>VXBO01013836.1:76410-186002 GCA_013400135.1 Rhinoptilus africanus | reverse complement strand
CCCGCCATGATTCCATCATTTTTATGAGTTACTTGCGAAAGGGGTCATGGCTGGCTTGGGAAGGAGGCTTGCTTTGCCTGCCTCTGTCCCCCTGTTTTGTATTTTAGAATGTCATCTTCCCCATCTTTGGTAGGAGTTGATAGTCAGTAAACATCAGCTTAGAAAAAGACTGTTCATCTCTGATACAGCTGTCTGGTTTAGGTCATTTTCTTCTTGTTTAATCTAGCCTTTTGTCCCCTGAAATGAGTCTTTAGTAATGAATACAGTATTGCTGCAAGGTGGTGCGATAGCACTACATCTTGGGTTGCCTGAATTGATAGACTAAATTTATATTTTTTTAATTTATTTTTTGACCATAATGTTTAACTAAAAAAGAAAAAAAAAAGAAAATCAAAGGTAGATAAATGCTGCCTTTGCTTTTATGGGAGGGAGAATAAGGATTTCTTCTTTAATCTAATAAAGTTTTAAACTTAAAAAAAAAAATCTAGAGCAGTCTATATGCGTAATTTGTTGGCTTTGCCATTGAGATATGCGTATGCAAGTGTGAATTCTGTTTTCTTTTTTTCCTCTACTGACTTCCCCCCCACCCCCTGGCCCCCGAATCAGGATCACTAACTTTATTCAAAAAGGCACAATAACCTATTGTATGGTACAGTGTTCTGATTCTGTCTGTGGGGAGGAAAAAGAAAATCATTTTTATGGATTTCAGATGCATACTTTTGAAAGAAAACCTCTGGCATTTTCTTCACTTAAAAAAATTCTTTCCCATACAAGCTAGAGGGCCTATGCATTCTACAGAATCTNTTTTTTTTTTTTTTCCTTTAAAATAGCCTGTATGAGAAAAATGATCGTGGATAAAAAACGTATTGGTATTCTAAATTACAGAATTTACATCTATGTTAAAAACGATTTCCTAGTATCCTAATTATAAATTTCTATAGAGATATGCCCTAATGTAGAACTTACAGACAGAGCTGTGTGATAAGAACAGGTTATTTGGCATATCTTTGGAAAATAACCCCGCCTTTCTCCTAAGCCTTGTATTGTCTGTACGCTATTTTGTGTTTGAGAAGGTTGGTTCAACCACCTTCTTGTCTTGATATTTTGTCCTTCTAAAAATGGCCTTTAAAAAAAAGAAGTCTGTGGAAGTTAATGTGTAGTACCTATAAGGAAATTGCGGTATTGGGGTCTGGTCAAATATTACCCTTTAAAATCATGTCATCAGTTAAATATATGAGCACCTACCAGGTCCCCTCTTTCTGTCCTTTTCCCTCCTACCTCCTCTTGGGGGACGGGGCAAGGGGGATGGAATACCCTGGATTTGTAGGATGACTCTAGGAATTGTTATTATGGAAACATTAAATGATAAGCCATTTTAGGGATGGGGTAAAACTTCTGATAGGATGAATTCTACAATATATATTCAAACTACTTGAAATTTTGTAATTTTCTGCATTTTTTTCACTTCAGAAATGCAGTAATACACTAATGTTCTTTGAATCATTTTCTCCTTTTTTTGGATATCCTTTGGGGAAGAAGGAACAGGACTGGTAACATTCTTGGTGGAAGATGCTTAAAATGCATTTCTTAAGGTCTATTCTCATAGCCTTCCAAATTATGGGGAAAAGAGTTTTGGATATACGTTGACCACAGAAAATGTTTCAGTTTACTGTCATGAAATATGTTTTGACATATGAAATATTGAATCAATTAAGTAAATGTTTATATCTGTCAAAGATTCTGGCATTTGAAAAGCTTACAGTTATTCNTTTATTTTTTGACCATAATGTTTAACTAAAAAAGAAAAAAAAAAGAAAATCAAAGGTAGATAAATGCTGCCTTTGCTTTTATGGGAGGGAGAATAAGGATTTCTTCTTTAATCTAATAAAGTTTTAAACTTAAAAAAAAAAATCTAGAGCAGTCTATATGCGTAATTTGTTGGCTTTGCCATTGAGATATGCGTATGCAAGTGTGAATTCTGTTTTCTTTTTTTCCTCTACTGACTTCCCCCCCACCCCCTGGCCCCCGAATCAGGATCACTAACTTTATTCAAAAAGGCACAATAACCTATTGTATGGTACAGTGTTCTGATTCTGTCTGTGGGGAGGAAAAAGAAAATCATTTTTATGGATTTCAGATGCATACTTTTGAAAGAAAACCTCTGGCATTTTCTTCACTTAAAAAAATTCTTTCCCATACAAGCTAGAGGGCCTATGCATTCTACAGAATCTTTGAAAGATTATAGTATATTAAATATTTTCTTTGCCATTTAATACCACTATTGAATGCATTAAACATATGTTTATACTATGCCACGTGCATTAATTTAGCAGTCATTGCGTTGAAACTTAAATAGTTGAAGCTGTAATATCCTGGTCTTATTGCTGAATGGAAAAACATGCAAGAACACACCTGCTGAATTTCTTGCCCATGCCTTTATAAATTTCAGCTTGTTCACTCATATGGTTTCATGCTTTTTTTTAAAAAAAACAAACAAACAAACAAACACTTTGGTTCAGCTTTCCAGTTTTTGAATTGCCTTCCTTGCTGGGTTCTTCATCTGCAAACTGAATCTGGTTGTGAACTTTGCCATTGCCCGCCTCCTTCTAACGCTTCCATAAAAGGAACACTGTAAAGTGGTGGACACCTAGGATGTGAGAACCATATAGGACTTTGTTTCTAAATAAAAAATGGTGGTGATATTTCTACTAAGCTCAAAATACTTTAAAATGGTAGTAAATAGATGCAAATACTTATTTTTACAAATTTCATTAATCAGAACCTCGCAGTATTTCATGGTGAGGTTAAGTGGCCAGCCAGGAGAAGGAGCCCTGAAAATTGGCTTTGAAAACATTAAAGGTACTTACAATTTTATTGTAATAAAGATTAATGTAAAAGCAACACAGTAACATTTAGTTGTGAGACAATTTAGAAGTACTCGGAGTAACCACAAAAACTGTGTGGACTTATGCTTCATGAAAATTAGAGGAACAAAGTGTCCTTGACAAATTAAAGGAAGATGATTGAGGATGTTTTGGGGATCTTTGTAAGTAGATACACTAGGAATAAAAGCTAACTGACTGTCATCCTTATAGAGTAGAAATATGGCTATTTATTCAGCACAACAGTTTAAGAGTTCAAAAGGTATGCTTTTTATGTAACTGAATTATGGAAAAATGTTTTTGAAAATGAAACTTTGAAATAAAACTCCTTTCTTGAGCATCTGAAATGATTGACATTGCTAACATTGTTTTACCAATTAGAAGAGTAAACACCACCTTATATTTGGAAATAGGAAAATAAATTTGCACAGTTTTCTCTGTGTTGTTTTTTTTTTTCTTTTCTTTTGTAAGCCAGTGTTATAAAACTGAAAGTGATTTGTATTCTTTGATCTATTTGAAGGATATAGCACTTATCCTGCTCTTGACATAGTGAATGCCATCTTTTTATCAAAATGCTTTTCTGTCAGAAAGATCAGAAATGCAAATATTAATTAAACTCTTTGCTCTCAGATGAGCTGACTTTACATTTTGTTCAAGGCAGTTTCTTTCTGTGACTTCTGATTGCAGGGCTAAGTGAAATAGGTGCCGTTTTTGTTTTGATGCATTTCATCTCTGTGAATACTGGGATTATAAATTTTAAACAGCATACCAGCAATATATGGGCTATGATTCTGCTGAGAAGTATTTCTCTGTTACTGAACTTTCAAGTTCTGAGCTAAGCTATGGAAAAATTAATGATTGCCAATTTTGTTTCTTAAGATCTTTTTACGACTGCAAAGAATAAAAATGACAAGCATTCTTTATAAATAAAATACGGGCTAGATGGTAGTTCATAATCTGGGAAATATGGCATTGTTGTATCTGGAAAGTGTTCTAAATTCTACACAGATAATGAAAAATTCTTAAAGAACTTTGTATGAATACATGTTGGGTTAAAGAATTTTTATAGTGATGATGGAGTGCCATGAAGTTAATACTTGCAATCCAGATTGCTGTAGTTTACACTTTTCTCTGTTTCAGACCTGGTGTGCGGCATTTGTACTAAGCACGCCACAGAGTGAATTATCCAAAGTCCATTGATTTTAATGTGTTTTGGTTTGTAAACGAAATTATAGTAATTTCTTGCACATTTTTGAAAAATAATTGTATAAGGATTTATGTATCTGCTTCTGGATACGGTGTGTAAATAAAAATTTCATTCACAAAAGCATTTGTTGGAGTATTCTATATGCTAAAGGTGTTCTAAAATGAAAAAACTGAAAAACATTTTAGAATTTGGGCATCTGACTTCAGCATTTGAATTTTAATGGTTAAAATTTAAACTTTTTTTTTAACCCCTGATAGTTGACTTACCAGACCGTTTCTGTATACCGATTATATTAATTGCTACTTTTCAAAGTAACAAGAGAATTTGCCAGAACATAACTAGGATATGATTTTTAAAAGGTCTTCATACCTACCGTAAGTTATCTTTTAAAATAATTTTTGTTGGTTTCTTCCGTAAAAAAAATGACATAATTTGTAACAAAAGTCTCCATTTCAACTACATTCTGTCAAAGCTAAGATACCATCTCATGGCTTCCAAGCAAGCAAATAGTTCCAAGGTAAAAAATTATATATGATGATCATATATTCAGTTGATGCTCTCCTAGATTCAATTTAAAAAGGGGGTGGCATTTTAAATCCTGGAAAATTACACAAATAAACCAGGAGGTCAAGGATAAACAATTTCTGTGTTACAGAAGGTACGCACAATTGTTCAGATAGTTTCATGTGGTTGTGATTTACAGACTCACGAATTGAACAAAAGAACACCTGCTGATGAGGTCTTAGTTATAACTATTCGAGTTTGGTTTGTGGGTTGTTCTTTTTTTTTTTTAAAAAAAAAAAAAAAAGACAAAGAGCCCCAGGTTTGGTAGTTAGTAGTCACTGTTCATATTGTCCACAGCTGATATGCACTCTTCTGTGTATTCTGTGACTTAATTCCTGAAAGAGTAGCCAGAAATAATTCCTAGTCTTTGCCATTTAAGAGAAAACTGCTACTGCTAGGGCTCGTGCTGCAGGCTCGGTGTGGTGCGTGGTTCGCAGGAGATCTTGATGGGATTTTGTTGTTAAGTCTGTGTGATGCTCTTCTCCACGTTTATTCACTTCAGAAAATTTGAGAAAATTTCACTTTGGAGAAAATTTACTTGAGAAGTAAATGTTTTGTTGGTAAGTGGTGAAAGGTGAGTAAGAGTTAATTTTACAGCTGCCAGGCATGATCCAGGCAGGGCTGAAATGTTTATGATCAAAATGCCTGTAATCCTAATTGTTTCTACCTCGCATTCAGTCAGCTTCGTAGCCGTGAGAGTGGAAGAGAAACACTAAGACACGGCCAGATGCAGCAAGCTTGCCATATGTCCGGTAACGTAACCCTTGTACCAAGACCCAAAGCAGGGGTTGGGGGTGGGGAGGTGAATTAAGTCATCCCCTGCAATTAAGAGCAGACCTCAGAGAGGGAGTGTAGTGATAGGACAAGGGGTAACGGTTTTAAACTGAAGGAGGGGAAATTTAGATCCTGGGAAGAAATTCTTTACTGTGAGTGTGGTGAGGCACCTGAACAGGTTTCCCAGGGAAGCTGTAGATGCCCCATCCCTGGCAGTGTTCAAGGCCAGGCTGGATGGGGCTTTGAGCAGCCTGGTCTAGTGGAAGGTGTCCCTGCCCATGGCAGGGGGTTGGAACTAGATGATCTTTAAGGTCCTTTCTAACCCAAAACATTCTATGATTCTGTTACTACAAACCTGCAAGATCTAGTAGAAATCTTTAGGGAACAATGTTCAATGACTTCCCTCCAGCACATAAAATTGCTTGTGGTCTGTGCTTTTTTTTTCCCTTTTCAAAGGCTAAGGTTTGGCCAAGCATTTTAGCATCCCTTGCAACATCGGTGTGTACATCTTTGACTTTTCTGGTAATGTAATACCTACTCTTTCCTGTTAAAGTCATGTAAAGTGGGAATAGGATATTGTAGGGAATGGAGACAATGGTTATTTGTTTGTTTTTTGAGGAATGGCTTAGAAATAGGAGGTGTTCTCCCTCCTGGGACAGGAGCATGTGATTCTCTCAGGCCAGCTTTCCTCATGCAGTCAGAAGCCCTCACAAAACAGGCTTAAAAAAGAGTATTTCCTTGCATAGAACGAGGAAGGAAAGATAAACGAGACATGTTTCGCTTCCGGTGTGTGAGAATGAGTAAGTTTGGATGCTCACAGAGAAAGGATGCGTGAAGGAGTCTGGACCACTCCCGACACTGACAGCTCAAGTGCTGTTTGGACAATTACGTGTCGCGGAGGGGAGAGTCAACATACCGTGAAAGGAAGAGGAGCTGTAGCAAAGGTCACGCAAGTTTTATAAAACTTAGGAGCAACTGTCTCTGATGCTAAATGTGTGTTACGTCTTCATCTGTTCTTCAAAATGTCTCATTTTCTTAACTTTGATTCACAAAATTCTTCATCTGCAGTTCCAATTTTCATGGCTCTGTGATGAGGCGTCACCTTCTCCTTGGCTGAGCCTGCTGCAGTAAGAAGGGCAGATTTTTAAAAGCAACGCCTGTCAGTTCCAGCTATTTAAACAGGAAATATTGCTTTTATAGATGGAGGAAGTAATTAAAATGTATTTTCCAGAATTCTTCATTAAATATCTAGGGCATCTAACATCATGTGATCAATTTCATGCCTGTTTCTTAATAGCACATGTTGTCTTTTCAGTTAAACACCTTTCAACTAAGAAAGAAAGGAAAACACCTCTTGAATTTCTCAGGCTCTCACTGGATGCTTCTGTGCTTGACAACATCGCATTGGCCAAGGGGGTATCAGGGCTGGAGAGGTTTTTGGCTGTGTTGGTTTCCCACAGCCCACGTCCAACACGCCAGCTTTCCATCAGGAGACAGCAGCTGTCTTGTGCAGTTTCTGGTTGGAGTTAGTTTGGATCATCAAAAGGTTTTCTGTGTCTACTGCTACAAACTCGGCTTTCTGTTGAAAAGCGTTCTTTACATTTTCTTTCAGAGCACCTTTCTTCCCTGTTTGTCTGCCCTGTATCACTCCAAGAAGAAAATAAATGACGTTGTGAATGTTCTAACCGTCCTCAAACCTGATATTGTCTGAAGTGAAACTTTCTGGTTTAAACAGTCCTGTTTGGAGCTAATGGAAAAGTTACCTGAAACTGTTTAGTGCCAGTAGTGTTTTCAGTCAGTCTTACGATGCTGAAAGCTCTAAAAGACTCAATTGTGCAACAACTACTCTGTAATATTTATGAGCATAGCGTTAAGATTGGAAAATCTGAAGTCTGTGAAATTAATCATTACCTTTTTCTATGTATGTTTTGAGCTTCTGCATGGGAGCACTGAAGGATGGGCGCAGCAGTAAAATATAAACCATTCCTGTTGAGGCGTTGTGTCTTGTCACAATAAAAACTGCTTAGCTCTGCTGAATGGAGAAGGTGTTGGGGAAATTCCCGAATCCCAGACAGAAGAATGTAACTCCTGTTGTTCCTGAAAAGGAGAGGGTTTGTGTGCAGGTTAGGTGGCAGGGCAGATGTGACTCCTGGTGTGTTTTCTGTCTGCGTTGAGTCCACAGGAGATACAACTTGTCGTAGATGGGTTCCTTTTTAACTTTTGCCTTTTTTTCAGATCTTGTCACTCATGACAGCATGCTGCTCGTTGGCAATGTTCTGAGAAACTCCCGTCTTTCTAGGCTGTATGGAAGGTGAAAGATACCAAAGTGCAGGTCCATGGCAGATTTGCTCCTTTTTCTCACTCATGTGTGACAATCAGTGACCAATCTCCAATTTTCTGACTTGCCCTTATGTTTTCTTTCTCTTCACATATCTTTTCAGTTTCAGTGGATAAATGCAGACATAAGAAATGATAGAGGGATGGAAATTGTTACTCTCGCTGTAGGATAGTAGGAAAATTTTTGGTCTGATTGCAAGCTGTTGCATGAAATTTATTACTGGCATCATTAACATCTTCACACCGGTTAGATGTTAGGAAGCACTCATCAAAGATGCGTTTTAGTTGGGAGCTAATTAACTACTTGTGTGGGTTAACATAATGCTGAAAATGAAGATAACCTCACCATCATCTTTTGGTACTTAATTTACTGTACATCCAAGTTTCTGATGAAGATAATTAAACACTTAGAATGAAAGTTGTAGCCTCTCATAATTAGATCATTACCTTTTCTCCAATTAACAGTGGTATTTGGGAAAAATTATTAAAATTCTATTTTTCTTCAACCTGTTAATTTTGGAAAGTATTTCCTTGCATGTAAAAAAAATATAAAATAAATTCTTGGCACTGTCACATCTTCAAATGAACGTTGACCTTCATAAATTTTCGAGTGTAATTAATTTTAAATGGAATCCTAGAGCAGGCAGTTTCCTATGGATCATCCAGAAGCAGAATGTTAGACTGAAATGCTTCTGTTTCAGAAACAGTAATTGCCATCATAATAATCAAAGACTACTTTCTCTCTAAAAATCCAATAATACGTGAATTAAGTATATTGCTTTTTTCTAATACAATAAAAAGGCTTTCCAACTGTCATGCGATACAAGAACTAAATATTACTTTCACTGTCATCGTCCTATTGGAATGCTGAGACATCAGGTGGAAACTTCCTAATATCATAGCTAATTTCATAGTTCAATGGCAAAAGCAGCCTGTCTTGAGAAAATCCCTGTCTCCACCTACCCCCAAATCCCAAATCCTTCGTTTTATACATGAATGCCATGCTCAGTTGTGAATGTAAAAGGTTTGTGAAAGAACTGAAACAAAATAATCAGCACTCAAGATTTTTTCAACTCTAATCTAGAGTTCAATGACGTATATTGTGTGCTAATAACTCAGCCCTCAAGATATAAATTCTGGGGCATCGTTTAATGCACAAACAAATGATGCTAAAAAGTGACATTATGAAAATATAAAAATAATTTTTAATTTAATTTGAGTTTCAAGTAGCTTGTCAGTGAATTAATTATCCCTCCAAGAACCAATGACAATCTTACTCAAAGACGACTGATTTTTAGATATGTTATAGCTCCTGGTTAATACTCAAATTATTTAGTTACTTTATATGAATTTAATTATGTCAGCATTAAACTTGTGGTGGGGTCTAAGAGGGGTATTTTTTGTGGGAGCAGGGCTTGAGTTTTTTACTGATGTTGGCAGCTCTGATGCTTCAGAAATGTGAAAGTTACATTTTGCACAGGCTCAGTTTGGAAATTGAGGGTTTTTTTGGTAGAGATTTGCTTTTTTAAAAAATTTTAGGTAGTGCATTCAGACATTGGAAAAATATTGTACTGGTAAAACTGTCGATATTTTGTAGTACAGAATATGTGATGTACGACATAACGAGGGAGGAGCAAAATAGTTACAAAAATAATAGCTCTGAGCTCCTAGAAGAAAAACTTGAAGAAATGGCTTTATAATTTACTTGCAAAAAAACAGGCTATACTGTTATGTATTTTTGTTTTCCATCATAAAATATAGTTTTTAAATATAAGGAAATCTACTTGAAGAATAACACTGTTTTAAAAATCATGATTTTCTTTTAAAGAACCAATAATTATGTCTTACCATAGTGACCCTTCTTCACATGCTTGCCTACCTCGGAATACACATATGTATAGAAGTGGCAGTTCCCTCCAGCACTGTAACTCTTAGTTCTGACACTTCTCCCTCCCCACACTTTACCCAGACTGACCGTTTACAACTCCATCTCTCCTAAAGCTTTAATCACTCATTTTGGTGTTATTTTCCCCACCTGCCCGTGTAGCATCACTGACGTGTTTGCTGTATGGGATATTCATATTAAAACGTGCACTGTGACTTGATAAACTCTATTCCTTCGTATTGGGGAGGGGGAGGAAGTAGCAACAGGAGCATCATTCAGTTGACTGGTATTGCACATGCCATCAGCTTCCTCAGGATTCATACGGCCCCAGGAAGGGGCTCTGTGCATGACCTCTGGGTTAAATCATTGACTTCGGCGATGTGGTGACGCTTGTTCCTTGACAAGTTGAAGGAAGTCATCCGACATCAGAGAGAGCAGATAGTCTTTGTTTCTAGAAATCTCTGTAGAAATCTTGCACATATGTATTAGTTCCTGCCATTTTTTTGTGATTTAAGAGTCATTCTCAAGAGTTGTTGTAACAGGAATAATATGGCTGAGAAATGAGCTTCCATTTGTAGCTGAAGCTGCTAATCATGTCCTGCCTACCCTGAGTATGACCTGCAACTACTCAGGGTCACCATAACCAGCCTGATGTTGAAGTAATATGCAGGTTGCTGGCCAGGGGCAATGAAATTATTTCAGGTAGGCGATGTACTGAGTGTGAACTGGGATCAATGATTCATTATCTTTCCTAAAACGAGATCTAGCGGGAAAAAAGTGAAAGTAAGGATTCAAAAGAAAGAAGAGGAGGAAGTTCTTCATACAGCCCATCTTAAGGTGTGAAGCTCCTTTTCATGGGGTGTTTTAGATGCTAAGAAAGCGCGTGGCCAAGAACATGGTAAGTTCATGTGTTAAAAATACTTGCAGTTCTGCTAAATGCAAAGACAGTGCAGGATGGCGAGGAGGGCATCTGAAGGGCAAATCACTTGTGCTTTTCCTATTCTGTTTGTCTTTTCCAGAATTGGGTTCTAACTGGACAAACATGATATTGAGCTGTGAGGGTCTTTGAACTGACTCTGTATCTGCTTACATTTTTACATCTGGTGAAAAATTGTAAATCTTGAAATCCTGTCTAACAGTTCTCCTTTCTATATTTTGAGGTCAGTAGGAATTTTAAGGATGAATACATTCTTGATCATTGTGGAAAGTCTTACTTTTTCATTTTTTTTCTTTTAATTTTTTTCCTTCATTTTAAGGAAACATTAAACAGAACAGTAAATAATTTGGCATTTGTAAGGCAAAGGATTGCTCCCAGCTGGAGCATCTAACAGATTTTTCATGAAGCTCTTCTGTACTTTTTTTAGTGCAAAACCAGTGTTAAAATTAATTCAAAATCTGCTTCAGATTCATGCTAGCACTGAAAGCTTTGAAAAACATCATATCCAAGAGAGAGATTTGTATTTGAACCAGCATAAAATCTGTGTAGTATAAATATTTCAGCACATAAGAACAAGAGCAAATCTGAAATTATGTTCTTTCGGCTGTGCTTGCTAAAGCAGTGCTTCATGAGCATTTTTAGCTGCACAGAAAATGATTGAAAACTCTGCGTATCAGTTTGTATCAGAAGAAAAACTGACCGGATTCTTATGATTGATTGGAAGCATACTGACATATTTATTTCATGTCTACTGTAATTGTTCTACTGTAGGTTCATTGGTTTGTTTGAAGTTAGAAAGGTGATGAAATAGCTAGAGGGAAATAAAGAAGAAAATGGGAGAAATGAGGTCAAAATTATTGATCCTTCTGTTTTTATATGCTAGTGAAAAAGAGAAGAAATATAATAAAATAGCATCTATGATTCTATGAAATACCACCAGAGTGGTTGGAGACACCTTGGGTAAAGATGACTATCAACGTTACATGGGTTTTGCCTTTTTTTTTTTTTCCTTCCCTCTGTGTATGTGTGTAAGTTTGTTTGATGACTGTACTACACATACAAATGATGTCTAAGCTTCATAATTTGACACCTGTATATCTATTTCTTCTCTGAGGCATTTTGTACCTTGCTTCTGGAGATTTTTCAGAGATTATATTTTCAAAGACCTATCAGAAAACAGCTTTTGGGTTTTTTTCGTTCTTAATTTTCTCTTAAAGATTACATTGCTGTAGGAGAAAAATAGAGAAGTCTAATTTTTCTGTCCTGGATAGTCTTGGAAAAGATCAAATACTCAGCTAATGAATGGATTAGTGCTTTTTCTCATTGCTTTATGAGTCTCAGAAATTTCCCAGTGGGATTATATAAATAGATTTTGATAACGAACAAAGGGAAGATGTATTTTATTCCAAAAGTACTAATGCTGAAGGGCATGTTAAATGCTGTAAAGTTTTTTCTCTAGGAGAGAAACTGAAAACCACCAAGGCTTTTGACAAAAGATTATTTTTTTTTAAATGGTGGGAAATAATTAAAAGAAATAAGTGTCTAATGAACAATTTCCNATTTTGATAACGAACAAAGGGAAGATGTATTTTATTCCAAAAGTACTAATGCTGAAGGGCATGTTAAATGCTGTAAAGTTTTTTCTCTAGGAGAGAAACTGAAAACCACCAAGGCTTTTGACAAAAGATTATTTTTTTTTAAATGGTGGGAAATAATTAAAAGAAATAAGTGTCTAATGAACAATTTCCTAACTCGAAAAAGATATTAGAAGGATCTGCAAAACTGGTAAGTATAAGAAAATTTGAGGTCTCATGCATGTAGAACCATAAATGGTTGTGCATCACCTCTTCCCTTTCAAGGTTTAATTTGAAAATGTTCCATATTTGGAACTGAGCCTGTTGATAGTGTTACAGGAACAAAATCAGGTATATTTTACCTGCTAATAGAAAGGGTTTAGTTGTTGTTTTGGTTTGGTTTGGTTTGGTTTGGTTTTTTTAATCTCAAATTCTAAGTTGAGAGGGCGGATATTGTGAAAATGTGGCAATTGACTGAAATTCCTGTCTTTCTCTGGGGATCTGTTGGGAACAGATGCTTATTCTTTTGATAGGAGGTGATAGTCAGTGTTTCATTTTAAACACAAGTTATTTTGAGGGGCTGGGGAAATACAGAAAAAAAAGAACACCAAGTTTTTCTCCGCTGCAGACCTTGTACAAGTTTCAAATCTTAGACTTAAAAACATGCATACTTTAAATAATCATGATGCAATTGGGAGGATGACAAGAACTGAAGATGTTGACATAACAGGTAGAGGTTATATATTATTAAAATATCATCTCTCCTTAGTAGTAAGTTAATATATTATTATATCTTCATATATTCTTACTAGTAATGCATGCTTTATTTTGGAACTATATATTAACACCTTCTGATCCAGCCCGAAGCTTTTCCATGCCTCACACACTGATCCTACTTGCAGTTTTTCAAATTTATTACTTCTTTTCTTAGGCACACAGTAATAATAGTATATACAATATTTTATTACCTCATAAAATCCTTTCTCTTGTTATTATATGTCACACAATTCTCTTGAATGCAGTTATTTGCAGGCATAAAGCATGTGAGTTTAAAAATGAGGGCAGAAAAAGAAGCTAATTTTCTTCACTTTAAAGGACTAGTGTCCTGGTTTTCTGCTCAGCTTTCAAGCAAGAAAACAACAATTAATCAGTCTCTGTTGTCTAGCAGAGGGTTTGTTGTAGCTACCAGCAGCTACTTATGCCTTTCCCTTTTTAAAAAATCAGATACAGCATTGCCCATTTCTACATCCTATGCCTCAGGGTTCATACAAGAAGAGAAAAACTGTGATAAACCACCTTCTTTCTAGTTGTATGCACAACCAAGGATCTACTAGGAGGAAGGAGAGAAAAAACCTGTAGGAAATAAAAACCAACAACCCTCAAAATGTTGACGGTTCACCTTTTTCTCCCTATTTTGTAGGCACTTATGTGTCTTTTTTTAATTCCTGATGCTAATTTTGGCTGAGCTGAGACTTTTGTGAGCTTGCACCAGTTGTTTAATTTCTCTGAGCCTCAGTAAACTTGGCAGAACAACTGGACAAGAACAGAAGATCACTGGAAAAAAAGATGGGAAACAAAAACAGATTTTACACAAAACACTGTGCTTTGACTTGAGTAGTTTTGAGGGGAGGGGGTGAAGCAAGCAATAGACTGGATGGAAATTCCAAAGAGATCACCTAACTTACTCAGGTAGTTAACCTACTCAAAGGAAAATTCCCAGAGTTACTTACCTGAACATATGATGTGTCTGTCCATTTCTGTTCATGCGTGGTTGTGCACATACACATGGCTGAAGAAGTTCAGACAGCTCAGAAGAGCATTTAAAGCCTTGTAAACACACTTGTGAATTACTCTCATGCCATCACAAGCAACATGGTAACATGTAGACAAATGTTTACTTCGCATGGAAATTTCTGTAATTACATATCTGTATGAATAAATAGCTTGAAAGCACAATATGGAACAGTAAAACAGAGTGCATTTCTGCCTGTCATGTATTAATGAAGACTTACTTGGAATTAAATGAAGCGACTTGTTTCATTTTTGTTTTGTTATGAGCTCCAAATGATCTCTTTTGTGTTAAATAGACTCAGGGGAAGAAACTGCATTTAGAAATCAAAATCAAGTAGCTTACTGCCACCGTTAAAATTTTGGCTAAATGATATGAAATGCCCATTGCTTAAAAGATGATTCCCAGAACCCTGTAAATGAGTGGAACTTTTTCTGTTTTTCCTTGTAAACTAAATTAGCCAATCGTATCTTCTGGGCCTACGTTTCATACTCTAAGGAAAAAAATATTGATGAATTAATGATCTATGACCAAAGCATACTCTTACTCTATTGCAGTGTATAAATACCACTAAAATTAATTTGAACCATAAATATAGACAAAGAGTTCCACTTGACCTTTCTGGCTAGAAAAGCAGGAGCAATTCATATCATGACAAACATTCTTACTAAAAAGTAACAACATTGCTTTAGCAAGCCGATATAAGCTGCCAAACGTTGATGAGGCACTGCAGAGTTCAGAGGCTGCTTGTTAGTCAAGATATTGGGGGCAATTATGGGTCTGTGGATGTAGATCGTAGCTCATCTGTACATTCTACTCATGGGAGAAATTTTTTCAGCCATGGACATCAAACTGTAATGGAGGCATAGCATGGAAATTAATCAAGCCAAATGGTTTTGCCAACCAAACAGAACTACTAATTTCTCAGAGAGTATAAGAAACTACTTGTATCTGTGTTGTGAGGGTTTTATTTTTAAATAACATTCCTAGGCTGGTAGATATTCACTTGTTTTAGGGAAGTTGGATTTACTAGGAAATTTAAATATCAAATTACCCTTTTCTTTATATTGTTAGGTTTACTTGTCTCAGGTTCTGTCAACTCTCATTTCTCTAAGTAGTTTGATGGTTATTTTAGTGGTGATCTGGAGGTGAAAAGAAAAGCAATGAACACCACACTCATTTGTGTATTTAAAGGAATGAGTATTATTTCTATCATTTTAGCTTTTCTCGCTTGTTGAAAAGAAAAATTAAGAAGAAGCCTAAACACAAAAAAGTTTGAGACAACCTTCTTCCTTACTAGAGGTTTCAAAATTTGTCATGGTGCAGATGGTAATTGAGGCTAAGGTTTAGAAATTGCCTGATAAGCAGATTATTGAGTATCTGAGTTGATTACTTCAGCATGTCATAAGTAATATAGTGAAGCAATAAGGAGAGAATTTACCTTTTACTTGCATTGAAATCAAAAGCCTGTTGCCTTCAGAGGTGTTAGAATAACATTAAGTATTTTTCCAAATTTCACAATACAGTATGTTTATTGTTATTATGTAATTTAGCAGCTGGAATAACTCCTGTGGCAAAGGAGATGGTACCATATGAGCAGTTACTTTAAGAGATTATCAGATCATGATCGATCGGTAGATACATGGCATCACTTTTCCAATTTGGAATTAAATTCTTCATATAAAGCTGCTGGTCTCCCAAGGATGTCAGTCATTTATGTGGCTGTGGAGTGCTCTATTTAGTTTTACTAGCATTTAAAAAGAAATCTCTATTCAAAACCATAGCATTGCTATATTCATGTATCTATTTAGTTATTTTATTAAGCTTAATGAAACAGTTAAACTAGATGTCAGCTCTGTCTTCTATTTCTTTAAGGCAAGTGGTGCCAAGATCATGATTCTTTCAATCTTAACAGAAGAAAGAGGTGTGAAAATGTCATATTTGTCTAGCACTGATGTACATGTCGGTGGAACTGCTCTGTGAAGCTGGTTGGCGGTCATCAAAATGCTGATTCCACACCTTAAAAAGTTAAAGATCACATCTTTTAAAAGCAAAACCCTTCACCCAGCCTTGGGTGCTCTATGGAGGAAGGTAGGGACATATTTAAAATCAGTTTTAAAAATATGCCAGCTATTAACAGTTGCCAGCTGAGAAGTCTCGGTTCCGCAACTGACACTTGTTTCTGGTATAGCTAAAATCCCAGTGGTATCCTTGAAACCTCAACAAAAGGTTCAGACAGGATCTTTCAGTGAGGCAAAGGTACTGTTGTAGGGTATCCATCTCGTTCTTTCACCTCTGAAAACATCTGTTGGCCCAAAGCCTTCAGGCTAGCTGCTGTAAAAGGTTATTGTCAGGTGAATGCATGTTTGTGTCTTCATCATTTTACTATAGTAAGGAATTTATGTGATAATCACTTCAATTTTAGTAATACTGCTGTAATTTAAACATTAAAAAAATCTTGATTTAATAACAGTTTGTAAATTCTGGAGAGCTTGACAGCAGTGTACAGTCACCAGTTAGTAGAAAGAGCAAAACAAAAGTACCCATTTAAATATATTAAGGAAGATAGATGTATTTACTAGCATTATCAGATTTTGATGATATACACGCAGTAGATTGCCATTTATTATGTTTCCTTGTGAGAATGTGCCAGCAACACCTTCCCTGTTTGACTTACTCACTTTGTGGCTTTTAAATGAGCAACGTCAGGCATACTTGCTCCTTTGCATTAGCTGAGTCTTGAGTTTTCAGAAGGATTAATATATACTCCTCAGCTTTCATGCCTTTGTGCTGTCCTGAGACTCATAAAGCAAGAGGGATTGGCAGGTTCAGCATTTTGCTCATGTAACATGGAGAAATCATTTAGAAGAGTGATTTATTGTGTGTCAGTGAAACAGTTCATAAAGGATAATGTCTTTCTACTTAGAATTCACATGCTATTACATAGGAAAAGCTTTGGCATCTGAAGGAAAAGTCAGATGTGGTATCATCTATTTATAACAGGCTATTTAAATGTGAGATAAAGGGAAACACCCTATCAAACATTTTATTTCTGGGAATATTAGCTTCCCTGATAGTTAAACTTAATTACTCACAGAGGATGCCATTTGGCAATTAGCCATAGATTTGTGATTGTTGTGAAGGATGGCTAGAAGAGAAAATGAGGCACTAACCTATATAGCATTTCTGTATGTGTAACTTCAATATTCAGCAACAATAATAACATTAGAATATATTTTCTTGTTATCAGCTGACCTGATACTTTTCAATACACAGTAGAACAAAAGCTAGAATAGCAGTCTCCAGATATTTGAATGTTCCCATCCCCCTTTCATCTTCCACATTTTTTATTACTGGTTATGATTTCAATCTCAACTCAGTTCTTTGCACTCAGTTGAAAACCAACCAAACCAGATCCTAACCATCATCTTGACTGGTCATTGATTGTGGGAGCTACTGTGCCTATGGATACTGCTCCTGCCCTGGTGATCATGGGAAGCAAATGAGTACCTGCTGACACACCAATAACACAACCAGGGCTCTCTGTGGAAAAAGATATTTTTCTTTTTTATTTCCTTCTTTTTCTTTCAGTGCAGAGGTACTGCACTGGCTGTACCATGGGCTGTGGAAGGAAGAGGAGTATCACTAGGTAAGAAGGCAGCTGAAGTGACAAGAGGGATTTGTTAAATTTTTAATGAAATACCTAAGTTCTTCACATGCTGTGTACAAAAGTAGAATAACCAGGCATAGGGGGCACTCCTAAAGCTTTGTGACAGGTAATTGAAACCCATCCTAAAGTGGCTGAACAAGATAATATCTCCCTTGCTAAATTAAGTTCAATGAAAAATCAGGAAAAAACTTCCTTTATATCAAAGCGAAGATTAAATCTGCTTCCTTTAGCCTTCTTCCCTTTACCAGTAAATTCTCTGGATGCTGGCAGAACAAAGTCTAGGACTGTGATATTCTGACTATTTATTGGCAGCATATGGAAAAGATTTAGCAAAGATGCAGTGTAAACTTCTGTTTATTCTTAAATTGTCCCTATGAAGTTTAGGGGAAAATGTGATGTGTGTTCCTAATGTGACTCTATGCAAATACCAAAACCTGACAGAAACAAAAAGAAAGAAGATAGGTTGACCCTATTCTTTATAAGAAAAGGTTATTATTTTCTATATATAACAATATAATATATAACAATAATATATTAATTATTATATTATTATAATAATAGAAGTATATAGTTTACTGAAGTATAAAAGAATAAGACATTGCAATAACAATAAGATTCATAGCACTAAAATGAAGAAGGTTATGAAGTGGATTATAACATAGACAAGTTTAAAGACTACACATAGTAAATTAAGCTAGATCCACAATGAAAGAAACATTGCAGTACTTACTAGCTAGTGGTTAGGGGTGAAACTGAAGTGATTTTTATGTACTCATTTACCTGAGTAGGCCAACCTTTTGCCCTTATGGTAGAGATATGTTTGAGTTTTAGTTTTCCAGTCCTGTATAGTGTGATATGTCCATAAAAATAATCAGACTTTTGTTACATCTCAGTTAAAGAAGCAGCAAGTGAAAATGCAGTTTTGTCACAATTTGGGGCATTCTCAAGTGTTTGCTCTGATGTCAAACAGAAATAAAGTCTACTGAATGCCTTTATGACTACGTGCAAGTGTTCTCTTTCTTGTGATATCTAGGATACTGATTTGATCTGTCACTGTTTTGTAGGGAGATTTTTCGTTGTTTATCATTATTAAGCACTAGGATGTGGATAGTCATCTCTCATATATTAGGCCACTATCCAATGACTAAATCCAAGCGAAATTGCTAACTGGTGTCTAAAACTATTACTGACATTAAAATAATACATTTAGAAGGTATAAAGTCCTTTTACAATGAGACACCTCTAGGTTCAACAATTTAGCTTTGCTGAAACAGTATAATTTGTCAGTATTTAGATTGCAGAAAAGATTAGTTTTGCTGAGACAATGTTTGTTGAACACTGACAGTATTTCCGAGAGTGGGCTTATCCCATGCAAAGAAAAGACCTAAGAAAGTGGTGTACTTACCATACCAAATAATGACAGCTGTCTTGAGGACTGCAGGAGTTGCACAGGCAGCCTTTGGGACAGCCTTTTAAGGAGGGGTATGAAGGTAGGATGGAGGCTGTTTGACTTGATGAGGTTCAAACCAAGCAAGGGGCACAGAACTTGCAAAGGGCACAGGGCAATTTTATATTTGCTCAACAGAATTGTTTCTCACTCCTTTAGAAGAAAATGTCATTTTTACCATTTGGACCACCTTTCCCAGAAACTCTTATAAGTGGGCCTTTAGTTAACCCTAAATGTGTATGGGTTGCTCTCTCCTTCTGAAGTCCTTAATGAAACCATCAAAGGAAATAGGACTTGAATAATAACTGTTGCTATTCTGCTGTGCTATGTGCATAAAACCTTCAAATCTACAGTGCTTCATAATTATTCACTATAATTCATAACTCGATCCATCAAAGTCTGTGATTAGTGTTTCTTGGGGTTTTAATATAGCTTTTATTCATAGGGAATACAGAAGTTTAAGAAGAGAACTGCAAAACTAGAAGGGAAGTGAGTGAGTTATTTCTATTTTTTTTGCTGCTGCTATTTTTTTCTAAGCAAAGATGATAAATTCTGATAAACAAGAGCGTTGTAGTACTAAGTCTTTCAAGCATTGCTCATGTAGCTACATTTCTTGGGCATACATTTCCTCTTTCTTCCTTTTCTCTCTGCTTACCTGTTACCTTAACTGGAGTGGTAAATGCTGTCATATGCATGTCTCCTGTTGGTGACATGAGAAGAACAGCGAACATATTTGTGTGACAGAACTGCTGTGGTATTCAGTACTCTGCACTGTAACTTACTCCTTTCAGTTACTTTCAGAATTGCCTCCATACTTGCGGCAGCTGGATCTTGGGATCACTCAAGCCTTGTCTATGCTACCAGGGACATGTGGTACCACAGCTGTGAATATCCTTAAATGTAATAACAGATGTGAAAAAATCTCAATATGCCAGAATTTGCAGCATTGAGATCAAATTTATAAATTGCTTTGGGATGAATTATAGATAAATTTAATAAATTTAGATAAATTGATGCTAGTCAGTATCCCTGGGATGTGAGGGTCAGAGGAGATGAAGGTTACGGGAGATGAAGGCAATGCTCTGACACTGGTGTGCCTATGATCTTGAAAACCAAATCTCCTTTGAGAACCAATTGTAATTAACTCTCAGTTTTCTGGGTAATGACAGATTTCGGTGCCCAAGAGAAAAGCGCAGATAATACAGACCTATGTAAATGAAGTTTAGAAAATCCAGTGTCTGTACAAAACCCATGCATCCCATATAAAACTTTACTGCTTTCAGTCCTGAGCTGATTTGTGTTAACTGTAACCTGAATCACTGAGAATATCTGCTTCCAAAGATCTAAACATGAGCAGACTTTAACTGTAGCAGCGTGGATCTAAGAGACATTTCATGATTTCTCAAACATGTGATATGATGGCATTACTGGATGCCAAAAAGTATCTTGGAAGAGTGTTCAGGGTTCTCAGATTCCATATGGACAGAAGAAGAGGATGCCTCTGAGGAAATCCAAATAATTAGTAGTAGTAGCCTGGTACCTTCTGAATAAAAGAGAGAATCATCAACGTTTTATTGTATCCATGCCCACAATTGAAAACAAGATCTTGTCCAGGAGCTTAAAGAAAGATAAACCACTTGAAAACTTTACTCCAATGCTTTAGGACACTTTAAAAATCGAAAGGTAATAAGCAAAACTTCTGTGCAGGAAAACGAAGAACTAAAAGCTCAGCAAAAATCAAATGAAACCTAGTCTTTCTTCAAAAAAACCTGATGCTGAACAGTGCAATAAATTCAGGTGCCCTCTAAGCAAAGAATTCATTTTCAGATGCCTTCTTTTAGATACTATTGTATTAAGGATTACTGAGCTTANGGGAATTAGGTCTCTTTAGCCTGGAAAAGAGGCGTCTGAGGGGGGACCTAATTAACACTTATAAATACTTGAAGGGTGGGTGTCAGGAGGATGGGGCCAGGCTCTTTTCAGTGGCGCCCAGTAATAGGACAAGGGGTAACGGGCACAAACTTGAGCATAGGAAGTTCCACCTAAACATGAGGAGGAACTTCTTTACCTTGAGAGTGGCAGAGCACTGGAACAGGCTGCCCAGGGAGGTGGTGGAGTCTCCGTCTCTGGAGACATTCAAAACCCGCCTGGACGCGTTCCTGTGTAACCTGCTCTAAGGTGGCCCTGCTCTGGCAGGGGGGTTGGACTAGATGATCTACTAAGGTCCCTTCCAACCCTAGGATTCTATGATTCTATGATTCTATGATTCTATTAATTACCTCTGTGAAGCATGTTACACACAGTTCCTGCTGAAATCATGTAGCATTAAGATAAGAGATACTTATGCATCTCATAGTATACCTTAGAGATAATAGTTTTCAGTAAATAGCAAGTTTTCGGAAACCATCAGCAATTGATAGGAAAAACTGAAATTTATTTTTGTAATTTAAAATATATCTAAGATAAAAACACAGCTAACCTTTTAGTGTGAACTTAGTTAAAGGTTATTTTACTTAAAATGTCACTCTATCGCTCTTTTTCTTCCCCTGCAACTATTCTTTAGAAAATTTACTTATATGAGGCAATATGCAGCTCATAACATGATATACTTAACAATGTGTCAGTGGAATTTCACAATAATACACCTGATGGATATTGCCATAGTAGGGGTTTTATATTTATATGGAAAGCTCAAATCCAACCTACCTCTTTTAACTTGAATTTTACAATTATTACTACATCTTTTAAGGATTAGCGTCTCTGAAAAATTAGCTCATATTTTTCAGCATTTGTCTTGACAGCATCTTTGCTGACATAAATTTGCATAAAGGATGATACCTCAGCAGAGGGGTAAAAAACAGATGGTACAAGAGTTCTGGCTGTATTTTCAGGAATTCTGAATCTGGCATGTAGTTTTATCTGAAAAACACTATGACAGAGGGAAAGAAATTCAGAATATAAAAATATTTTATATCACTCTTCTCCAAATGAAATTTTTCACCGTCTCATTTTGAAACTTAGTTTCGTTATTATTTTGAAAATAGGCTCAATAGCACATTGAATTAAATGTTTAAGGAAGTATTATTTTTTCAATCATCCTGAAATAATTAGGATAAATAGGCCTTTGGATTGATGTGGGATGAAATGTAGTCATCAATAATATTCGTTACTGAGGGTTACTCTTGTTGTACAAGTAATTCATTTTTTCACAGAGCTTCTGGATGAGATGTTAGGTTATCAAGAGCACAATTCAGACATGGTGGTACCTTCCCTTTCCACCTATTCTTCTGATTTCTTTGGATGACTCCTCCAAATTTATTCTTGTGAGTTTTGTTTTGAAGGCTGCTAATATAGGAGAATTGTAACTGATGCAGCTGTATCTCTTGTATTTACTATATGTTATCATGGAACTTTTATAAATACTTCATTGCTGTATGCCACTTGCAGGGACTACCTTGGATATAATGATCTTCATTTTATTTGTTCTATCTACTAATTTAATGTTGTAGAGTTTACAAAGCTGTTGTCATAGCTAACTTATCTCCCTTTTTATATACATATATATAGAATATATTTTCTGTGGTTCTTCCACACGTTATTTTAAATGCTTGATATTTAGAGCACAGCCTATTTCATTTCAGCTAATGGTTCTCTATCTTTAAGGTGCAAAAGAAAGTTTTATAATCTCCTAGGATTTGTGGGCTCATTTATGTACACTGTTCACTACTGCACCCTTTCTCAGTCACACTTTCATGTATAATGCAATGAAGTGAGTCATTGTCATGGAAAATGCAGTGATAGAGTAGTAATGGATCACTAATTCTACAGCTTTCATGCTATTAAAGTATGTGTAACTAAGCAGTGCAGAGAGTTAGGGGTGGAGTAGAATCTGGCACACATTCAGGAAAATGCATTTCCTTTTTCAAAGTGAAATGTTGGGTGGCTTCACTTGTACTATTGGTGAGAGGATCCGCCTAGTTGATGGGAGCACTGCAAGCCCTGCACCATCAGGGGAAGAGCTGGGGTGTGGAGGAAGTTGCTTTGGAGATTTGTCAGTGCCTGGATCTAAATGCACTATGAAAGAAGTGATACAGTACTTGACTAAGAAACAATAGTAACACTTTGCATTTTCCGCCGAATATCTCAAAATCCTTGCAAATACCATTAGACTCGTAAGTGTTCATTAATAACAATAAATAGTATTTAATAAATGCGGAACATGCAGCGAAAGAAGTAATCCTATTTTCTATTATCAAATAACTTTTTTGAATTCTCAGTGATGATAGTGGTTTTAGATAGGTTTTAACATAGCATATGGCTTAAAAGAGGTTTGATTAATGTTACATAGGAAGTCTGTAAAACTGGGAACAGAACCCAGATTTCCTGTTTTGTGGGTCTGTTGTAACAAAACAATTCCCCCTACTTTATACAATGAATGATTTGGTCTTACAGCCCATCCAGTGTTTCATTATTTTTGAGACATAATAAGCGTGTTGCAGTGCACAAGCACATCTCTGAAGTAAAGTGCAAGACTCTACCATGGGTAAGGAACGGTTACACCTAGGTATCCTCTAGATTCTCCTTCGGTGGTATCTGTCCAGGGTCTTGTAAGACCATTTTATATGAAATGTGATTGTTTTCAACGTGTATACCTCTAGAATGTGGGTATTCATGGCATTGTATCTCAGTCACTGGTGTATCTCTTTTCCTGTGGTCAGTGTTGCTGCACCAATGCCCACCCAGAATCCCACTGGAATGACAGTCCTGCTAGCATGCTCTTTTGGTCTGAGACAACCACCCTTTCTGCTACCAGGGCTGCATTATACAATATATGTCAGAAGTGGGTCTCAGCTGGGAGATGATAATGGCTCACAGAAAGCTTCATTGCTTCAACTGTAGCTAGTTTTGTTGAATTAATATTCTGGCTTCATAGGACTAGCTTGGATCTCGTCATTCTTGGCGGATTCATTTCCTCCCACAGCTGGGGACTTGGACTGTCCAGCAGCTCCTGCCCTGGGACAGCCTGCTGCTGTCAGGTTACAAACCATCAATGCGATCATATGCTCTCACAAATCACAGGCAGTTAAAGAGCCATAATTGTCCATTTTTTCATTTAGGCATGTCGTTCTGGTCTCAGAGGGATTGATGGGACAAAGTCCATCTGGCAGCTGCTTACTAGCCGTGACCTTTGGGGGTCAGTTCTAAGGCTGATTTTGTGTAATACAGCCTTAATGAACTGAATGATGACACAGAGATGGGACATTTGCTGTGCTTTCAGCAGATGATAGTGGGCAGGGCTGCTGTTCAGAAGGTTCTTGGTAGGCTGGAGAAATGGTTTTGCAGTCGGTCAGGTGCAGTGTCCTGTGTGTGAAATGGAATAACCTCATGCACTAATACAGTGTGGGGCTGACTGGTTGGGATACAACTTTGAAGGAAAGGCCCGAGGAATCATGGCAAACAACAAATTGACCGTCAGCTAGCAGCGTCTCTTCACACCGAAGGTGGCCAGCTGCATCCTGGGCTGTGTTAGCATGACCGTAGCCAGCAAATCAAAGGATGTGGCTCTTTCCCTCTGATGGGCGTGGGTGAAATCAGCCCTGTAGTACTGCATCCCATTTTGAACTCCCCAATGTGTGTTCAAGGGGCTGGAGCACAAGATATATAAGGAAAAGCTGAGAGGACTAGACTTGAACAAATCCAACATTGAGCTGAAAGCTTTCAGAAGAAAATGCTGAGAGGGAGCTCTTATTGCCCTCCAGAGCTACCTAGTGGGAGGCTGTAGAGAAAATGGAGTGGGACTCCTCTTGGAGATGCATGGTTATAAGATGAGAAGCACAAGTTGGTACATGAGAAATTCCTTCAGATGTAAGTTATTTATTTATCTATTTATAAGCATAGAAGTAGTCAAACACTGAAGCAAGTTGCCCAGAGAGACTGAGGCATACTCACTCTTGGAGAGATTGAAAACTCAGCTAGAGAAGAACATGAGCAACCTTATTTAAGTGGACCTGCTTTGAGCAGGGAGTTGAACTAGATGACTTTCGGAAGTCTCTTCCAACCTGAATGATTTTGTGATTACTCCCAGGTTTGTTTACCCTGACCTCATGAGCACTACACTTACAAGCACTGTAACAGGATGCTAGAAATAGCTTATCCTGAAAGTTACGGGTTTGCACCTTAAAAATGAGTATTATACAGTAACTGAGCAATTACGACCATAGAATACAGCTATATTATCTCTATGGATCTCATCCCCTCTGTGATTGTTTTCAATTGCAGTCCATATGAGGAAACAAATTATTGATTCTATTGTAGACCTGACTGATGCCACATGACACCAATCTCATCTGCTTTCTTCCCTCCCTCTGGGATGTGATTTGGACTATATCAGTCTTCATTACAGGAGCTCCTATTTTTACAGTTGTGACAACTTTCCTGCAAGGTTTTTCATGCTGGTTTGATTCTGTCCTGGTGAATTGATAAAATGACCTCTGTGCGCCAAAATACATCGTTCTTCTGTTGACACCAGTGGATTTTCTTCCTGTCTCCAGGCATTCATGCTTTTTGCTGCTGTCTTTTATAAATGACTAGCTCTGTGGTACTTACTCCAGGATGCTGGAGCTTACCAGCTTCATTTGTCATTTGTGTTCAACATACATAAAGCAGAGTACACTTCAAATCTTACAGTTTAACACTTGTACCTGTCACTTCCTAATGTTCTCGTTATGAATCACATATATTGAAAATAAATCATTACACGTTTAGGGTTCTTCATTGTTTCAAAAATGTTTGATCTGTGTTATCACAGCAGACACAGGTCTGCCTTTATGAGACAGGAAGCAAGAAACATTAAACAAATGTGAGGGACAAAATTAGCAGCTTCACTGAGGTAGCATGGCACTTTGCAGCAGAAACTACAATATGAGCTAACAGGCTTAGTATATTCATCAAATAGCTGATAGGTTTATGTCCCAATAAGTACCATTTTTAATCCGTAGCCCAATGCCCCAGGGCACAAGAGATGTGTCAGTAATAACTAGTGCAGTATATTCACAGGTATCTGAATCCAAATAGAAAACCCATCTGTGAAAACATGTTCCAACTGTGCTCACATGAGAGAATGAGGGACTGAAAGCAACCAGTGGGAAAGTAAAGGCTTTTGAATGTTTCATGGTTTATTTCTGACTTCCCTATATTGAGCAGAATTCAAATATCTTATTGAGCTATATTTAATATTGTCACAGTAAAATAAAACCAGGATGAGGTTTAGTTAGGTGTTCTTGGACTACTGCTGTGGGCTTGTCTTGGCTGGGAGAATGATGTTTTACACTATTTGTTAATACAAGTTAACAAATACCATGTAGTGGAAAATTGTGCATTGATGTGTAAAAACACGCCAGCTTGGGGCTAGATAACCCTAGGACAGGTTAGAAGAAGACAGCACTAAAGCAAGAGTCATATTTAAAATGTAATGACACGCTTTTTAAGTACAACCTATATTTACAGCCAATAAGGGCAGAAAATGAAAGTAGAAAAAGTGAAAATCTGTTCAGTGTGGAAATGCAGCACTGCCAGAGAACCGCGTATAGGCTTAGGAGAAGGGTGTGTCCTTTCTTTGTTCTGCTATGCAAACCACACAATACATTGGGTAATTCAATCTAATCAGACTTTCACAATCAGGTGCTGGCATAGAACTATAGCAAATATTTCCTGAATCCTTAGCCAACCACATTTATAGCAATTGGGAAAAAATATGGTGTGGTAACCCCTTCATTGCCTATGTTCTTCACATAAGAAGCAGCAGTCCTATAGAGGACATTTTGGTCTCATAGGCCATTGTGAGTTCCCATGGGAGGAGAAAAATTTCTGCTTATATTTTTGCTTCTCTGTCAAGGTTATTTCTCAGTCTCCTGGGAGGAGTTCTGCTCACACACTAACCAGAGTGCAGCCTGGTAAGGTCCATCCTAGGTCACCGTCAATGCCCTTTGAATGTTCCTTCTCAAGGTTCATAAATAAAGGATCTTCCTCTGGGAGCCCTAAAGATACTTATTAGGTATTTTCAGGTACCTTCCCTGTCTTATTGTCATCTGAAAATCAGTCCTCTAAATTACAAATAAATTAAGGATTTTAGCAAGTGTATTTAAAAATTATCTGAGTATTCATGCGCGTTTTTGACAACTACTAGAAAAATCAGACAATAATGTAACATCAGGTTTGTAAAACAGGCTGTTAAAATGCCATGGTATGAGCAGAGTCAAACTAATTCATTAATGAACATAAATACTCACATCGTAGAAAGTTATAATAAACAATGTTAAAAAATATCTCAAAACATACATGCAAACTGCAAAATGAAACAGCATTGAATGATTCACTTTATAAGTGACTAAAATTGATAGTCAGGAGCACTAAGAAAATTCATGTTACAGTGAATGGCAGACTTTACAACATCTGTGCAAGAAATTATCAGAACAGTGAAACAATCCCTGTGCCAAAGCCTTTAAACAGTAGAAGTCAAAATTTTTCGTGACTGTGACATGCAAATATCCCTTTCAAAAATCAAATTCTGGATGCAGCTGCTAAGTATGCATGCAAACTTAAAGCAGATTCAGCTTCCTAGGGGGGTCTTTATAACCTCCAAAACACTCAGAGATATAAATTTACTACAATTCCCTAGTACCGCTTTTTTTTTTTTTTTCACGGAGAGATTCCCAGTCCCAACACTTCTTTGATGACAGAAGCCATTTAAAGGGGAGAAACAATATTCATGACCCTCTGCAATTGAAGAGATCTCGGGTTTCAAACATTAAATCTAAAATTCTTGCAGCAAAGTGTGTGTGGGTGTGCAGCCTAGAGATTAAATGAAATAATTCTTGCCAGCTTCTGTTGAGTAAATTAAAGTAATAAATACATTTAATTAAATGAATATGTTTAAGCATATTAACTGCTTACAGAAACTGTATTAACAAAAGGAAGTTAAATTCATTATTGGGAATACTTCTATATTTTTTGTCACTGTCTGTAAAGAGCTAGCAAGAATAAGGACCAAGAAAAAAAAAAAAAAGATTTGTGATGATATTTCCAGTCCTTGGCTGCTGGGAAAAATTCTCCATTAACTTCAAGAGCATTTCAACAGAAAGTAATTTATGCCTTTTTTATTCTCAGTTGCATTTTTTCTTCATTTTCAGTTTCAAAAAGTTTCTGTGTGGATGAGTACCTAGTCTGTTTTCACCAGTTTAGCCATGGTACTAAAACTCTAGGAGGCTGCTGCTGAGATGCAGCCTGAACTGTTGGCCGAGGACGCTATTTCACACTTGAGAACACTTTATATAACTTTGCCTTGCTGCCTCTGGCAAGGTAGAGCCATGAGGAATAAAACTATTCATGTACTGCAAGTGTTTTTTATTCACTTAAATCTCCAGATGTGATGATATAATAAGATACCTGAATTTGGGGCAAATTTAGCAATTTGGAGAAGGATGAAAGTTGCATTGGAACAGGTATAATTTAGGTGTAGTATCCTGAAGCTGTCAGTCAAGGTAAGAGTTCGTTGATTCAAAAATCAAAGAGCTCTTCTTACAAGACCATCGCGGATGAACAGTAGTTCAAGTGAAAGAGGTTACCTTCTACGTAAGATGTAGTGATTTTGCTGTGAAATTCCATGCGTTTGCAAGATCTGGCAGCAATTACCAGTACAAATTTTCCCACCATTCCATTTTTCCTTCATTTCTGTTAGGATCTTTAGTTTTCACACATGTGACCTTTCCATCTTTAATTCTTTTTCACCTTTCATTTTAAAACTCTGTTCCTAAGATGATCCTTAATTGTTTAATTATGCTCCCATTTACAATTTTAAGTGAAAACTTCTCACGATGTGTCTTAATTTTCCCATTCTGGCAGACAGTCAAGGATTATGCTCCCCATTCATTAAGACTAACTGCAAAACCTGGTTCTAATCAGAGGGATCTAAAAGTCCTTCTGAGACTGGGAGTATGCAGGCATCTTGACTCCTTGTTCTTGTAAGAAGGAATTAAATTTCAGAATCTGAAGGGGTCTGTACTGTTCAGGCATAACTGGGAAACCAGCCTATGTGTATGAACTTAAAAGTGGCCACCTATACCACAGTGTTGACAACTGAGGCCCCAGTCAAGATCCTATCTTGGGCTGTTTTTTGGTTTATGGGCTTGCTTGTTTGGCTGGTGTTCCTATTGTTTTTATTTTTATTTTTTTAATAAATGTTTCCTTTTCAGGTTTACTGACTTTGTCAATATGTTTTCTGACATGTCCCTCTGAGGCAGTTACAGATAATTCAGGTGGGCTGGATCAGGAAGATGATGTGGTTTGGAAGTGTTTTCAGTGATCTGGCTGCACCTGTGATAGTTTATTAGTGCAAATCAAGCAGCTTATTTCTGGCCATATTTTACTTTACAAAGAAGAAGGAAATTAGTAAGTCTTTCCCCTGAAAATTGCATTGACCCTGCTTTGGAGACAGAAGGTTATAACAAACAGGCTGAAGTCAGTGTGATTTTTTTGCTTAGCATGGCCTGAACTGTAAATTTTACTTGTTGTAAGGAGAATTATCCTTATTGCCATGTCACTCCCATATAATTGTTGTGGATATGTCCAGCCCTAGAAGAAAGAATCTGATATATTCCTGTAGATACGCATCCTGGACACTAAATGGTGTCACTTACTATTTAATTTAAAACAACTGTGCAAAAAAATGTTATGTATCTAGAATAAAAGAGTTCTGTTTTATTTTGCTTTTTATTGAATTACACAACATCACTTATGCTTCTAATTCATCACACAAATTACAAAAAAATAATTGAGGAGCCAACAGAATGCATTGAGACTTGCATGTCTGAGACTGAACTGAGTTGTAAGTGGGAAACATTGATAGGCTAAAGGAAGCACCCTAAAGAGATGGTGAAATACATCCTTCCTTAGGAGGTATATGTACGTATTGACAAATAGAATTATGCTAACAGGATCTGTTTGAAATCCCATTGATTTACGGGATGAAGCAAAAGAAATGATGGTTATGACCAGACCTATTACAGACAGAGGGTATGTTTTCATTTTTCATTTTGCAGTTGTCCCCTGTGCCTTCTCAAGAGTGGTACAGAACAGACCATAAATTTAATACATGGAAATGTATTGGAATGGGAAAAAAAGATGATTTGAATTTCTGCATTTTCTTATGTGTGTATATATACAACTACATTATTCTATTGATGCTCAGGATATAGTTTCCCAATGCACTACAGTGGGATACTAAATACTAAAGGGATGCCAGTATTATTAATGTTGACTTTATCAATACTACTCCACATGGCATTGCAAAACCCATGTGCTTTTGCTTGTGTCCCTCCCTTCTGTCCCTCTTCCTCACCCCTGGTTGCTGCAGTCATGTGGAGAAGGGAGTTGTGAGGCAGTATCTCCCTTTGTCTCTTCAGACAACACACGTCTACATCTCTCCAAGAAAAACTTGGAGCAGGGTGGAGCAGAACTACAGCTTATGTGGGGCTACTGGGAACTTGCAAATCTTAGTACAGGACTGGGCAATGGAAGGGATTGTGCCAGGGTAAGAGGTCCCAAAACCTAGAGTGATTATGGGGACATATTGTAGCCCTTGTAATACCTCCCTAATGAGGGCAGAATGGAAAGGGCAGGTTGAGAAAGGAAGGAAAGTGAAAGACCTTTGTTTCCTCAAACATCAGATGTGAAAAGGTGTACCTTTTTGTTATACTGTACCATTATACTGTTCTAAGTATTATGAGAAATTCATATATTGTTGCCCATCAATACACCACCTCAGTTACAGGCTATATATTCTGTTTCGATGCATACATATAAGAGTGAGTATGCATATATGAATATTCTGTATCCTTCTGCATATAAGAATATCAGATTCATTACTACTTTCCATCCTGCTAGCTGGCATCAAAATTTTGTAGCTTTGTTTTGAGCAGCCTGAAATGACTAAGTTGTGAACGGCAGCTTCTCAACCACTGCTGATCACTCTGGGCTATTAATTTGAACAGTTCAATTGATTTTAGTCAAGAGAACCAGTCTGATGCAAATCTATATGAATGTGACACATATACAAGAATATGATACAAACATCAGTGTGGAATGGTAGCTACAGAAATGTGCAGTAGTTTAGATACAGATCTAGAATCTTAAGGTCTTTTTCCATAGAAAGTTACAAGCATACAGGAGAGAAAGACCATCCCAATCTAACTTGCATACCTTTCATCCTTAAAAGCAGCTGTCAGAGAACTCCCAACAGGGGCTTCAGATTCACAAGACTTATGGAACTGTACTATTTTTATGTACAGTAAAGTGTCCAGATACAACATATTTGCAAGTCTGTGACTGTACCCCTCAGGATCCGACCTATACAATGTAAACGTCACATCCAAACTGTATTGCAGTAAGGAAGAGAAATGACTTGGATATTTTAAAAATACTTCTGAGTGATTTCCATCCACTGCTATCAAATCATATTAAAATGGCCGGAGTGGCCAAACTCGTCTGTTTCCAGACACCCAAATAATTCAGATCATATAGATCCTCATATCTATGTCTATATCATCTATATCTATATCTATATCTATATCTATATCTATATCTATATCTATATCTATATCTCCTCATTTACCATATGTAACCCTCAGGCCAGTAATAAATCCTACCTGCCTCCTTCTCCTTTTCCGAAGAAAATTTTACTCCCATTTCAGCAGGTGTTCTACTAAGTGAGACAAGGTGTATGACATGCCCAGTACTATACAAAGCTGTAAAGCCTAAACCACTTCACTGCTGTCTTTTCCTGCCTCTGTAAGGGATTGTATACAATTTGAATTTTGGCTAGCTGCTGTTTCTCGCATAATTTGAAGTGCTTTTTTGTTGTTAATAATTTTACCTTTGGCCATGTGTCACCACACCGTCACTTCCTTCCCCACACCGTCACTAGCCAGAAGAGCTAATCCACAGCTCAGCTGTGAGCTCTGCTTTCACTTTACCACATGATGCTCTTTCAATTTCAACAGATAGTTTGCATGTTTGTAGGTGGAAGCATTAATTTACAGTTAGAAGTTTAAAGCTATTTTCTCCCCTCTTTCTAAGAGGCCAGGAAAACATGTAAATTGGCCAAATCGTGAGGACTTGCTAGTTCCAGTATCAACTCAGAACTTTTCAGGACCTGTCTCTAAAGACTGTAAATGCCAGGAAAAAACAGCAGCAAAGATAAATGACTCTAATATTTTATCTTTATCTCAAAGATAAATGAGATAGAGGTGGGTGGGTTTTTTTTTTGAACACCAAGAAAAATATCTTAATAGTAAAACTGGGAAAAATGTCTCAGTCTCTTTCACCAAGCAACAGTCTTTTGAAATATTTGTCCTTTCCTGCACTCAATACAAATGTGTAAGCTATAAAACCACATTGGTAATTAAACAGAAATTATTTAGATTTTTGATATTCATTTTACATCTTGATTCTTGTAGATGAGTTTTTGTGTTAACAATAAAACAATAGCTTAACTGTATGTCCTTCAGTTACACTGATTATTTAGGTTTTGACCCAATTTTAGTATTAAAAAGCTTCTGAAACTAGAATTGCCCGGACAACAAAAGCTCAATTTTTCATTTTCCCCCAAATCTTTTCTGCATTTTCTTCCTCCTGTGTTCATCCCACTCACCAAGATCCTAGAACAAATCAAAGACCCTTTTTTTTTTTCAGATAAACTACTACATAAACGTAAATATGAATTGATGAGAAACAGTGCTAAATACATTATATTATACCAGCACTTAAGAAACTTCTTGACTGCTATTTACATACCATTTTTGTTCTCCTAAGTTTAAATGTATAGAATATTTTAATAATTTTTCTTTGAGACATCACTGACCAAATTTGACCAATTACCTCTGGCCTGTTGTCTTTTTGGGATAAAGTTCAAATCTGAAGCTGAAGTTTTTACACAGAAAAGAATGACATGAAGACGTTGGTATCAGGTAAAAAAGTTCTGTTGGTTTACTATCAGCATCCCCTAGTGGTGATACTTATTATTTTCTTGTCAGATGTACACCGAAGAAGTAATTTGATAGATTTGTTTACATGGATTAGAAGATGAAGAACTGGTGGTGCCTTAAAAAGACACAGTCTGTGGAAAAAAAAAATATTTACAGGTCTTGCCAGTTAAATTTTCAAAATTACTTTAGAGGTGAAAAAAATGAGGAAACGTAAAAAAAACCCTTTCTTGTATCATGTGTTTGGTTTGCTTAATGAATCTTGGTAGGGAAATTAAAATATAAAGATGGGAATTTTAGAATAGCCTCCGGTTTTGTTCTCAGACATTGAGCTTTACTATTATTTTTTGTTTTAATGACATTGCAGCAGAAAGTTGAATACAAAAATTAGTTAAACTGCAAATCTGTGTCAAACGAACTTTTTCGAAGGCCTGTTGAGGTTGTGCTGTTGTGCATTTACATTTTACTTAATTTAAATTTTAGCATAAGTAAAAATTTTAGACAGTGATGTCTAAAACAATTGATAATCTTCATTTTTTAGACAATACATAAAAGCACTTAAAAAGACGTTGGAGTGACTCAGGAGGCTGAATTCCACCATTTTTACTGATATTCAGGCTTCTGTGCTGAATCAAGTTAATGTTTAATCAAAATGGATTCATGTGTTGAAAACAGATAGTACATGCTTAAACCTGCAACATAATTTAGACAGTCCAAAATCAAAACCAATCAGTATGAATCTGTTTCTTTCATCTGACTGAAGGAAAATGTTAAAAAAAATATTATTCTATTAATTGGGGTAAGTGTAAAGGAATTTGCAACAGTTGGTCCCTATTGCTACTGAGCATGCCATGTTACAGTTTGGCAGGGTCTATACAACCAGCCATCTCTCTTCTCCTCTCCACCAGAGGACCTGTGGCTATGTGTACCAGCTTTGATGGGTACCAGAGTAGCTGTGGGCCTTGTGTGTTCCCTGACCCATCCGATTTTCATGCATGTGACTGTTTAGCAGACTTCCCACAGAGAACTACAGAAGGACAACCCATCCAGGTGTCCCATGAAGTACCTGTGCCTGCCATATGGTAAAGCTCAAAACAGCAGTCCAATGTCAGCAAGGGTATACCCTGGGGTCTCATTATAATCTCAGAGTTCTGCATTTCTCCCCTCATTCTATGTGCTTTCCTACCCTGCTCTAAGCAAACTTAGAACTTTAAACATTACTAAGGTGATGGGCAGAGCTGAAATGGAGCTGGTGCATGTAAGAGTTCCCAGATTAATGCAAGAGACACTGAATTTGCAAAGGCTGTGTTTCTGACTCTGAATAGCTGCTGTTTCTTTCCCCTTTGCTGACAACTCCTCTGGACATGAAATCTTCAGATTTTGTCAGCTTCAGTATGGGGTGTCGCACTTAAACGCTTCCTGACAATTTGGAGTTGAGAAAATGCCAACCCATTCTACTGACATCTATTTTGATCTTAAGACTTAAGATGGATTGACATCCTTATTGTGTGCTGTTGTCATTTATTTGAATATCTTTGAAAGAGTTTTTTATTTCCCTTTTTATTTCTAGCTGATCAAAACCTGACAGCCCTAAAGCAGTCCAGAAGGCATTTCAGGGTATGTATAAGCAGTGTCAAAATGGGGACAAATGCCACTAGAGAGTTGACGAAGAAAAAGAATGGGATGGGAAGGAGGAATTTGTATTACAACTTTTGACAAGTGTCTTATCTGTCGGTTGATTAATACTGTCCAATCTACCTTTAAGACCTGAAATGATTGGTTATATTTCATATTTCTTTTACTTTGCACAGCACAAGGGACACTTGGTTTGTTTATCCCTTGACTCCCTTTTTACTGTCCCAGCACACTCTATAATTGTATTAGGAACGTTGGAAGGTACATACCTGACTTCCCTTTTTAGTATGATCTTATTGTCCATGAATCTGTCTGCCCATTTTTTTTTGTGTGTGGTGATATTATCTCCTTCCTTTGTCTCCTGTCTTACACAAGTTTAATGCTCACTGGGTGAGAAAGTATTTTGTCTTTTTCAGTGAGTGTTCTGCTAGTTTCAACAAGCTCTACCTTGTTCTCTAATTGCAGGATTTGGTGAACAACAGCTCTGCACTCAACTTTTCTACGGCCTTCATGGTTCTGTAAGGCCTCTTCAGCCCCATGCTGGAGAGTCACAACCTTTCTCATCTCTCCTCATAAGGCATCTCTCTAGCCCCTCTTCATCTCGTTGCCCTTCTCTGCACCTTCTCTATTTCCATCTCTCTCTCTCTCTCTCTCTCTCTCTCATCTCCTTCCTCAGATGCAAAGACCAGAACTGTGCATAGCAGTCCTAATGTGCCAAAGTTTCTTAAAATGGCACAGTGATGGCTTCTGACCTGTTCTAAACACCTTTCTGTGGATGGTCAACATTTTATTGGCTTTTTTCGACTGCTGCAGCAGACATCAGGCCAATGATCTCGGAGAACAGCAAGCAATTACTCTCTATAATCGTTCTAATTAACTTAATTTTTTTGAGTTCAGCACTGTGGATGCAAGCCTTAGGGTATTTTTCCCTAACCGTACCCTTCTCTGCTAGCTCATCTGCAACCTTTTTACCCACATACAAAGTTTGTCAAGACTTTTTGGTGTTCTGGCTTTTGACCACCTGGAAGAGCTTAGAGTTGTCTGGAGGCTCACAGATTTTACAGTACAGTGGTTTCTTCAGATCATCAATAAAGAAGCTGAATGAAGCTGCAACAAGTCTCTAGGCGACCTGGGTGCTGGCTGGCTCCTCTTGATCCTTAGAAGGGTTCATTAAGTCTCGTGTTTTGATTCATATTTTTTAAGCCATGAAAGAATATTTTTTCCCCTCCAGTCCTGTGGCAACTGTTTTCTTTAATAATAAAAGGCTTTTAAAAAAATCTGTATGAAGCATGTCCGCTGGCTTTCTTTTATTCACATGCTTACTGATACAAACAAAGAACTCCAGAGAGCCAACAAATCAGGGTTTCCCTGCATAAAATCCATGCTGGCTTTCCCCAGAGACTGTTTACTTACANCCCAGGATGCCATTGGCCTTCTTGGCCACAAGGGCACATTGCTGGCTCATGGTCATCCTGTTGTCCACCAGGACTCCCAGGTCCCTTTCCTCAGAGCTGCTCTCCAGCAGGTCAGCCCCCAACCTGTCCTGGTGCAGGGGGTTATTCCTCCCCAGGTGCAGCACAGTTTAAGAACAAATGACAGTATGGAGGTTAAAAGGATTTGGATACCAAAATGTCTTAATGACAGATAAATGCAATTTTATAATTTACGTGACTTTCCTGAGTTTTGGGAGTCTAAAAGATAAGTCAGGCAGGTCAGTGCAGCAGTCCCTGCTGTGCGGTGCACAGTCCAGGAGGGCACCCTGGATGTCTCTCAGGTTTTCTCTCAGGGTCCTCCCTATGTACCCAAATATACCCTCCCTTCAGATAACACTGGCATCTCTCCCCACATGTCCCTCATGTACCATGAGTGCCCCTGTCCCCATCAGTTGCTGGATCTGCAGGCAATACCCAAATGGGATTTCCCATTCAAATCCCCTCTGCGTCCTGCACTGCCACGGCTGCTTGGGGCACAGGAGTGCCTGCTTGCATGTGAGGTGCTTTGCAGTGCTGGTAGTGGGGGTGGTCACATTCCAGCACTGCTGCCAGCCAGGCACAGCCATGCCAGCTGCCACACAACCCATCCTTTCATACATACACAGTCCTATAGCTGTTCACACCGACCATTTACCTGTAAAACCCGTACCAATTTCAGCGCTGGATGTGCTAGGGTCAAGTATGGCATACTAGGATCAACATTTGGGCTTCAGCAGAAGGCAATGCTAGCCATTTAGTGCTTGCCCATAGGTTGTTATACACATATCATCATACTCCCACCAGAGCACGAATTCTTCCTACAGTCGTTTTCTGGCAATTTGCAGGTGGCCAGCATGAGTTGGCACTACACATCATACATAGATGAACCAAACCAAGTTCTCTGTTACGTTGCCAGTTTAAGTCTCTAGTTGCAGCCAGGATTGCACGGTTCCCCTTGGCACACCAATTGGCCTTGTGCTCTGTTCTGCGACTCTCTTGTTTCGGATGTGTGCATTCACTTGATGAATTTACATGGGTCTTCATTGCATCTGGTGAACTACCTGTTGCCATGCCTCAGCTTCCCTGATGTGTTTATCCTAATGCTACTTCCTGTTGGTTAATCCATTCCCATGCAACCTTATGGTTGCAATTCAGGAATAGGTATAGACATGCCCTGTAAGCCACTTTTCCTCTTCATCCTCTTCTAACACTGTCTGTGTAGCTCTGGCTTCTGCAAACTTGGCACTGGGCACTTCTCTCACACTCAATTTAGCTATGCAGTGAGGGGACGTTGCAGTGCTGCTTTCTGCAGTTTCTGTCCCCTTTGGAATCTGGAGGAACCGTCAGTGAGGAGGGTTTATTTTTGGTCATTACATGAGAGTCCATTGCAGAGTGATGCTTCGGTGGCTGTGTTTTGGACAGGCCTTGGTTCATAGTTCTTCTTCCTCAAAACAATTAGTAGTTCATTCTGCCAGTTCTGGGAATACTTCACTTCCCAGAATAATTCACTGAGCAATCAGTACAGTCCATTTGCTCTGCGTAGGGGTGGTGGTGCAATGGCTGGGTGGCACCCTTCTCTGCATACCCAGAGTGGGACTGGCAATCAGGGCACCAGTGTAAGTGGTTGAATTGTCCCCAGTATTTCAGGTGCTTCTTGGACTCCTACATAGGTGGTAATGATCTCATTTCCTTGGGAGATGGGATAAGATGTGCTGTGCTGATGCACCCAAACTGTGTAATAAATAAGGGAATGGTAATAACAGAGAGTCAATTTCCCACAGCTAGTTTGCATTTTAATGCTGCAGAGCTTGGGTGTTTAAGTACTGATCTTCATTCAACATAGCTGTAATAGTCCCTCAAGTACTTCTGTCTCACCTTCCCAAAAATGAAAGGGAAATATCAAGTTGCTCAAGAATAGAGAGCTCTTGACAATGTGACTTTGACATGTTTTGCTAGGAAATAGTGGGCCAAGTTGGGAAAAGCAGCACACAAAAACACTAAGACAGAAGGGCATCCCAAAATATGTCAGTTATCACTCTTGATTACTTTTGATTGATGGCAGCTAAAAGAAGCTCATAGCTGTGAGCAAGAAAACGAGTTTCTTCTAGACTGATGTCTGCTATGTTTAAGAAGGCAGGCTATTGCAATTTTCTGAGGTGTGGAGGTGGGCAATCCAAATGCTGTTGCATTCAATATCTAGCACCAGTTTCTCTTTTGAATTGAAATTACCTACAAGACTCTAAATTTTGTCTAGCAATGTAGGATAAAAAAGGTAAGAACTAAACTGAAAATAGCTGTTTACCACTGAATGTTGTTTATATCAGAATAAAGCATCAGATACTCAGACACAAGAATAAAAAAGTTATCAAAGTTTGGACAGAAGAGAGAAAACCTGAGCCTAAAGTGGGGAAAAAGAAAAAGTTGTTTCTGGATTATTTTTCCAAAACATCTGAACTTTGGAAAATGGAAGTTCAGCTAGTGGTATGGTGGTAGGTGAAGGAATACACCTCACTTTTAGGCATTATCTGGTGTTTCAGTCTGCTGTATCTAAGCAGCAGCTAGATTTAACTGAACATTCACAGGCAGCAGTGTAAAACAACAAAAAAATTATCTGCATTACGCCTTATCATGAATGATATGATATACCTTCATTTTCCCATGCTGTACTGCTTTGCTGGACTACTTCTTGCACTATGGTGCAAAAAAGAATTGTGGACACATTAGAACAGAACTGGAACTTTAATTTGGATCTTGTTTAGATGTGACTACAGAGAGTTACTGACACCAGATTGGCCTGTGCAAATAACACATTTGTCCATCTGGTTGCTAAACAGGAAACAAAGCAAAACAAAGCTCAAACATTGCTTTAGTTTGGATTTCTTTGAACTGGATTTACAATTACTTTATCTTGCTGAAATAACCTTTTTTTTTATTTCATACAAAATGTTCCGTAGAAATCTAAGAATTCAATTTTGCTGCCTTCATGTCCCAGGCATTGGTTTACTTCAGCATAATCTCAGTTACAATACAGAGCTGTAAGAATACAGCATTAAATCCCTTGCTTATACGGCTGTCAAATGGCAGAGAAAGGTTTAAAACTTGCCCCAGGGAAAGACTTCCAAAGCACCAATACTTAACCCTTGTCTCTTGTTTTACTTACATATTAATATCCCCAGAATTTCTCAAATTAATTCTAAAATGTTTACTATATGAGCGTATAAAATTTGTTTGCTTTATAAATTATTTTAAATTATGCCAATTCTACATCAACTGTAATCAGTTACCCTTTTATTGCAACTGAACTAAGTGACTTATTAAAAACATCTAATTGTAAACCAGTTCTAGGTCTATACATTGATGTTAAACACTTTATTACATTTCTTCCCCATTTCTCAATTAACTAAAACTTTATACTAACAGAGAAATGATAGCATAATTCAATCACTTTTATACCTTCTAATTAAGTGGACCTCTCAAGGGTCTAATTTCCTGCAAAGTTAAAAATACCATTAGTGTGAATACAGTGAAAGAAGGTCAACAGCAGGAACTGTGAAGGTTTTATTTCAGAGTGCTTCATAACGTGGACATCTCTGCATTTTCTTCTAACGTAGTTTAACTCTCTCTAGTAGAGATGAGATTTCAGCTGTGTAAGGAATGACTTGGAGGCTTTATCTTTCAGCCAGAAAGATGAGTTTCACCAATCTTAAGTGGAACCCTAAAAAATGTATTCAACTAAAACTGTTTGTTGAATTGCCAAATAACTCTGAAATAATAACAGCTTCTTTTGTCAGTAAGTTTAGTTTCTTTTCTTGAGCCCAAACAAAACACATGTTGAAGTCATGGCTCCACCCACAAAGATCTTTTAAAACAATCCTTTTCTTGGTGACACTAGTACAAACCAGCACAGACACTAGCCCAGACCACTAGCACAAGAACTAATCGATTTGCTCCAGAAACATCACATTAGTTGACTTAGTGACAAAATCTGTAGGACTTGCAACTTGTAGTTGTAACTTGCTACTACAGGGCACTTTAAAGTCTCAACTCTCTTCTCTCTTCTTGTAATGGGATGTCGTTTCAAAGACCCTCACTCTGTCAGAGGGTACCAGGAAGGTTGTGGCTTGTGGTAAATAAGGCCTGTGCAGCAGCCACATGGTTCTCTGATTATTGTAAGGGAACTACACAATCACTTTTACTCTGAGCAAACTCTCAGTTTCTTCACTTTCTCAGCTCCATAAAACATTCTGAAACTATTTTTTGCAGAAAGTTAAAAAGCGATTAAGGTCAATGTTTCTATCAGTAGTAGTATTTCTTTCAACAGAAGAGCTCCTTTAGTCCTTCCTTTAGGATGGACAAAGTCACGTACAAAGTGCCTTTTAGCAACTAATGATTGCAGTTTGTTAAAATCCTTGTTGAATATTTTAAAATAATGCTGTTACTGCAAGAAAATACAAATTGAGTACTCTCTACCTGGAAACATAGGAAATCAAGCTGGTAAACCAATGGGGTTTAGTTCTGTAATGAAAGAGCTCCAACTTCAAATTTTGAATTTAAATCAATATAACCTTAACCTGCAGCAATAGGAAACTGTAAAGAACAAGCATTGTACCAACTTTGAAAGTAGGACAGGAACTAAATGTAGAATTCAGCATGATATGATGTTTCTTAAAGGGAAAATTGTGGTCATGCTGAGCTGTATGATTGACAGTGGCAAATATCTTTGGACTACTCAAAGATCAATTTTAATTGGAAGTTAGGTCATATGGAGGAAAGTAACTTTTGGTAACCAAAAATTTATGCTTGGAACTAACTCAAAATAACGATCAAAATCATAGGATTCTAGGGCTCGAGGTGACCTTAAAAAGTCTTCTAATCCATCTGACTACTTTTAGGCAGGATCAACTACGGCTAACCCATTTCTGATATGTCTAAGCTGTTCTTGGAACTTCATTGACAGAAAATCCATTTTGCCATCATTAACTACTTTCCAAATATTATTATTCTGAATTTTAAAAAGCTACGACATTATTCTCTATCCTTTCCTTACTTGCAATGGAAATGTACTTGTTCTTGTTCTGTACTTCCCAGATATGGAGACTAGTTCATCCCCTTTCTTTGCAGTTACTTCATTAAGAATTAAAGACCATTGTTGTAAACTTGCTTTATGTTTCCTTCTACAAACTTGAACAATTTAATTCTTTCTTTCTTGTAAGAAAGGCTTTCTAGACATTGCTTTTAAACTCCTTTCAATTGGATTACATTTTAATTGTAATATTGTACTTAAACTGAACACAGTACCTCAGGAGAGGTTTTGTCGTTTATGAGCAGAGCAGGAATTTTAATTCCTGTGTCTTTTAAAGGTTTTTCTTTTTTTTTTTTTTCTTTTGTTCCTAAGAACATGCTATTGGTTATATTTGGATTTACTGCTTGAGTACATCACTTGTCTTATCCCTTTTTTTTTTTCTAGATATGGCCTCTGCAGTAGCTTGCTACATCTCCCATCTGGTTTGTATGTGTAGCTTTTACACTAAATTTGAGCCAGGGAACATAAAGCAACTGGGAATGTTGAGAAAATCCCTCAGCTGTGGCAATGTGGGTTCTGCAACAAATTCCTTGCTCTTACAGGACTTGTAGCTGAGTAGTTTAATTTTCATAAGAGCACACTGCCCACAGATTCTTCTGATTTCACTGGTTCAGCACCATAAAAATCAAGACACAAGATGAGTCAAAAATGAACCATTAACCACAGGTCTCCAAGAGCGGTCCTTTCAAAAGCTGCTGTGTTACTGGGCAAAACTTCTATTGAAAACTCCTCTAAAATCTCAAAGCTATGACTACCAGTCATTGCTAGAGCAAAATTAAGAATTGTTCTGATTTTTCTCCTTCCCAGTTAGTGACAATTTGATTGTCAGGAAACTGAGGTATTCACAAGTGATTTATGAATTATAACAAGACAAACTGTCTCAAAACTTCTGTATTTGTGACCACTCCATCAACACTTACCTACCACCCTCTTGAACCAGTCCTGGCTACAGACCAGCTGATAGAAGGAGGCCCTTTGTTGTGACAACTGGGGCAAATATACTTTGAAATAAGAAAGATCTATCAAAGAGGTAATTTTCATAAGGATTTTTGGACAGCAGAGATAATGTAAGAGGGTCTGAGAATACTCTTAGGTAAAGAATAAGCACTAATGGTCTATTATTATTATTATTATTAATTGATAATGGGACATTATGTTGAGACAAAAAGATATTATATTTTTCAAAGATTTCTGGAGTCCTTGAACAAAAAACCTTGCTGGGATGCCTGTGAGAGGGACACTTTGCAAATTTGTGAAAAGCATTGTCCTCCCTCAAATCTCTCTTAAAAAGCTTAATATGTACTTATGTTTACAAAAATGATAACAGGTCAAGCTCCCAGTGTGCTGTGATTCTTGTCTGTCATGCTAGCCAATACTGTCTCACTGTGGTTCCCTAATCTGTCCATATCCATCTGCTATGTCTTGTCTTGTATACAGATACTGGGAACTGTGGGACAGGAATTAAGTTTTTATGTTACATCTGTGCTTGGGATGTTCCATGAAAAAGATCAATAGGCACTACAGCAGTACGAATTATAGAAAACCTGTTGCCTGTTTTCTATAGTTCTGCTATGTAGCCAATGTACTGGTAAATCAATCTCAATTAAAAACACTTTCTGTGTGAGAGATTCATTCACTTACATTGCACAGGAGCATATGGTCTTTCACAATAATCTTGTTTGCACCTACTGCAATTTGTTACAATTGAGCAATTTATTACCAAGAGCCTGAGCATCCCCGTTTAACTCTGAGTTTGGCCCAGTTTCAGCTGAGGGAGTGTTCAGGAAACCTTGGGGAGACCCTTCCACTCCAAATTAATGTAAGAGTCTATGATTGCCTTTTCTCCTTTTAAAGTATTTTTTCATTTTCGTTCAGAGAAATTTTTCTCAGTGGGTTGCCATGTTTTCCTGTTCTAGGTACAGGTGGTGTGCTGGTGGTTGGAAGGATTGCTTCACTATTTTGTCTCTTTTCTGCTCAAAGGAGCGGCACAGTGGGTCTAGTCTTATGGTCACAGAGACACGAGGCTCCCTGGTGCCAGATCTCAAATTCTTTCATGGATGAGTCAGTCCTTCCCTCTTTTGAGAAAAGTAAACTGCACTTTTCTGCATATGTGTTTTTCAGCTGTCACCTTAAAATCCCAATGCCTTGACCCTTTGGACACTACACCCCTCTTTTACTCCACCTTACTACTGTGCGGCTTTCTGTATACAGGTTTTATAGTTAAGTGTCAGCACTGGTCCAGCAATATATGTTTCTTAAAACATACAGGAAAAAACCCCAAACCCCAGTCTCTTGAATGGATAAATTTGGTAGCATGCTTGAGTAAGTGGGATAAATTAAAAAATGTTAGTATATTATCGGAAGCTTTAGAAGAAAAGTAAGAAGCAAGAGTGGCTGACCTTAAAAATCCATTTTTTTAAAAACCATTTATTAGGCAAAATGTCAGAAAAGATTAAAATAAAGAACTTTGATTCTTCTGTGCAGAATTTTTTAGTCTCCTGAAGTCCAAGTATATTCTGCCTGTCAGGAGCGCAAGTAACAAAGGTCTTTCTGAGCACTTTTGCTCTGATCCTTGGGATTATAAAGAAAGAGTGAAAACTGAATATTCTGCTTGCTCCAATACTGATCTTCAGACATTCATAAAATGTCTTGGCTCGAGCTGCTTTGCTCACAAATGAGACTATTAATGATTTGACCTTCATTTCAAGTTTACTTTGTGCTTGCAAGAGCAATGGGTAGTCGTGAGGAATATTATTTTGTTCCTAGTGGCAATTAGGTTGCTCAGTAGCCATAGTGCTACTTACCAGGGGGAAATCCCGTCTAACCACCAGTAAACTTTGCTCAGAACATGCACAGTGTTTATGGACTGTAATTCCTGTTCCATCTGCGATCCTCCCTTTGTTCTCCTCAAGAACTTTAAGCGTTCCAAACTACCACTTGGTAAAAAATCTCCATAGCTTGTAGGAGTAAATAGCAAACCTAACATCCTCCTTGTGAAAACTAAGCTGAAAATGTATATAGAATAAGACTATCTGTACTGCAGGATATAAAAAAGTCACATAGTCACCTCATGGCAACATAATTATAATTTAGAAGGCTATGCATATTCCTCTGAATCCCTTGGGACTAGTTGCTGTGGAAGAAGAAGAAATGAAAACTAAAAGAAACCAGAGTAATCAGACTGGTGTTTTAAAATGGACTGGCATTTTCTAATTCTCAAAATAGTAAAAAGATCTCTCAAAGCAAGAAAAATTTACCCCATGGTTTCTGCACACTAGCAGAAAAGTCACAGGAAGAGGCAGAGCCTCTCAACTAGGTTACTATAAAAGATTCTGTGGATGCTGTTTTTCATTCTTTTGCAGAATTTAATTTAAAAAAAAAATCTACCTAGTGTCTGTTACATACAGCTGATGAGCTGGCTCTGCTAGCAGCAGCACGAATGCAACTGGTTGCTGTGAGCAGCACTCAAGAACGTCAGGCTCTTGTCCTAGCTGAGCCCCCTCTCTCAAACTGGGTCTTATCAATGTGTGGCGTTCATTCCTACAGGAAGACGTTTTGCAGCTTCAGTTTCTGCAAGGGGCAGAATACACTGGTGAAATATTTATTTCTCTTTGTTTCACGTGTATGCACACACATATCTATATTTATAGCCATATCCACATCTATATCGATATCGATATAACTATACACGCATCTATCTATCTATCTATACATATGTATGTATGTACATTTATATATATTCATACATGTACGCTGCAGACACACATATATAAATGTAAATTTAAAGGCTTTAGAGGTTAATATTTTGGTCTGGATTTTTTGTTGGTTTTGTTTTTTGTTTTTTTTTTTTAATTCTACCAGAAACATATGGCTTGATTTAAAAAATTCTTCCATAGTATTGCTCTGCTTTGAAAATAACAGTATGTTACCACATTGCAAAGCTTAGAGAAAATGGTCTCTGAAATACAAAGTGAGGAGAGGAGGATAGAATTTTAATCTGCTCTGTGAGAACGTAAGGATATTTCAGATGAGAAAAATAATTTGATTTTCCTATGCCAATGCCTGCCTTTCAAACAAGAGGTTTCTAATGATTTCTCTCTGCTTTATATAAGCTTGGTCCTTGGTTAAAATTCTCTACTGTATCTAATGCATACCTCAGTCCTTTGCTGTATCTGGAGCACTGTGTGATGGTCCTCAGGAGAACTTTCTTTGATCTCATCTTCTGCCCTAGAGCTTCCCACTCAACCTTTCTGGAAGCTGTTTTCAAGTTACTTGCTTATACTGAAGTTGTTTGTGATTACTCTTTAATTTTTAATAGCTCCCTCCTGCCTTGAAATTAACCCTTTTAATTTGATCTCCCTTTTATAGAGGATTAGTGTTTAGTTTTCCATTTTGTCTGAGTGACACAGTGAAAGAAGGTATAACTACTACAGTTTGTATAACTAAAAATATCATATGGGCATTGGGGAATGTCTACTGCGGATAGTACAGTATATAGCTGCAGATGAGCTGTGTAACTATTTTGTTACTAAGCAAAGGCTTAGTTCAGCTAGATTTCATTTCCTTATCTTTAGCTCGTATTTTTCAAGGAGAGGTCATGAATCTGAGAATAAATGTGCTACATGAAGAAAAATGCCTGTTTCCATGTTAACAACTTTCAAGTTATCTAACTTCTACCATATAAGACACCATGCATGTGTTCATGCTATGACAGCTTCCAGTAATTCCCTGTCACACAGTGGATGAGTTCATTTACAGCACAGTCCTGCCCTGGGTATGCCCTCCACATCAGCATGCTGCGGTTGATGCTGTAGTTGCTAGGATTATAGCCCAAGAAGCTAGGCTGCCTGCCTCCTTAGGGATGGACAAGTGGTGTTTCCTGATTCACATTTGTTTCCTTTCCGGTTTGCTTGCTCCCCCATTGTGGTCTGCCACTACCTTCGACTCTCCTGAGCCTGGTTTCCAGCTCCAGCCAAGCCAGCCCTGCAGGAGGTACTGCTCCTTCATGGAGACGCACATCTGCCGGTGGCTCTTCCTGAGCCACCAAGGCTTCCTTCCATCAAGTCTAATGTTTAGCTGTGATCCCTTTATTTCATGATCCAGTGGAAGTCCATGGTGAGAGAGTAACTATGGAAACGCTCTGAAGAGTGAGGTACAGATATTACGACAAAGGAGCATGGGGTGGGGGCCAAGTTGTGACTGGAACCTGAAACTCGAAGATATTCTTGTCAGTGTCATCTTGGGAGATTTTTCTCTTCATCTTAACAAAAATTTTTCTACAATATTGAGAAGGGATTTCTAGTGATCTGATAGCCTTTTTGTATATTTCAGAGAGAAAAGTGTTTTCCCCCTCCTGAAAAAAAAAAGAAAAACACATCCTGAAACCCAATCCCAAAATCACAACCCCCAAACCAAAAAAATAGGGCCCCAGATGTGAGCAAAACATGTATAGAGAGGGGAAAAAATACCACTCCACGTTCTGTGGCATACTTTACTGCCAAGTATGTTCTCTGTATTATCTAGTGTTTCCAAACATTTTGGTGGTATCACATTGCACTGTTTGAATTGCAAGTCCAAATAACTTCCATGGGAAGTCCTGTGCTTTCTGAAGAGGTTTTTTAGATCAGTTCCCTCCTTAAATAAACACGTATGTACCACACATTGTGGTGTAGACCCAGGGCAAGGTATTCTAGACCTTGAAAGGTCTCCCTCTCCACCTCCTGTGCTTCCAAGTATCAGCAACACCCTCGGTTTTCCTTTAACACTTGAACATTTTCCTGCCTGTCAACAGTTTTCAAGCATATATTTTCCCCTGAAAGAGCATGAAAGAGTGGCTGTGATTTATGGTCTTTCTGGAATTTTTGCAGTGGTGTTGAGCACTTCAAAAACGTACACATAATCCATAGCAAATCAATATTTCAGGTAACGGGTTCATCAATAGCGAGGGAAATACCTAAGGTAACAGCTAAAATTTATCATAAATGCAGCTATTATGCCATATATGTATGTTATGTATTGCTACATGCACAGAATACATCTGCCTAAACACCTTGCAAAACTGGTTCTGAGACCTTGGTAGCCAAAGTTATGACATATGTGCCCATTCCCTGTAACTGAACATATTTCCAGTGTTCATTTCAAATAGAGAACATTAGTAAAAAAATGGGCAAGAATGATCCTCATACCAAGATTTTGCAAGAGAATAATTTGGCCTGTGAAGAAATGAAAAAGAAAGCACAACTTTTAAAGCCAAACTGCTGCAAAATTCCTTAAGCCCACAAAAAAAAAAAAAAAAAAAAAAAAAAAATCCTTTTTTTCTTCTCATTGTTAAACATTTTAGTAGTATCTGTTTTGTGATCATTGAAATGGAAGGATTTTTTAAAAACAACTGCGGGATTGTAGCAACTTGATCTGAACTTGTCTCTTTTTAATGATTTGATGAATTCCAGTATATGAGCTCTGTAAAGTTATTCTAATGAATGTCTACTTTTCTATGAAGTGGAAGAGAATTTATTTAAATGAATCAGGAAATCTCAGCTTGCTACTATTAAATAAAGCTTACTTTAATGAATAGAGAACTATTTGTCTGTCTGCAGTGAGTAAACAATATAAATATCTTTCTGTATTAACATAATGGTTTCTTCTCTTAAAAATAGTAAATTTTTGAAAATGGAAAATACAGAGAAAATAAGACTTCTTTCTCATAAACATAAATGTTTAGATCAGATCTTCTAGAATGTAATTAAAGGATACAGATCACTTGATCCCTGGTACCTTTCACAGTGACAGATTTCTCGGAATCAGAAGGTGAAAGAGTTTATTTTAATGAGTTTGTATTTGTAAAAGTCTGCACACACATAAAAAAATTCCAACTGTCACAGCAGCCAGTAATTGGCAGAGAGATGCTTTGATAAAGGCAGGAAGAGATCCCTGCTGGTTCAAGACAGGTGGACATCAACTTGAATCCAATTTACATCTTAAAATGCACAATAGAAAAGATTTGCATTACATTGCCTAGATGAAAGGGAGCTCTTAGTCTGAGCTCCTCATTTACTTTCCCCTCTTCCTTTTTTTTTCTTGCCCAAGCACTCAAACTATCTGCAGCTAAGTTTTAATGAAGATACCTTGTTCAGCTGCTGTTTGAGGCAGCTATTTACTTGACTAAGACTTAAATCTGAACTCACGCTGGGCTAAAAAAGAAAACCCAAGCTGATAATTGGATGGACCTGAAATTGGATAACCTGCTTTACCCACAGCATGAATCAAGTGAGGGTATCTTCACTGTCAAGTTATTTTTATTTGGTTGCCTTCTCGAGATCCCTTGCAAGTCTTACTGGGGTTTAACAACAGAGCTGCAGTGGAACGTGCCTGCTCTGAAAGGTAGAAGAAATGGCTCCTGATGGGCATCTTTGGACTGTCTAAGTGATCCTAGCTACATATTTAAATGATTGATCTATATTTAAACTGTTAATTCACAAACAAACTTTTACCTCATCCTACAATTTTATGATCAAGATTTCACACTGTACTGAGTTTAAGTCAGGGAAAAGTTGGCTTATTCTTGTTCGAGAATGGATGCTGAAGAAAGGCAGGTGAGGAGTAGGTTGGTAGTCTGAGTTTTTGTTCACCTGTAGTTCCTTCCTCTGTGTTCAAGTCAGGAACTTATGGAAACTTAGACTTGTTTACGGAAGCCCAGGAATGCGTATGTTTTCAGGTACAAAGTCCAATCTTGCAATCATCAGTGTGAAGTCTGTGAAGTCTATTCCAAATTTATATGTGTACCTGAAGTTAGACTCACACCGACATTCTGCTATTTGTTAAATATTTGATTCTGAGTTTGCATTCCTTTTTTAAATAATCCTTCCTTTACAGATAAGGGTCTCAGTCTCTTTTAAAACACAAAGCGGTAGATCACCAATGTAAATAGAGTCTGTTGTTTTTAAATGTAATTTTCCTTCCTACACGATGCATAAAATTTCCTATTTTGTAAAGTGCCTTAAAATGTGGCTATATGATATCAGAAAAATAGTCTATTAATGGTCATTACTGCATGTTTTATCTCTTTCAAATTTTCGGGAACTTTTATCTAACTTCAGCATGCATGTGAAATTGAGAGTTGAAATGAATGGAGCTATGAGTACTTTGGGTGAAATATTAGGCCACTTAGGTGTCTGAGTACAGGCTATTTTTGAAAATCTTTTCGAATCCTTTGTTTCTTATGTGAAAATGTCTTCAATAGAAAATGTTGGCAAATATATTTTTCTTCACATGCTTGTGTATTTGTACTGCCTAAGTTTTACTCTAGTGTTTCTTATTTTTGAACATTGAAATGTACTTTCAATTATTCCCATCAGACAACTAAGTCAGGGTACCTAGAAAGACTGACAGAAATGCCTGGCTCCATCCAGTCTATCCACATGTCTTTCCTTTCAGTGGAAACTAGAGTTTGAAGGCAAAGGTGGATGGGGCTTTTTAAAAATTGTCTTAACTAAGACACTTCAGGAAAGCACTCCTGAAGATGGGAGCATGGTCACAATTCAAGTATTTGAGTTTTGCTTCTGACAAACAAGTGAAGAAAGATGCAGCCACTGAAACTGGATTTAGGATTCCTAGAGTATGGAGTACCCCGCACAACCCATGGCCAACCCTTTTTTCTAGTTCTACAGGAAAGGACCTGGTCCACGTTGAGTCTAGAAAAAGCTATTTATTTTCTAAGACCATAGCTTTTATTGTTGTATTTCCTGCAGTGGACATGCTTTGAGGCACAGCTCAAAATCACTGCCCTCCTATCAAATATTTTACCTCTGAAAATTGGTTTGTCACTTCTTATCCAGAGAGGAATCATCAAGATCCAGGATGACGGAGCTACCTCCCAATGCCCAATCTGAACTTTATCAAAGATGCTGAAGGAGGGCACAGTAGCGAGGATACATTACCTTCACTATTCCCTAGGTCCCCTTCATACATTCCATCTGTGAAAATCAGTTATGGCCTGTATGAATGTAGTGGGTTGACCCTGGCTGGATGCCAGGTGCCCACCAAAGCCTCTCTATCACTCCCCCTCCTCAGCTAGACAGGTGAGAGAAAACATAACAAAAGGATCATGGGCTGACATAAGGTCAGGGAGAGACCACTCACCAATTACCATCACAGGCAAAACAGACTTGACTTGGGAAAATTAATTTAATTTATTACCAGTCATGATCAGAGTAGGGTAATGTGAAATAAAACCAAATCTTAAAACACCTTTCCCCTGCCCTTCCTGTCTTCCTGAGCTTAACTTCGCTCCCAGATTTCTTTACCTTTTCCCCTCCAATGGTGCAGGGGGATGGGGAATGGGGGTCATCACACATTGTCTCTGCCGCTTCTTCCTCCTCATGGGGAGGACTTCTCACATTCTTCCCCTGCTCTAGCGTGGGGTCCCTCCACTGAAGATAGTCTTCCATGATCTTCTCCAATGTGAGTCCTTCTGATGGCTGCAGTTCTTCACAAACTGCTCCAGTGTGGGTCCCTTCCACAGGCAGTCATCTTTCAGGAACAGACTGCTTGTGACCCATGGGGTCACAAGTCTTTCCAGCAAACCTGCTCCAGCGGGGATTCCTCTCCCCATGGGTTCACAGGTCCTGCCAGAAGCCTAATCCAGCATGGGCTTACTATGGGGTCACAGTCTCCTTCAGGCACTTCATTTGCTCTGGCATGTTGTCCTCCATGAGCTGCAGATTGATATCTGCTTCACTGTTAACCTCCATGGGCTGTAGGCAACAGCCTGACTTACAATGGTCTTCACCATGGGCTTCAGGGGAATCTCCGCTTTGGCGACTGGAGCACCTTCTCCCCCTCCTTCTTCACTGATCTTCAGGTTTTCAGGGCTGTTTCTCTCACATATTCTTACTCCTCTCTCCAGCTACTGCTGTGCTGCATGTTTCCCCCCCTCTTCTAAAATATGTTACTAAAGAGGCACTACCACTGTCACTGGGCTCAGCCTTGGCCAAAGGCAGGTCCATATTGGAGCCAGCTGGCTTTGGCTCTGTCAGATACAGGGGAAGCTTCCAGCAGCTTCTTACAGAAACCATCCCTGTAGCCCCCCTGCTAACCAAAACCTTGCCATGCAAACCGAGTACTATGAACTTGTTGTTGAAGGATTAGGTTACACTTTCCACATGGTCTTTCACTTTGCCTAATTTTTCAGGTGGACCTGAGTAGCAAAACACTAAAACCTAGGAAAAGCATGATTACATGCCAAAATTATATGGTGTTGTTAACACTTTGTTTCATTTAGTCCTTAGAATTTACCCATGAGTGTTTGTTAGACTAACAGGCTGTGCCTTTCTGTGGTGGATAGAGATGTGTAACACTAAGAAACAAATCGAAGGTATTTTCTGTTACCTATGTTGTGTCTCTACATGGTAATATGTTGATGGGTGCAGCTGTCCCTGCTCTTGAATATAATCTCTAGTTTCTTCTGGAGTCTAAAGCAAAAAAAAAAAAAAAAAAAAAGGTTTACTGCTGTAATTTCTGATGCTACAAGGTTACAGGCTATAACCTTGGGAGATTTTATACTAAATTTGATTTTTATTGTTTCACAAAATGGGACCTGTTTTCTGACAGTCAATAAAACTGCAGGTGATAGTCCTTTTATAATAGATGTGAATGGACTATTACTGTTTGCTATAGCAGTTTAACTGCAGGGCAAGCTTATGAGGTTTTTGCTGGAAAAAACAAACAATCTTTTTTTTAGCCACAGGACTATTTCTTTATTTTCATCAAGTTCCCTAGTAATACTGGTATATACTCATCTGAGAAAGTCTGAAATAAGCAGAAAGTTCTCTGCTTCTGAAGTTCAAAACAAACTGAAAATTGAAAATCAGTATTGATGGGCTGAGTAGTTGCAACACAATATAAATAGGTAACCCTAAGATTTAAAATGTTATGACTATTGTGTAAGTAATGACAATGTAGAAGTTACCTTCATGTCTTGGTGCTTTATCTTAAGTCACATGAAAATTTTCTAGTTCTGAAAATCAGTATGCGATATTTATACTTTGAATCACAGAATCACTGAGGTTGGAAGGGATTTTTGAGTATGGTCTAGTCCAATGTTTCTACTCAAAGCAGAGTTAACTAGACCTAGTTGCTAAGGGCAACTGGTTGGGTTTTGTATATCTCCAAGGATGAAAACTCCACAACCTCTCTGACCAATCTGTGCCAGCATTCCAAAACTTTCATGATGAAAAAGGTTTTTGTTACGTTTTAATGGACTTTCCTGTATTTCAATTTGTGTCCTTTGACATTCTTCCTGTCACCATGTACCACCAAGAAGAGTCTGACTTCCCCTTCTTCATTCCCTCCCATCATATATATATACACACATGGATAAGAATGCTGGAGCCTTTTCTTGATCATCTTTGTGGCCCTTCCTGAGTCTCTCTTCTCCCTGGTCTCTGGGACCTGGGATTCCTGAAGGCTGGTTGGTCTTGCTAGTAAAGTCTGAAGTAAAGAAGACATGCAGGACCTCAGCCTTTTCCATGTCCTCTGTCACTGTGCCCCACTGCCCAATTCAGCAGCAGACTCACATTTTCCCTAGCCTTCCTTTTGTCACTTGTGTACTTAGACAAACCCTTCTCATCGTCTTTGATGTCCCTTGCCAGACTAAATTCCAGGTGGGCTTTTGGCTTTCTTAACTGCATCTCTGCATGCTTGAGCAGTGTCTTTATATTCCTCCCAACTTACTTGTTCCTTTTTCCACCCTTTGTAGGCTTTCTTTTTGTGTTTGTATTTTGCCAGGAGCTCCTTGTTCCTCCATGCAGGCCTCCTGGCATTTTTATCTGACTTCCCACTCAATGGCATGGACTGCTCTGAAGCTCAGAGCCAGTGATCATTGAATTTAACTGGCTTGCTTGGGTCTCTTTACCCTCCAGGGCCTGATCTCATCAGACTATACCAAGCAGGTCTTTAAGAGGGCAAAGTCTTGTTCCCAGTGCTCTGTAACACTCAAAGTAAAGAAGGTTCTCTTCATGTTAAGATTGAATTTTATGTGTTCCAGTTTGTGCCCATTGCCCCTTGTCCTGTCACTGGGCACCACTGAGAAGAGCCTGACCCCATCCTCTTGACACCCACTCTTAAGATATTTATAAGCATTGATGAGATCCCTTCTCTGTCCTTTCTTGTCCAGGCTAAACAGGTCTCTCAGCCTTTCCTTATAAGAGAGACGCTCCATTCCCTTGACATCTTTGTAGCCCTCCACTGGACTCTCTCCAGTAGTTCCCTGTATTTCTTAAACTGGGGGGCCTAGAACTGGACACAGTACTCCAGATGCAGGCTCACCAGAGCAGAGTATCTGCTGGCCACACTCTTTTTAATGAACCCCAGGAGACCATTGGCCTTCTTGGCCACAAAGGCACATTGCTGGATCATGTTCAACTTGTTGTCCACCACTAATTAATGTCTTCCTATTTCTAGTTATACTTTTTGTAAAGTTAGTCTAATCATTAATAGTTTCCTTGTACGTGTCTGCCTTTCTTTTTTCTTTTTTAATTACTTGTCTATGCACATATTTTTAAAATACTTGTTTATAATCTGGGTTTGTTACTGTGTAGAATGTGATTCATTAGAGAGGAGAAATAGAGAGAAGAAAAAATAAGAAAAGATGAAAGACATAAAGTGTATGAAAGAATCATATTTTGGAGTATGAGATCAGAAAGCTCAGTAAAGCATGTAAATACCAGTAAATGTCAGCTGGCATTGACATATTTATGAATCTCTTAGGATGAGCTCATCATCACAAATGTTTAACGTCTCTCTGGAGGCTTGGTCTTCACCTGCAGCTTTCTGATGTTTTACCTCCTTTATCCTTCCTTTGATTTTTTTGTAGTCTTTTTGTTCATCATGTGCAATATTATGATATCCTAACTCTGGGTGCAATGTGAGGATCTGAGCTTTAAACTGCAATCGCAGTACTCCTCTGCCTGCAAGCTCCCCTGGTTTGTATCCCCCTGCAGCATATTTTGTCCTCTCTGATAATTATGGAGGACAGGGAACTCTGTTATGTCTCCACCCTTGTTGCCTCATTTCTTTATCAAACTCAGTAACTTCTTGTGGTGTTGATCTGGCAATCACCTCTTGAAAATTCTCTTTATTCTTTTTCTGCTGCTAAGTACTTGCCATGTTTTTATGGAACAGGCCCTCTGGCTGGGGAAAAGTTGCCAGTTAAAACTTGTGAGACAGATCCACTGTTTTATTATTATTTCTTTCAGCAGCTCTTCAGTGTCTTTGATGTTACCCATGCATTTGCATTAAAAGCTGTCAGTGATTTATTTTAATAAAATCCAATTATCCTTTTTAGTTCCTTGTGAAAAATTAATGGATGTTTCCAGTTTAATTGTGAATATAAGCTTATGGAAGGAAATGCACCTGTCACAAATGGAATTGTGGCATTAATAGTGCCAGCAGCAGCAATGAAACTTAACTTCAGTAACTTGTGCAGAACTATTTGGGTCCAAGGAGAAAAGCAGCTGTTTTCAAGGAGTTGTGCTAAGATAATGCTAAACCCCAAAGTTTCTCGCAGAGTTCAGTATCTCTGCACAGTTCTTGTGTTGTGTAGACATGGGAAAAGAAATGACACTTCCAGAAGCTGGCCTCTTTTGTTAAATCTAATCTCTTACAACTTCAATTTTTCTGTAGTTTCACAAGGATAAAAATTGGAACTTCAGTCTCCTGAACAGTTAAAACATCACGATCTCAGCTGTGTATTTTTAAAGCAAACTTCCTCTCCTCCAGCAAATCCTTCATTTCCCCATACTGCTAACAGCAGGAGGCTGTGCTTCCATGACTATAAGCTTTTCTTTATCAGAAATATAGGATTGGTTTCTTGGTACTACTGAAAATTTCCTATTGGTGCAATCAAAGAGAAAGGAAGGGGGGGAATATCTCTCTGTTGCCTTAAATTTGGGCTGGTGTGGACCTGAACAGCATTATAAAGCACCGACCAACTGCCTTTCCAAGTTGGTTGTGTTATCCACAAATTAAAGTAATCTGGTTGGCATAATGCCAAAACCACGATGGTTATAAGCAGCAGTGAGATGACACCAGTTTTATTTGGGACACTTTAATAATTAAGAGTTGAGATTGCTCAGTGATTGTCACATATCCCAACTGAAAACCATTTGTGTCCCCATTTGAACGCAGCAGGGTAAGCTGAGAACTCTGTCACACCTGAATTACCAAATATATGTGTAAAGTCAATCTGTTATGTCTCAGTGGTACAGATGACATCTCCCTCCCCCACCCCCCCCACCGTCCTTCACAACCCTACTGTTTAATTTTTACAAAAAGTCCTGCAGTGGACCTCAGCATTTTTTCATTAGCTCGTCTTGCCCGAAACCAACACATAACCTAATAACTAATTTGTGCAAAAAGTTTTTATTCTTATTTTAAGATATCAATAAAGTCTCAAAATGGAAAAGAATAATTATTATCACTCAAGAAGTACAATAATGATAGGCCTAGGAGTGGTCTTCAGCATCACAGGGAAAAAAAGGTGTGGGAAAATAGACCTTAATTAAACAAGGTCAGAACAAGAGGGAAGTGGACCTTTTGAAACAGGTTTGGAGGAGGGCCACAAAGACGACCAGAGGGCTGGAGCACCTCTCCTACTAAGACAAGCTGAGAGAGTTGGGGTTGTTCAGTCTGGAGAAGAGAAGGCTCCAGGGAGACCTTGTAGCGGCCTTCCAGTACCTGAAGGGGGCCTACAGGAAAGGTGGACAGGGGCTCTTTATGAGTGAGTGTAGTGATAGAACAAGGGGTGATGGTTTCAAATTGAAAGAGAGTAGATTTAGATGAGATATTAAGAAGAAATTCTTTACTGTGAGGGTAGTGAGACACTGGAACAGGCTGCCCAGAGTAGTTGTGGATTCCTTGTCCCTGGCAGTGTTCAAGGCCAGGCTGGATGAGGCTTTGAGCAGCCTGGTCTAGTGGGAGGTGTCCCTGCCCATGGCAGGGGGGTTGGAACTAGATGATCTTTAAGGTCCTTTCTAACCCGAGACAATACATGGTTCTAAATATTTACAGGCACCCTGACCTACAAGATCAATCTCTGATCTGTTAAAATTATCAATTATAAATCAAAAAACACTTAATAGAACCCAGTAGAAAGCATCAAAGAGGAAAAAATATTGACTTTGATTTCATATCTGGGTAAGGTAATCCCATCTTTCTTTATTAGATTTGTAATGGGGTTGGTCCACATTATTGTCTATCCATCATACAATTTTATATAGAATCATAGCATGGTTTGGATTGGAAAGGACTTTTAAAGATCACCTAGTCCAATCCCCTTGCAATAAGCAGGGACACCTTCAACTAGATCAGGTTGCTCAAAGTCCCATTAAACCTTACCTTGAATATACCCTCATCTATATCATTGCATAAGTAAAAAACTGAGGGTACTGTTCAACATCTACCCTGTATTCCTTCAGCTGAATTATCTTTTCTACCTTAGCAGTTTCTCTCTTCTTATCCTTATTTTTGTTGCTTCCTGTATGCTTACAGTTCTGGTTGTCTTTGCATCAATATATCTGCAGGAATTTTAAAGTGTTAATTATGGATGATGATATGCAAAATGTTATTTAAGTTTCCTCCTTTCTTCCATTCAATAATAAGCACGATTTACAGAGTTCACCCCAGAAGGATAATGCTTAATATCAGTTTAGTGAAAGGATCCTGTTGCAAAGATTCCATAAAAATTAAACATTTCATAAACTCTGATTTCCTTATTAAACTGTGGCAAGAACTTCATCAGTGATTGACTGGTGGCACATGTCAAACCAAGCTTCTGGGAATGCATATTGCATATAGAGTTCAAAAGATTCAGGGGTTCAAGACAACAAAATTCATCCATGTTTTTAAGATGTCAGGATATACATCTGCTCTTTAGCTAAAAATTAGCAACAGAAACCTTCCTTTGTGTTTATAGTGATAGTGTAAAAAACTTTGCTAACTAAATGATGAAGTACATAGAATAAGTTCTGTCCTTGGCAATCACTAGTTTGATCCAAAGCATTTTCAACTATAGTAGGCCTTTTTCAGCTTCAGTAAGACTTCAAAATGGCTTAAAATCTCACTGAGGAAATATTCACAGAAAAAGAAATTTCAAAACCCTGAATAGCTTTACTGGCCTTTTTCTCCCTCCTTAGCTAGACTTTGTTTTATATTTATTATTACAAAATTAAATCCTTCCAAATCTTGCATCTCTGTTTTGTTAGCCACAGCACAGAAAGTCTGCAGAGATGCGGTGAGGGAGCAACTGAGTTTTGGGTGGTGCTGTGAGCCTTTACATTCATGTCACTGTTCACACAACCTGCCCATGAACGACTACTCTGAACCCAGGGAGATTCCCGACTTTTGCAGCCTTGCCTGACATCATAGGCAAAAATATCAGTAGAGGTTTAAAATTAATTGTTATTAGAAAATAAAAAAGTTGTTTATTGGTAGGTGGACTTAAGCAGAGCTTCTCACAATATGCATCAGGTTACAGTATTCTAAAGGCTGTCTGTGGTCCAGCTTCATATTTGTTGTAATACTTGCTCAGTCAGGGTTGCCTACTTTTTATGGTGCCAACATACAATATTTCCTACAAGGACTTTAAATAGTAATGTGAAAAACACATTTATGTTAAATTAATTGAATAATTTATGGCAAAGCAATTAAAGAACAGACACTTAGTTAGCATACGCTAGAGCCAGAATAAGCAGACAAAAGAAAACACTATAATTGAATGAAATAGAGGTTAAAAAGATTAGATACATCTCAGACATCAAGCACATAATTTCAATTGTTTAGAATAGGCATTGCTAGCTTTATTGCATAGATTTCTCCAAAATGTTATCCAGTCATTACAGGTAAAAGTTGTTAGTGGAAAAACCCTTGCTCATTGGATTGTTAACTTTCAATTAAACACTTTGGTGATGTAGGCATTTCACATAGTCTTCAGTGATCCACATATTCTGGGCTCTAAAGAAATAGAATTTAATTTTGCCTGTATTAATGCATGTAGTGGAAGCAAGACGGAAATTGGCATTTGGCCTTCAATGTTTTGCTTATGAAGTACAGGAAAAGACACGAGTTAACACAATCTGAAAGTGAAGCAGAAATCCTTCCAAAAGATTCAGAAAATAATTACATTTTTTAAGAAAGAAAAAATAGATATGAGATTGAGAAGTATCTATTTTTCCCCCGCCTGAAAATGATGCAAATATTCATATTTCTTTAAATAATACAAACAGAAAGTTGTAACATTGTAATGAAAGTACTGTGCACTTTGGAGTTACGTTTTGGTAGTGCTTAAGTAGTGGCGCCAACCTCAGACCACATGTAAGATGGACCACATGGAAGGGAAAAAGCAACGTCCCTTCCACCTGTTCTGCAGGACAGATTGTGTGTTGCTGTGTTTCAGGCATACTCTTTCTTTCCTCCTGGAGTCATCTCTCTTTTACAACAGATTCTGAGCTCTCAGAAAATTATTTTTCATCATAGGTCCTTTATGTTTTCTAATGAAGATGACCTATTTTTCATCACTTTAGGCTGCATTTTCTTCTTCTTGCACTTCATTGTAAATGCTTCGCACTGTACACTGATAATGATTTAAATCCTCTGTGAGAAGTTTAAAACTTCAGACTCTGTGCCAAGTGTGAGCATTTTTGTTTGTCTCATCACAGTTTTTCCTCACACAGGCAGGTACTACAATGTTTGAGAGGACAAGGAACCCATAAAAAGTGTGTAGTAAAACCAACATAACATACAATGAATAATCAAAATCAGCAGGAAATAAAATAGGTGAGTTATGAAGAAAAACTCTGATTAAAAAACCCGATAATGAATTAGCATTTGTAAGACTGAGAATATTAATATAAATGCTGTGTTGAATATCAAAGTCAAATAAGCACCAACTACCTCAGTGAATACTTGACTTACACACATCATCAGTCTGTTGAAAATAACAAACACACACTTCAGAATTACTAGCATAGCAGGTGATGAAGGAATGGCTAAAAATAACTAGTGGGATTATGTTCAATGAACACTAAAATTTGCTGCCTGTGATGGGCTGGTTGAAGCTGGCTTACCACTGGTGTCGTAGTCATTGCTTTGGTTGCAGACAAAAGCCTGACATTTGACTTTAGTGGTTAAAATGCAGTCAACACAGCAGCACCATGTTCTGAATTTTCTGATTAAATGTGTTTAATCATCTGTAGTGCTTAAAATTTCTTTAAGCACCATTGCCTCTGTGCCATTATATGCTGCTACGAGTGTGACAGGCAAGTGACCCACCTTTGCAAACTTATCTGGTTGATATATTCATAACCCTGTTCTGTACGACTATGCTCACATGTGATTTTCTGCCTCCTGAAGGATGTTCAGATGAACGTCTGAATCATCAGTGTGAATGTCTGAATCAGCAGCAAATGAGATATAATTTAAATGGCAATGGCAGTATGGAACACTGTGTGTTGAAAAAAGTCACAGCTGTAAGCAACACTTGAGCATCGCACCTAAAATACCCAAGCAAGCTGCGAAGGAAGAAACGTGTTGTATTATTTTCTCTGTAGGTTGCTTCTGAAGATGCTGAAAGCAGCTACTTTTCTAACAGGAAGGAATAACATTTATTTCCTAGGAAAAGAGCGTATGTAGTGAAAGCATTTAATCATTTCAATGACTTGAAATTGATTTGGAGATAAAATGACATTTGAATGAATCAAACTATTTCCCGATCCAGCATCTAAACCAAGATACTGGAAGGACGGAAGCATTTTTTCCCATTATCATGAAAAAAGGCTTATCAACACAGTTGTCACAACTGAGAGGTCTTTCTTCAGAAGAATGTGTACATGTGCTGTGATCCAGTCGGTAGAGAAGTATTCAATGGTGTGCCAAAAGTACAGGTGATTATCAGCAATAGCATTTCCACAAGTTCTGATTGCCACATCTTTGAAATGTAACAGCAGGTAGTCTCATAAATCTTTGCTACATAGAACTAATTCTGTGTCAGATGATCTAGTCTACTTAATTTTATCTTTTCTCCCATACATTTTTAGTGATTTCTAAAAATATAGTACAGTACCTATCTGAGTCTCCTTTATGGAAACCCGCTGGACTGAATTATACTTATCAGTACACTAGAAATAACATTGACTTCATAATTTGAAGTCTGACCAGTTCTGACCCACAAAAGTGTAACTTTCACAGATGAGGAAAAAGGTAGAAGGAAACAAATGGTATAATTTGCCATATTTCTGTTTGGAAAATCACAGATCTCTGGGAATTTATCCAGTACATCGATACTGACACCAAGTACCGACTGCAGTAGACCAGAATTATAACTTTTACAGAATTAGCCTGGTCAGAAATCTTTCTATGGTAGGAAAAAAGGCATTTTACAAGAAAATATTAATCTGCCTTAAGATGAGTGATTTTGAATTGACCATAATTCTTCTTCTCTCTCATATTGATATTCTCAAGTATCTGCAAGTATCTGTTGCTGTCTTTTCTTTCTTCCTTTTTTTTTTTTTTTTTTCCAAGCAGAAAAGAAATCCTTTGGAACAAAGCTTTCTAAAGTGCCATTCCAAGTGTGAAGAGATGGAGCTGAAAGCACTTTAGCTCTGGCTGCGTGGCAATGGTTTCACCAAACTGCATTCAGGAGTGCAATCCTGCTGGGATAATCACTGGGATTCAGGTATAACTGTAACTAATGAGACATAATCTGTTAAATTTATTTTACATTATCTCTTTGTATAGGCTAAAGATGTCTGAAGATGCTGAACTCCTGACACACCTATGACAAAGTGACAACGGTTTTGGCTTATTGATGGAAATTTGTCCAAGACTGAATATGTATGTATCATCTGACTCTTCCCCTCCACACACTGTGCAGTCTCAGGCTGCACTTGTTTTGTTACTTTTAAACTCTTTTAAGTTTAGACAATCCAGCATTTTGGCTAGATTTCTGTTAGCTTTTGGAAACAATGAGAAAAAGCAGAAGCGACAGATGACACATTTTGCTTCTGCTTGCTTAGTGGCACAGCAGAGGTTTCAGTGAAAGTTTGACTGCTCAAACCATGCTTACCTTTCCCACGCTATTAAAATGATCATTGTCTCTTATTTCTAGGGTAATGATATAGGGTAATGATTCTAGGGTACACGTGTAAACAATTCTCTGTTCAGAGAGTGTTTGTTTCACTAATGACAGAAATGTTTTTATTAATAATCTCACACAGAGCTTACAGTTGGATACTTCAGCTTAGAGAAATGACAGTCACATTAAATAACCTATATATTTTGTACAGTCTTGTGACACATTGATATGATAAAAAAAATCTCCATCCATTTTTATGTATTTCAGCTCGTGATGGGTGAAGTGTAAAATAGTGCCATTTGGTATATCTCCTGGGAAAGGTCAATACTTAGAACAGGGTCAGGATTCCACCTCATGCACTAAACATCTGGAATCCACTATATGCCTGTGCAACTGTGCTGATACAGAAAATAATCAGATCTGAATTGGAATTTTTGATGACATTTCTTTTCAAATATGGTGATTTTTTGAATTTTTTTCCCCCATCTAATATGGCCAGGTTATTAAGCATATCTTCCAGAACATTTTTCAGATCTGGCATTGAATTTCTGTTCAGACATGAGAGGCAGCCAGTGCAAAGTAGCCAGTTATGCAGTAGTTTAGCCAGTCGTGGGAATAAATAGTGCTTTAGTCAGAGCAAGATTTTGAATCAACCATTATATTGCAAATTAATGTCTTTACAGATGTATAACAAGCCATGACAGATTCCTATTTCTTTGTTTGCTTTTTCCCCCTAAAAATAATTGCTTGTCGGATTTTGAACTAGTTTGGCATCCAATTTAAAAAAAAAAATATCTGAAGTATTCTTCTACTCTGTTTTGCTATAACACACAGCAGAAATAAACAAAAATCATTGTCTTATCACTGTGATGAGTTTAAACACAAATTGGGCCCATGCCAGAGCATGCAAGAACTCATTTGCTTCAGCTGACTCCACAGCGCAGGATGTGAGTGTTCATGGGGGACTGGTGGCAAGAAGCAGGGACTGAAACTCCATAAATTGTCTTACCAAGAATCTTTTGAGGCCTTCCACACAGTCTCAGAGCTCAGTCACTTATGTATATTCGCACTGTGAAAGCTGCAATTAAGATAAGCATCTCCTTTTCTGGCAGCCCACTGACTAACAAAGAGAAGCTGAGAGGTTTTGGCTGGAAATATCAACAGGTGTCTAAACTTCTTCAGCAGAAGTTATCTATAAGGTCCATGGTAGATCATCTTCCTTAGCAGGGCCTGTTGTGGGTGAAGAAATGTCCTTTTACAGTGGTCTCCTTTCTTTGCCAGAGCATATACCACTGGGGTGAATAGCAGTTTTGAAAAGGTCAGTGAAAAGGAATTTGGTTTTTTCTTCATCGTGAACGTATAAGTAAAATACGGATTGCACGGGCAATATTTCTAGAGGTTAGAGAAATATGGAGATGGCTTTGATAGTTTTCCCCATTTGCAACCAGCTTCCTGTGACCTATGGATTTAGCATATGATCTCTTGATGACTTCCTGGCTTGCTGTTAATCCCTTTTTGAGAATGCTCAGTTCTCAAGCAAACTAGCATACATAATCAGCAAATTTGTGTAGCTGATGAAATCCATCTCAGGAGACAACAATTATTTGCTATTGTATCTGACATCTTCAGGGCTTTACAAGGGAAGTGGACATCCATACAGCATCAATAGTTCTGGCAATCAGTGCAGGCACTTACAAACTAAAGCTTTATAGTTTTAGATATAAGATGAATGGTCTTTTAAGAGTTGAGTGTCTTTGTCATGTTGTGCAATGTATTCCATTTTTTGTTCATTTGCATACCCAACTGCAGAAGTCTTCAAACGAAACTGCAAGAGGGGCTTCCTCTTTAAGCATCTTCCTAGACAAAGCAGCGGTATGAGGGAAAAATCACACAAGATTACAAATACTTATTCCTAATAAATATTACAGGACTGGACTTGTATTTACACTCATCTTAAGCATGAAAATTTTAAGATAACTGGAAAAGGTGTATGAATGAGCAAGAATGGTGCAATGTGTACCAAAATGATGAGTCATGTTTGAAGAGCTAGCCTTCTCATCTTTAAATTTAAATAAACCTAACAATATGTTCTAGAAAGTAAAGTATATAGAGTGATTTTAGGATGCTCCTTCAGTTTTGGGAATTATGATATACTGAACTTCACAAGTTTGTTAGTTCATATAATGTATTACTTTTAGCTTTAAAAAATATATGTAACACTAAAGAAAAATATTGTAAAATATTTGCAGAATCTGGTCTGTATATTTTAAAAGGATAAACATATTATCCAGATTGCTTGTATGCATTTTCTATTGCAGTTAAGCAATCATAACTGTGACATTTCCTCTTTGTCCTGTAACATCAGCATAAATGCTGTTTCATAAACTCATCCTTATTATAAGCCTTTGTATATAATCCTAGTCTAGTTTTTTCAATGGTCGATGCAACAACACTATGTAGAATTTGTGTTTTTTGAGAATACTGCACTAGTTTATTTGTGTAATAAATATGACAACAAAGTGAGGAATGGTAGAGAAATTTACTTTTTCAAACAGGCATTTTATCTGTTCTATAAAACTTTACTATTGAGAACAACTATGAATTGTGTCTGATCTTGGTGCTACTAGTACTTCACTCCACACAGCCTCTAGGAATATTGTGGCTAGCCTACTTTGTACTGTGCGTGACACAGCAGTCTTCAGATCAACGCAATTAGAGAAGCTCTGGTGACATCTGTGGATGTTGTAACGGGCAGAACTCCTGGTTTTCTCCTTACCTACATATCAACACTGCTTGTATTAACGGAGACGAGCCGGTGCCTGAATTCTGCCAGCACTAGTGGATCTCACCATTACACTAGGATGACAAATACTGAATTGCCTGTAGTAACTGACAGTAAGGTTTTTCAAAAGAGGCACCATAGCTCTGGGATGCCCCATATAGCCTCATTTCCTCTCTCCTTCCTAAAATGAATGCCTAATTTACATTTCTTTACTTCTTTGTGCTAGTAATTAGGGGCAAAGAATGTGTAATAAAAGCAGAGGAAACAGACAATGTGGACCGTCAAAGCATGTAGAAAAGTGACTCTGGAGCTTTTCAGGCACGCTGTTCAGTGTTTTTTTTTATTATTATTTATTCTGTGCACCCAGTTGAGGATGTATTAGTTTGGGTTTGTGGGGTTTTTTTGTTTTGTTTTGTTCTTCCCGTGGCAGAGAGATCCGACTCCCTTTGAAAATCTGTGTATATTTTCCATTTGTTTGCTGTTTTGCTCACGTCAGCATCAGGGCAGACAGACAGTGAGGTTATTGGAGCTGCATCCCTTCAGAGTTCATCACTGATGTCACCGAACAAAGTAGATCTAAATACAGCTGGACCAGAAATAAACTCCTCTCAACAGAGTAAAAGGAAGAGCATGGTTAGTGGGAGACTCTTGAAAACCGGAGTCGTCTTATCTTTCTTGCTTGATCTTGTTTGAAGAAGTCCCTAATTGCGACAGATTTCAAGAGTTCCTTCCACAGCTGAGGATGTGATGAGTCCTGAGTACACCCTCTCCTTCCCAGTCAGGGAGTCTACAGCTGCCCTGTAAGTAGAGTTTTACCAGGATTTGATTTAAATAGATGTGTTAGTTTGAAATAAATGTCCCTTTTGTGTATTTATGCAATTATAAGTTGTGGGGTTGTCTCATTAATAAGAATACTGATCCAGAGCTGTGACTTAATGTTTTCTCTGATGCACAACAGAGTGAGGCCAAAGAAGAGCTTGTGAGGAACCGTAAAACACAGGCAATGCCCTGACCAGCTGCCAGGCTGCAGCTTCCAGGCACTTTGACCTTGCCTTCCCTATCCTTCCCTGCAAGCAGCCTTGTCCTGCTGATTCAAATCAGTGCATGAAGTTTTTTCCTGATAGTTTTCCCTTATAATGGCATGTCCTGTGCATTATTTCTTTCTAAAAATTCTTCTTTAATTATAATAAACATGAGAATTGAGAATGTTTCTGTCACCTATTGTGACTGTCAATCAGATTTGTCAAGAAGAATGGTTATTAGGACATAAAAAAGCAATATTTAGGCAGGTTTTGGATAACTATAGACAATTTTGTACTAATATATTGTTAAATAACACACAAAACTGGTACTAATAAGCATTATGTTTGATGTTTGCAGTGCTTCCTTCGTGTATTAGCGCTTCCCCAAGGATGGGAAAACTGGAGGTTTGACATTATAGACTAGTGTCTGATGTTACCAGAGGTGTTTTGCCACTACTGTTTTCTGGTACACAGTCTGAGCTCTCTAATTTCTCTGTCTGCTTTATTTTGCAAACGCTTGTAGAAAAAGAAAATAAATATTTTTTTTTAAAATTAGCAGCTCTGCATAGAATGATGTGGTGGCTAAAAGCATTGCCGAATTGTCAACTTCTGTAAGTCATCATTACCACCATAATTTTTTTCTTTTTTCTCTCTCTCTCTCTTTTTTTTTTTTTTTCTTTTTTTTTTTTTCTTCTAAGTTTCAAGAAACGTTTAGTATGAAAACGCAGTGTAGTGTTTCCACAATTTCACGGAGATGGTCACTAGAGGGCACTGCATACTGACGGTGACTCTTCCCTTTCCAATTTGCAAAGCCCCATAAGCACACAGTTCATGTGAAAATCTCTGATTCCAGACTGGAGACTATTAGCGCTATTTACACTATCTAGAGCAAGATACATTAGATTAGAATAGGAGAAAGAGTTTAAACACCACCGTACACTCTATTATGTTAGTCATTACTGATATTAACAAAATTAAAAATGATTTAGTACAATGCTCTATTGCAAATATATCTTTGAGACAAATCATTTTAATCTATAAACACTATAACCTTGCAGCCATATGCTTCTGCAATGCTGATACACATCTAAAAGCTATTATTTGCTGCTTGCTTGTCGCATTGTTTTCCCCACCTCCAACTCCAAACCTTCTAATTGGTTTTAAAAATGAAATATCTCAGAAACATCTGCGGAGCTGCTAAAGTGTTTTGTAGTCTTACCTGGCAGAGGTGGGAATATGTGCTTTTGCTCACACAGATTTGCTTGCCTTTTGTCAAGAAAAATGTGAGTTCAGAGGGCTTAGCAGGAAACAGATTGCCTAGGGAGTGTAAAAGCTCCACATTTACCAGGAGAGGATTAAAGGCAATATGGATCAGGAATGAAATATTACCAGCTAAAGTATTTCACTATGTATCAACTTTGACCCACGGGACACCCTCTGAAACTATCCTTACATGCTTAGTTGTCCCTAACCTGCAGAAATATTTTATTAAATAAATACTTTTTATCACTGGTCATTAGGATTTTTGAAATGTAGCACTTCATAGGAATTGTTAACAAAGGGACACAGATAAATGCAGGACATATCCTCCATCATTAGTAGGATGCTATAAAAATGAAGTAGCATCCTGGTAATTAAAAAAAAAAAAAAGACAAAACAACGGCTTGCAAATGTGTGAAATTTGCAATGAGGATGTCTAGAACATTTCTAGAGCCCGAATCACTGAACAGTAGGCAATCTTAGTGCTTGCACTTTCTTCTGTTGCTATTAATAAATAGGACTTCTGTAAGTGTAGCTTTATTTTGTCCTTGAAAGTCATAAAATGTTATTCCAAGTAACAGGCAATTAGTAATAAACAGTCTGTTTATTACTAATAGCCAGAAAAAAACCCGATTCTGATTACTGAAAAATATTTTTGTAATGTTTATACAAATATCATAGTATTCTAGTTACTGGAGTTACTATTACTTTGTAACGATATTCTTCCACTGTGATCTAAGCAATAATGAGTTCATTTTTTTTCCTCTCTTCTCTGTCTTACACACACACAAACAAGAATATTCAGGTTTATAGGTGAAAGTTCTATAAAACCCCTCAGGTTTGTTATATTGATTTAGATGTCTCATGAAAAACAGCCTGTCTTGACAGATTTCACAGAAGCACAGAGGGTGGGAAAAGACCACCTTAGGTCTTCCAGTCCGACTCTCTCTGCTCAAACAGGACCACCTACAGCCAGCTGCCCAAAACCATGTCCAGATGACTCTTGAATATGTCCAAGGAGAGAGACTCCACAAAATCTCTGGACATCCTGTGCCAATTCTTAGCCTCACAATAAAAAAGTGTTTCCTGATGTTCCGAGGGAGCCTCATATATTTCTCTTTGTGCCATTGCCTCTTGTTCTGTCACTAGGTACCACTGAAAAGAGCCTGTCCTCTCTGCACCATCCCTTCAAGTATTTCTAGACATTGGTAAGATCCCCCCTGAGCCTTCTCTTCTGCAGGATGAAAAGTCCCAACTCTCTCAACCTTTCCTCATAGGAGAGATGATTTGGTACGGATTCTTCCAGAAATATTGCAACACCAATGTCTCTGCAGCTACAGCTTCTTGATTCAGGAGATGGTGGAAAAAACTCGAAAGAGCACTTGCAAACAATAAGTAAAATCTGAATTTATCTAAAATTTTCTAAAAAAACCCAAACAAAGAACAAAAAAAGAGCTTGTTTGAGTCTGGCTGAACTGGAAGAAAATCCATTTATCATTTTATTCTTGATTTCCTGCTAGACCAAGGTAAATGTCATACAAGGTATTGACATTTCAATTTATATTAGTCTATAAAGTAGTCCATAGAAAAAGTAGAAGAAGAAAATGCACACAACTGTGTCAGAATGCAGTCTCCAATCAAATCCTTTGTGTACGTATTTTGAAAACGTCTGACAGCCTATGCATTTTTGTATACAGTGAGTGAATTCTAAAGAACAGCTCATATGCAACAATTAGCTAAGATCTGTGACTGACTTCTTTGCAGATTTGAAATGCAAAGCTGGCACGAAGGTGCTGAAAGTTGTATCTGCCAACACATTAATCTGTTACAGAAAAATCAGCAAACAGCATCACATGACCATTAAAGGTTGCAGCTTACTATCTGTAAAATTGTAATTACTATTGTAATCACACAGTATGTTTTTGAAACCTATTGTGTACCTGGACATGCTTATTTAACAGTTAATGCACCATTGTTTTGAGTGTCCTTGTTATATTGCTGATGTTGTGTAATCTGGACACACCGCACATAAAACTGAGACAGGGAGGACTGTACAAAAATTTATGATTTTGCAAAACTGAATGACTTTTTATGATTATCAATGACACTAAATATCACATTGCTTCTAATAATTATTTTGCTGGACAAGAGAATATATACATAAATTTATACCCTAGACTACACATTCGGCATTCTCTTTTTGAGAAGCAGGTGTGTAATTATTATTGGTACTCGTTACTCTGATGTATCAAGGATGAGGGTAATGAAAAATATTAACAGTTAGAAAAATTATTTTATAATTAAAACCTGTAAAGATTGTCTGATTAGATGATAGATAGGCCCAGATTTCATAGGGTATTGAAGTGTGGGTCCATTGCTGCTGCTGATTTTGGTATAGTTATACAGCTTTAAGAGAATAGTCATAGATAACTAAACACATTAATAAGCCAGGACCTTGGTGAATAAACCTTTTTCCCTCTGTAGACAAGTACCAGAGTCCTATTTTTTCACAATATATGAGTGCAGGTGCAGTCCACATCAACATACTCAGCTTATTTGGGCTGTGCAGTTGGCTGGCACAGTTGTTTCCCTCTCCTTGGGGATATAGAACTATAAAGCACAATGTCAGCTTTTGTTTTAAACCAGAAGCTCTAATCTTTTTCTTTGTAAAAAAAAAATCTTTAACCAGTAAAATGTTGTAAGCCCAGTTACTAGAGTTGAGCTTCTTGCTCTAATGTGTCATTCTCTGAAGTTCAAGGATTAGTCATGCTCTCTGAGTCCCTTCAGAGGTCTTTTTGCTACACTGTCAAATATTCACAGCATCTATTGATGTTGGAAAGTTAAATTCACAGTTACAGGGAGTTCACAGTATCTGGCAATAGGCCCACAAAAGTACTTTTGTTTACTGGCAGATTAATTTTTGATTGATTTTAAGATGTAATGCAATCTATTAATGACTTGATATTCCCTTTGTATCTTATATTAGTAATTTTACTGTCTTTATTTCTCCCACTGTAAAGTGAGCTTAAAATTCTGCCTATGTCCTGGACAATCACTGTCACAGTAGCTTAAATGCAGTCATCTTACTTTGCAGTTGGGACAGGCTAAGAAATCATGAGCCATACTAGTGTCTTTGACCTCATGTCCTGTAAAATGCATCAGAAATTATTTCCAGTTTTATGGACAAACCAGATACAACTATTTAAGACCCACTGCAGGAAATAAAGCAATACAGTTGCACAGATTGAAGAAAACTCCTGACTTGATCAGATCCCTGTGTGTAATGAAAGATGGGGGATATCTTAAAAAAAACCATAATGACACTCATTCCAGAAGGTGACGGCAGTGCTTTGAATAGCCTTGGACAATTGTATAAGAAAAGATGACAGAAGTGAAACATTTTCATTGAGGTCAGACTGCATGTGACAAATGTCACCTGTTTGTTATGAAACCATAACGGTAGATTAACATAGACAGTGAGAGCTTTACCTTCAGCCCCTTATTTAAAAAGGCATAAAAATTAGTGTAATATAACCGGTTTCTTTAAAAGTATTTTGGAACCAAATTTTGCTGTGGTGTTATTGCTATGTGCAGCTACAAAATTTGTGTCTGTGTTTCCACACGCATCCAGAATCCAATGCTATTAATGCAGTAGACATAGCATTCACATTGCTAGTTTGTGAGTCATTGTATTCATACTTGTATTGAGTCTTTTCTGTTACACAGTTATTTCTGACTTCTGCATCTGTCCTTTTACCCTTTCTGTCCTTCCTATATCACCATCTCTTTTAGTGCTTCATTTTTTTCACTGGCCCTCTTGTCTTTTCTATTTTTGGTGCATTGTTTCAGACCCTTCTAATGCTTTCTTTTCAAAATATATGAGAGAGAGAGCTTTAACTTAACATAGGGAACTACTTAGGAGCCTGATGAAATGTTTGCTAATGCTTAGGATATAGCACTCAAATACTACCAAAGTCCATTTAGTTCTGCAAGACTGTACTTAACAAATTCCCTTTTGTGAATTCTTTTTGAGACATTCAAATGTGTGAAGGTATACCGGTCATTAGGGAAAAGGGCTGGGCTTAAGTGACACAGAATAACACCCTTTGTCAAACAGAAATCGGATAGTTCTAACTGCCCTTCATTCTCTTCTATTTCTCTCCTTCAACAGTCAAACAGAAATTTGAAGCTGGGAAGTGGCATCTGATATTTGATTAATTGTGTTACCAGACAGTCATCCTTTCTTAAAGTGAATAAAGCTAAGTTATAGAAACCAGTTCTGTAGTAAATGAATGGCAAACATAAAAGAGTGTTGCAGATAATGCGGATCTTGAAGATTGTTTATCTTTACTGGTTGATATCACAAATATGTAGCAATACTAGGCTGGTTTTAATGGCATCTAAATTGCCATGCAATTTCTGAAATACAGAAATTAAGGTGATAGCAACAAAGGCCCTTTGTGTGTTACATATAGATTCAGCTGTGATAAACAAGAAAACATTAGCAAGACAACACTTTTGGTGGCACAAGATGGATGATGATATTGGTAGCCATTTAAATAGTTGTAAAATGTGCCTATCAAACAGAATTGTTCCAGCCCTGGGACCATTTTACCTGCAAAAGTGGGCAAGTAAATCACATGAGACAGATTCCATTGACTTTGCAGGAAAAAGAAAGACAAGCCTTTTTTATTGCTATTGATGTTTGCTCTTATTGACTAAGTGTTTGCCACGGACTCAAGTACCACTAGACACATAAATACAAGGAGAACCTTGTGTGTGTCCTTTACCTGACTGGGGGAAACAATTTGCAATTTACATCCAAGGGATCTGCAGTGTTCCTCCAACACGCAGAACAGTTTGAGAAGAGTGTGCTGAAAATTGGTTCAAATAATCCTGTCCTACAAAGTCCTTGCTGAGTTCAAAGAGAATGTTTTCCTTTATAGAGCAGAAGAAAACATTTGACACTCTATCACTGTGATTTCACTGCCGGAATTATCTCTGAACTTTGCTAAGTCACAGGCTGGCTTAGTTTGCTCATGTTATATTTTGTGAAGAGGCTAGGGCATGGGGTCACCTTAAAAAAGACTGATGCAGGAATTCCCTTCCTCATATCTTTTTGTGGGAAAAACAGCCCTAGTAAAAAGTGTACAATGGGAGAAGAAAATGAAAAAAAAGTAACAACCTCGGTGATTAGGAGGAGGAATCTTTCTGAACAATCAAGATACAAGTCAAAATCCATTAAAGTAACATAACTCTCAGTTGTCACATTCCTGTTGAGAAACCACAGAAGAGGTCATGGTTCCGGAAGGGATAATAGACTTCATCTGTTACATCTAACCAAGTTACTAATTTAGCTCTGGATGTAGAAATCTGTAATTTGTTACCAGGGGTTCCCTGTCCAGACCTCTCAGGAGGGTCATTACAGTGAGACCAATTGGAGATTGACTGATAGAGAATACAGGCTTTCGGCCAGGATCATAGCTGAAGTTCTGGGAACAGAAAGTGTGTTCTTGAAATTAATAGCAAACTTAATTAACCATTATTTTACATAAGCTTCAGCTTATTTCAAAAGAACTTTACAACTATAAACCTTTCCTGTGCTACCCATAGTAAAGCAGTTACTGTATAGTGCGTGCTATACAGATATAATTTGGGAACTCACATATAATTCACACAAAAAACTAAATTTTGTATTTTTTGTTGATTTATTCATTGTCAAAGCTTAAGCACTTGAAAGAAATTAAAATGGAAAAGACATTCTAAGTCTACTTTAATCTGCTGATGAATTATTGTATGCTTTATGATGGAGTGAATCATTACAAAGCTTAACGTGAGTTGAGATTTGTTATCACTGTTAGGCAGCCAGTACATGTCTTTTGGGTAACAAAAATATGTATAACATAACCTCAGCTACAACAGTACAATAAATATGAGTAGATGACTTCCCTTTTTTTAAGTAGTTTTTTAAAAATTGCACTGTTGGTGTAATAGAGATAATACTATGGCAAGAACAACTAGTTCAGTCAGGTCCAGTTTTGTTAGGATCAGTAAAAACCATGGGTTAGTGTGAGAAAAAGAACATGCAGGTTTAGAACTAGGTGCATTATCTGGGTTAAAGTCATCTTCTCTTCTGCAAGGCCACCTGGCAAGCACAGCTTTGTACTTAAAAAGAGAGTGGTTACATTTCAGAGGGAAAGTGATTTTGTTGTTGCAAGAATTACAAAGACAAACCTTGAAATATGGATTTCTATCTATGCCTGCAAGGTGACACTCCATTGACTCCACTTGATATTTGCTTTACTGAAAGTTTGTCCAATAGATTTTAATGTAGACTATATAACAGAGAAAAAAAATTGCTTTCTGCAAAGCTGATGATATAATGTTGTTGTTTTAAACAGATAGGATGAATTGAAACATTTTCTCTCTCCCTCCCTCTCTTTCTTTTTCCCTGCAAATGTTTAAATGACACTGGTCTGTAGTATCTTGTCAGCTCATACTTGCAAGTTAAGTGGCTATTCTTGAGTTGTTTTTATTTTTGCCAACTTGTTTGCTCCCCTATTGCTGGCAGGAGAGCTTTCTAATCAAACCATTGCAACCTGAAGAAAATCTCTAAGAGGTATAACTAACAGATGGCTCAAATCACCTTGTAAGTAAGTAGTGTTTGACCCACATAGAACAGTCTCTGGGGCATTTGTCACTATAACTAGAAAAGGTTTATAGCCCTAAGAGCAAAGGTCAGAAACTGTATATACTTCTGTCTTGCACATAACCATCACTTACAATCGCACTGGAGTGTGAAATGGTAGTCAGATTTTGGTGGTTTTGTTTTATTTGGCCTCTTCTCATTTAATAAAGTTTATGTACCAGTACAAAGAGTGTAATGAAATGTTTGGATTTCTCTTTTAAGTGATGGGTCACCATGCTGTTCTGCAAAGGTGGAATGCTAAATGCTTTGTACTGTTCTGCCTTGCGGGGATGGGGTGGGGGGAATGAAATAATAAAAATCGTAGGTTGTTAGACTGAGTTTTTGTGAGCCTCCAGGTATGCCAATGTTTCACATTTAGCACACAGTTTCCAAAGAAATATCTGTTAAATGTTCACCTGATAAAGTCAAAGAGGAGTAGATACTGATTGAGCAAATGAGTTAGAGCAGCCTGGGGCTTGGGATTTCAGTGCTGCCATTCTGTGAGCTGTTTAAGCTAATGATGTTTGTGCAGTTAATTCTGGACTTGACTCAGTATTCACTGAAGAGAGTAGGAGCCCTTCTGTCAACTTTAGTGGCATTTCAAATAAGCTCATAACTGAGACAGGGGAAAAAGCTAATTGGTGAGAAATAGTCTCCCCAGATGTCTTTATTACTTACATATAGGTGTGTGTTTATGTATGTAGAAATGCAAAGAAAAAAATATTTGTATTTATTGCTTGTGTGGAAGCAGTTCCCTGGTGCATAAAATAATATACATTATTCTTTCTTGCCTCTCCTTGCTTTTTTGATATAAAGGGTTTTCAGTAATCATAGCAATAGCACGTCTTAACACATTGAAACCAAATATATCCATGATTTTATTTGAATGTTGTCAGCATCATAGCAATGAGTATTTGTGCTCTTTTTGCCTATACATACTTGAGAAATCATAAAGGGGTTGCTTGGACCCCTCCATTCTCACATAGGTTAATTAGGAGTCTGAATATTTATGTAGAGATGGTACTTCCTGAAAGTTATTTTCTCAATCACACAAACTCCTTTAGAAGACTTGTAACTGTACAGTACCTATTGCTTGGCAACTGAAAAACTTGACATAAATAATTGCATTTTAGATCTTAGCCAATACTTGAATTTTACAGCCAGACTTGTCACACCAGCAGAGCCATGGACTGAAATTAGCATAACCTTGGAATGCTCCAGCTGGGCTTGTAACAGAGATTTACAAATACCATTTCAGCAAGCAGCAGCTAGAATCCCACCAAAGCTTTTCTAAAAAACCCAAAGAGCTTAAATACAACCCCCTTCCCCTGGCAACTCAGAAGATACATAGCGAGATGACCTAACAGCTCCCTTGAGAAGTGTGTTGAAAGGGAAAATTTTGTATTCTGATCAGGGTGGATACAGCCCAAACAAATATTCTATGGGAGAAAACAAACTAATTAGGAATTTTGCAACAGGAGAGCTACAGTACCTGGCAGACCCCTGCTACTGAACTGCATGATGCTTTGCCATATAGATCTTCCCCCTAATTGTGATGATTTATTTTTATTCAAGAGCAGTTAAACCTCATTGTTATGCTGCCTGCTCAGCACTGCCCTTACCAGGAGACTGCTATGCCTTAAACCTCAAATATGTTAAACAAGAAATTGTAAATAGTGGCAGGAAACCTTGGAAGAGCTAATGGGTATGTGAAAGAAGCATTATAGTTTAAAAGTGGAAACTGTAAACATGAGCACAGGTAACCTCTGGAACAGAAAAATGTGTGGGAGAATGCAATCTGTGGGGTCAGTTTGTTACCCCTTAATAATATAATGATGAAATCCAGAAAATCACACCCATTTGAAAATACTTGGAAAGCTCTTTATTCCCTAAATAAAGGGATATTCTCCCTTTCAGTGACAGAAAATAATTTGAGGGAAAAGAGCCCTCCTCTCCCTCTTCCCAAAGCGACCTAAGGAATAAATATAGCAAAACCTTCTGATAAGTCCCACAAAGCCCCCACAAGCTTTCTATGTGCCTTGACTTTGCAAAGAGGTCAGCTACCTGTGCCTTCCATAGATTTCAGCTCAACTGGTGCTTGCAAATTTCTTGATGGTCTCTCAAATTTCTTGTCACTGCAACGGCTTCACAATCAAAAAGTTTACACAGAGGCCATCTTATAAAAATGTTGTATTGGTCTAACCTGGAATTTCAGCTCATCTGAAGTGAGAAGGGATGACTAAATGTTTATTCATGAGAGATGGTGCCAATGCAGGCTGTGCAAAATTACAGAGCTGCTTTTGGGTGTTGAGGGTAGCCGTTATGTGCAAGGTACTTTACAAATGATCAGACTGTGCTTTGTATGTCAGAGCTGCCTCAAGCTCTCTCAGAACTATCTAAGGGAACTCAGGGGTAACGCTGTGGCATTCTGTGAGAGCCATCCTGCACCCAAAGGAGAAGGGTCTTCCAGGCAGGCAGGCTCCTACTCTGGTTGTCGCTTTAGCCTCGGTGTGTGACACAATGCAGCTGAAGAAAGCAGTCTGATCCTTGACATTGTCCTCACTCTTTAGGTGACTGCAGAAAAGACCACCATCACTTCACCCCTTTTCTGCCTTACTAGTTTGTAGCTTGCATTTGAGGAAGGGTTTGTGACACAAGTTAACCTGAGATTGTGATGCCATAAAATTGCCTACAAAGCTACAGCTTTCTATTGTAGCAAAGTTCTTGTGATGAGATAAAACTGTTAGGCATAAACTGTGAACTCCTACATGTGAAGAGTGAGTTAAAATTATCCTGTGAGTGTAATGGATATAATAAAGTGCAAATATATTTTACCAGAAGTATTGAAAACTACAGAAATGAGCAGTTCTTAGTTTAATATTAACACAAAAATCCGCCTTAGTAATGCTGAAACAGGAAATAATCATTTGAGGTAGGTATGGGAGACCCTAAATCTGCTTAAACATGGAATTAAAGTTTGTGATATCTGCACAGAATGGAAAACAAAGAGAGTAAATATCAAAAGAAGAACTGGTAACCTACACAAGAGGAGTTGGAAGCAGTGGTAAGAGGAAAAACAAGACATACAAAAAAGAAAGTGGCCACAATGCTAAGTAAGCACGTTCTTGAGATTGAAAATGGTACTTGAAAATAAAGAGGGAAGAATTAAGAAGACTAATATTAATGCATCAGGGGAAAAACATAAATAATCTGTGGTCAAAATGAAGCTTCGAAAAGTTATAAACATCAGATAAGAAGAGGCCTGTTGAGACTAGGCAATGGAACAGAGATGCAAAGGTGAAGACTGATGCTAAGATTTCACATGAGATTAGTACTATAGTTAGACATTTTTTAATTATGTGAGGTACAAGGAATCATGAGACAACAAATATTTAATAAATGGCCAGCATTATTTATTCATAGAGGACAAAGCCAATGGAAAAGGAGAAAATATTAATTAATTTTTCACTTCAGGATTCCCAGCAGAGTATGTGGAACAGATGCTAAAGGCAAACAAATCTATTACATTGCAATTGGAGACTTTACTGTAGACAATTATAGTCATAGAAGAGGAGGAATATAAAAACCTCTGTAGAAGACATACAAACTCATGTTTCAGGCCATAAAGAAATCTGTATTTCTTATTTTTCCTTCAAAGTAGGGATTATTTTATCAGTATTTATTTTGTAATAGTCCCATGTACAAACTTCTGAACAGACATTTGAGGTGTTTGTCCAAATACTTTATTATCTTAGGATTTGTGATGTATCTCTGAGCCGGTGTTTCTGAATCTTTTTGGAATGAATCTTGATTCCAAAATATCTTCTCCCCACCTCTTCCCACTGGGTGCCATTCCTAATCTCTCCTCCAATCAAATTTTTTATCCTTCCCTCCCTCCTGGGGTTCTGCTGCTTCCTTCTTCAGCAACCTTCATCAAAAACCAAAAGCATCAAGAGGTTAAATACAACCCACAAACAATTTGCACCAGGTTCTGCTATACATCATGCCTCACCTGTAATCTACTCCAGAGTATCCTTTACCAACCTGTGTAGTGACATCGACCAAAAGCTTTATTCAATAGGACAATATCATTGACTGACTGAAACTGACAGGTGAACAAAATTGTGAGAAACAAAACTCTAGGCCTGTATATTTATTATCTTCTTACACAGAACTGAAGGTGAGAAAAATATTGGAAAAATATTTCATAGTTTTTTTAGAAGTTTTTCAGAAGCTTTAGGAGTTTCTGAAAATTAAAAAGGAAAATCTCATTATTTAAACAGATACACTGCTGCAAGATACCCATCTGAAAACAGCTGTTGCTGATGGAGTTGTTGGCAGTTTGAGATATTGTATTGCATGTCAAATACAGCACAGGTTTCCTCTCTAGGAATCAACTTTTCTGAACATAGGAATTGCTCAGTATTCAGGCCTTTGGATCCTGCTGCAGAGGATACAGACAACAAAGATGTTAGATTTTTCACTTGCAGACTGCTTCCTGATGAATAGTAAGTATTTACATATGAACCGCTGCTGAAATGTGTTTTGGAAATGATTCCCTTGATAGCAACGATTTGAGAGCTGGTGAAAATTATGAGATAATAAATCAAAACAGCTTCTGCTAAACAGAAAGTCTGGGAATCAACTGAAGCCCAGGCAAACAGACATCAGGCCCATTTCCAGAGTGGAAGATAGATCCTACCTATTTCAAAATTGTACCTTCTCCTCTTTGTTTGGGTTCATTCCACTTGGTGGCATTCCACAAATGTCAGCTGCACTGAAAAATAGAGAATTTGTGAAGTTCATGGAGTCATTAATTGTGTAGACATCGTCAATTACTGATTATTCTCAGACACAGGGGAAGGGGAAGAATTTCTTCACTGGAGAAGTTAGTTATTCCACAAATTCTGATTTCAAATGACGAAAGCATCTTTTGTGCTGTTCTTAACTGAACAGTACCCATTTCTGTAAAATGTACCCATATCTGAAAAGATACGTGGAGCATTCACAATAATTCACTCATTATCAAAAGCACCAAAGCACTCTAGTATATGGAGATTTTTCTGGAATAATGAGTATGAAAAATTGACAAACTTGCTGCCATAGCTAAATTGCTCCATAACAAACTTTGCAAGAGAAAAGAAGAATACCTTTAAATAGCACATACTGTTTCATCTGAAAATGAAAACTTCACAGAGAAAGAAGTCTGTAAGACACAGTTTTATATAAGTTTTAGAAACTTGTTGAAGTTTCTAATTTATCTGTAGCCTTTATTCAGCAGTGAAATCAAGTTCAAAGAGGACCTTAGAAACCCAGCTCAATTTTGTTCTCAGCAAAACCTGGAGGAGGTCGAAGAAACATTTTTCTTTAGTCAGATCTTTAAGAACAAATCACAGTGTAATGGAAAGATGTTTAACAGGCAAGGGAATTCACTAAAACTTTACACATATCTTAAATATAATAAAAAGAATAACATTTTAACAGGAACTTGTCATATTTTCCACCTCTGAAGGGACAACAGACAGCAGACCAGTTTTGAAGGTACCATAAAACAAAGATTTTCAAAGTGATCTAGATATTTTATTCTCAGTTCTGTCAAAGGGCCCATCCAGCTAGCTCAATGCCTCTTTTTACAGATCTGTGAGTCCTGGAATTCGATCAAAGTTCTAAGAGGGAAAAAAAAGTATACTGCTCATTGTCTTTTTTATTTTATTGTATTTTGGTTTTGGTTATCTTTTTCTCCTTTCCCTCAGAGTACCTTCTCCTCATTAGTTACAAGATAAAATGTGAGCAAGTAGATCTAGCAAGCATAAATATATTTTAAAATTGTCAAAGAGCCTCCTTGTTACCTTTTAGTTTACTCTTCAGCGCCACCTTTTTGATATAGTTGTTACTAAACTATTGAATTAACTGACTAAACTGAAATTGTTGGTAAGATGTTATTTAGTTTATATGTAAAGTATGCTCACTTCTTAATGGTTCTCTTATTTCTTTTCCAATTTTCAGTTGCTCAATGAAATAGTGTTTTGGCTATTTGTTCTTCAAATTTCCTATCAGCCTCTGTAATTGCTCTATTACTTATCAAATAGTATAGTGTCTTCATTTTTGGTAGGATATCTGAACATGCATTTGTTTCAAGAAAATTAGGAGGGCTGTTGTGTTTTGAATGTATGAATTTTATGACTGNGTTATCAGTGAGGTTTGAAGAAGTAAATTCATATTGTGGAAAATAACAGTTCTTACTTGCTAAGTGGGGCATACTGGTTTGAATGAATTCCTACATAGTTCTCATCAGGAACAGTCAGACCTGCCTGGCACTATCGGAATGATGGTAGCCGAGGCCAGATGACCAGATGAGGTGGCAGTGAACAGATATCTTTTTCCAGCTGACAACTGAAAGAAGAACTACCAGGTAGAAAGGCGTGTACAACTAACTTGAAATGGAGGTCTGATGTGCCAGACAAGATTTTGAAAACTGGCTACTGAATGGGGGTGAAAAACCTGGAATATTGAGAAGTAAATCATGCTGCTAACATACAAGACTTGTTTTTCTGTGATAAATTATAGCTCTTAAAAGTTTCTAGCTGAATAGCAATTTCTAGTGAGTTCTGGAAAGATGTCCAGTAATTCTGCAAATGTCATTCATCAGTTGCTTGCCTAGGAGGCATATCTATTTTTTAGTTCTACTCAGTTGTAGCCTACTTGCTGGTATGGATGTATTTTTGATTTTTTAAATTGATGTCTTGTGCATCTCTCACCATATACAGTAGCATTGGGGTTGAAGGTAGGACTGTTACCCTAGAGGTAAGACAGCCGTCTTTCTCAGAACAACTATCTCAAATATTAGCTTCTTCAGCCCTTGAGGTCTCTAGCAAGGGAATGTTCTTAGGAAGTTACGCAGCATATCAACCAAATATTTAGTTTATGTACAGAAAACCAGTAAATGATTTTAGTGAAAGGAATTTGGTGTGACATTGGTGTTCACAACATCAGACCATAGAGACATTTTCATGTAAGACAGAGGCTGCAGGAATAGCTATGTAGATCTTCAGGGACACCAGCTGTGCCGTACAGAGGTAGAACTTATGTCACCAGGCTACTCAGGAACCCTGTAATGTGCTCACAAATAGCTGTATTTGTGGGGCTATTGAAAATCTTCTACACACTGGCAAGCTGCTGAAGATGACTGCGGTTTATTCAGTATTACAGGAGCCCAGAATTTCAGGTGTCAGCAGACACAATACCTTTCAGAGCCTGGTCTGGGTCACTTTGAGTCAAGTGTCAGAATGTCCTAATCCCATTTGCTATTGACTAAGCAGCAGAGCAGCCAGATGCCCTCCATCAGCTGCTCCTGAGACACGCTGAAGAATGCCAATGCCACATCTGTGGGTGCAGGCACTTCATTAAGGTCCCCTCTCATCGATAGCGTGGAGATACAGCCGCTGTGTATGACAGCATGTCAGAGCTTTTCTGGTCTAAACAGGCACAAGCCTCGCCGCCTGACCAGGCAAAAATCCATCTGTTGTTCAAGCAAGCAGAAGGTGCTCAGTGTTTAACAATGAAAGGATAGCAGAAATCCTTACACAAACAGTGTACGCTACACCTTTGTGAGCCTTCCAAAAGGTCACCTCGTCACCTCCAATGGTAGCCTTTGCTCGTGATTTTCTGTAGACTGCCTGTTATCCGGGTTTGGCTCCATCTAATTTTCAAACCTTTTTCTAGAGCTATAGCCGTCGTCAGTGGTGTACATGTGCATCTGAGGGGAGGGGGCAGACAAAGAGGGAAAGTGCCGAAGGAAAAGGCTTGCAGAAGTCTAATACCCTCAGGACAATCACTGGGGAAGTGGATAAATTAAAAACATTTCCCAGCCAGCACTCACCTGAGGGGTTGTTCATGCCTGCCCTGCTCCAGCTGCTCATCACGCTCTTATTTTTGCAAGCATCCAGCAGCCCCCAAACACATTTCTCTGTGGAGGTCTGTTGAAAGGACTCATCCTTTCCAGTGTGGCGGCGTGTTGTTTATTTATGGTGCTGCTGCTGCAGCAGGCGTGAGGCCTCTGCAAAAGCACACTTGGCTCTGTAAGATAATAAAATAGCCAGAAGGCTTTCTGTGTGTTCATGTCACAAAAGGCTCTTCAGAGAGAAACAGTTTTAGTGTCTAAAGAATGAAGTGCTATTTCAGAATCTGGAGGCTTCAGGTTTTTTTAACTCTACAGTTGAATGATTTGTCCATATTTTTTTATGTAATAGAAAGAGCAGCGCAATATGCCTCCTTGCTTGCTTAGAGACCATTTGAAATTGTTAATACTTAAACCGGAAAAATTGCATGGAGCTCATTGCCACACTGACTTGAACGCAGAAATATATTTTAACTTAGCTGGGGACTGAAAGGAATGATGGAAAATATTTTCAAAAGGATTGTGGGAAGGAGGATGAGCTGAGGGGTTGATAGTCAAGATCTAACTTAGGGTGGGCTGCAGTTTCAGACAGCAGATTTATGTGCCTCCTACTTGACTACTTCAGATTAAAGCTCTTCATGATTTTATTCCTAAATCTGAGAAATTAATAATAAATACTGCGCCTTTCTAAAAAAAAATTACTTTTGTCCAAAGTAATTTAGACTTTCTTTTGCAGCAACCTGCTGAGATTCCTAATTTTAACAAAAAAGAGATGTAAATATTTGTATCGCGATATTACAAAATATTTTTATTAAGATATTTTGGAGTAACTGTGGAGCAGCCAATATCATGAAGTCAGCTGAGCATAGGATTTACCCACCAAAAATCGCAGCAAATCAAGTGCTGAACAGACAGTAGAGAATTTCCCACAGAACAGAAATTATGCATTTTTAGAATTAAATTTTGTTTTGAATGAGGTGAAAGCACAATCAAAAAAATCTTTTTGTGGAACAAAGCTTCCTCTTGAAGCTATATTTAGAAACACTGAACCTTTACTGAAATATAATACAAAAAATGAAACAGTACTCGGTTTCAAACAAGACATTGTAAATCACTTGTAGGCAAAGTTATATTTATAGAGGCAGTTCCTTATAAAAGACCATGATGTAACGAGACATTATTTTTCAACTTTAATATTTCCTATAAATTCTCGCTGTTAGAATTAATAGTTGTTAATTGTTAATTATTGGTATTTACTAATAGACAGTAAACTAATTTCTGGGTTGAATGCTCATTTCACTATTTAGTGAATATAAGATGGTTTTCTGTATCAATGCTGGTTACTGAAACTCATCCATTCTGCACAGATCCCACATTTCCAGTTTCTAACTCAAGTCACACGACAGGTCAGAGAGGCTCTGGTACGTTTTGCTAAATAGGGTGATTGGTGCTGCTTATCAGTATCCTGGTTTTAAAGCTTGCTGTACACTGTGAACAAAATACTTTTGTTTCATTTACAGAGAATGCTAAAAAAAAGTTCATATGAAAGCATATGTTTTGCGATAACGGAGCTAAGGTACAAAAGTAGATTAAAAAGCCAGTATAAATTGTTACAATTATACTGCAGAATGAGGCTTTACCAACACTAACTTCTTAGCTTATAAGGTACGGTATTAAGCCTCCACACCCTGCGTCATTGGTAGCAAACCTTAGAGAAGCGTAGGTCCTTTCACCTCCAGCTTTCCAGATCGTACAATACAGATGCTTAGAGGAGTTGTATCCTCTCAAGATGTATTAATCTCTTCTTTATTTTCTCTTTCTGTTTACAAGACCCAAACTTGTTATGATTTCGTGCTAGGGCATCACATGGTTTGGTGAGTTATTATATTACTTCTCTCTCCTCTTCTTTGAATATTAACATTACTATTTGATACCTCAAATGATCTGGCTGCAGACTGCTTTCTACTGATTAGTGTCTCTGACTAGTGTGTAGGTTTATGACTTGCATGTGAGGAACAAAATTCATGTATTACCTCATTAAAAAATGTATGCTTTTTCTCTTGATACATACTTTACTAGATTATTTGTATTTTTAGTCATTATGTATGTGAGATTTTTATTTTGATTATTTTCAAAAGGATTTTTTTTCTAGAGATGTATCAGTTTATTCCATTTATGATTATAATTTCAAAGAGGAAGTGTTATTTGTGAAGTCAGTGACTATGTGTTTGATCAGTTTCTTTATTTTATGTATTAAATCGGGGACTCAATTTTGAATAAGCTTCCTGGTGAAACTACTACAATAGCTAGAAGGACATAAGTCACTTCTGTTTTTCCAAAATAAGTTACTATTGCTAATAAGCCTCCAAATTATAAAAGCATCAAATAATGTGGAATAAGAAAAAACTAAGAAAAAAAAATATATTTCTATGTTAAAAACTTTAGTATTGCTATTCCAGATAATGGACTGGAGGGAGAAAACGAGTTATTTTTGAATGCAGTTCTAAGAAAAAAATACTGTATTGCTAACACAGGTGAATGAAGTCCAATGTTATACAGGTAATGATTGTCCGAGTCTCTGCAGCTTCCTCTCAACTGTGTTTATGTCACCTCAGGCTGCGAAGTTTTGGCTTTGAATAGTTTATTCACTGCAACACCCATTCAGCTTATTCAGTACCTGGGGCAACCATGAGACAGAACTGGTCAAATTATTTCCAGTGAGTGATACTGAGTATGAATTTTCTCTGCTTTCTGAATCAGTCCTGCTTTCCTTTGTGAAAAAGGTCTTTAAATGGTAACATGATGCGCATTTGAGGCATGCTGTTTCTCCTCTGTTTCTGTTATATAGTTTATAGGCTTTATATATAAACAATGCAACAGGTTGTTATATTATCTTATATTCTACAAAATTCTATTTTACTTCATCACCAACATATCTGCTTCACCACTTCCATTATATAAAAAAAATTCTACAGGGCAATATTGTATCCATCTGGTATGCATTCACAAAAAAGTGGAAAAATAATTTCCCAGACAAGCTTTTATTGTACAGTGGGTCACCCAAGGCATATGAAAATGTTTTTCTACCCTGAAGAGCATCATTAAAATTTTAATGAATAGAAGTAGAAACCACTTTTGGAACTGTAATGGTTAATATATAATCAAGAGAAATGACATCATGTAGAAGAAATATTTCTGAACAGAGTTTTTAGGTCTAAAAATTTCTGGCTATGTAAGTATTTAGAAGTTTCAGAATATTTGAGATGGACAGAATGGCTATCTGTTGAACGTCAGTGAACTGAGTTTATGTTGTATCAAAGGGTTTCTACGTGTCCTATTTTTTAGATTGCTTTTCACTTCTGTCAACAACGGCAACAAATTTGGTAGTCTCCTTTATCTGGGAAAAGGAGTATTGACTTATTTTACTAAAAGGATAAAAGCATCAGAGTGTCATTAGATAAAAAGCTCTGCAAGGACAAGGAGGAAGTCATCGTTCATGTCACAGGTCTAACGGAGAGGCATGCTCCTCCCTATCCATTTGCATCATGGAAATATTTTATCCATAAATGTAATATCTTAACTCAAGCCACTGGTAGCTGAACCATTGCAAAAAATACCTGAAATGACCCAAGATGCAATCTCCATGGTTTGTCTGTAAATGCCTAATGGATTGCCTGTCAATTGCAGACAGGTTTGAAAGGAAAAGGCATTGCAGTCTTAAGCTGAAGCACTACGGTTTTCTAATATTGATTTAGAAGATATGTTGTGCATCATAAATTGTACCCCATTCCTGTCACCACTCAGAAACATTTTGAAATCCTGATCATTTTATTTAATTAAATACATTAATTATTGTATTTGCAGTCTTTGAGACCAATTCCCAGAGAGGAGAAGCTGGTCAGCTTGCTGCAAGGCAAAGAAAGTTTAAGGAGACAACTGCAAAATTGTGAATATAGTAGGATTTTAGGGTAACCAGAGACACTATAAAATATTTTCTATACAAACATTACTAAAACTGTAGAAATATGTAGGAACTCCAGCCTCTCTGGGTAACAAAACGTCTTACTGGCTCTTTGAATAAAGAAACTCTTTACCAATGTTTGACTCATGCTCTGAGATATTAAAATCTAGACTTTTAAAGTTAACTTTAAAGAATTCCTGGAAGTGACCCTTATGTTGTTTATTTTAAAAGCTATGCAAAATGCTCTGATTATTTCCATCTCAGATTTACTGCAACAAGATATAAAGAAAATATGGAAATAGAGGTTTTGTACAGATTTTACCTCCTTTGCTTGTAAAACTGTCACCAACTGAACAAAATTTAATCCAGAAAGCCAAATCTGTTTATATCAGACTAACTTCTTCATGTATATCACTGCTGCAGAAATCAATAGCCTGTGGCTGCAAAAGCAAAAGAGAAGCTCTGTTAACTCATTAGCGGATCTAGGCAACATGCTTATAATGTGGTCAGTCTATGTTAATGCTCCCTGGCTGATGAATCAGAAAGAATTTTCTCTGTAGTACACCAGATCATAGTTGACAGAGAAAGAGATATTTTGGTTTTGGGATAAACATCTTAATCACATCTCTAACAAAAGCTATGTCTGAAAGAAGTAGGAGCTGAAGAAGTCAAAAGGAATGCTTCTCTACTCATTAAAACTCACCTTACCAGGTACAGCTTTTCCTCTTGATAGAGCAATAAGAATATTTTCTGCAGTTTCAATGTACATTTAACATGCATTGAAACTTGGGGGAGCTCCTTCATAGTTGTCCTCTTTCCCTGCACCTTTCCCAAATATGCAAGTGAAAATTGCATATGTATATTATTTCCTGCTGTTTGTTGTTTGTATTTTTTCTATTGTAAGCATCTATACTGAAGCGTGCCTTTTTCCTGAAGTACCTGCTCTGTGAAATTATACATTATGATTCAGCTGATAATTCCCAGGTTGGCAGTCAGAATGGAAAGCAATGCATCCTCAGTATCATGATAATTGGTCTATTTTTTTGGTCAGTAGATGTAATTTTTTTGCTACAAATCTATAAGCAGGCAATGGGGTTGCTTATTTCCAGTTTTGAAGACTCAAAGCTAAAAAAAGATTTTAAAATCAATTATGATTTTAAAGAGGAATGTCACCCAAACAAAATGTGAAGAAATTATGTACACAATATATAATTCAATACGGAACTTGATTTTAAGTATTTACAAGTGGTACTTCTTAGAGTACTTCAGATGATACGCATATTCTGAAGCAAAAGTCAAATCCCTAGTTAAAAACTCTCTGGCTAGAAGTTTTATTTCTTTACAGTAGGCTATCAACACAATCTCACTTATTTTATAAATACCACTGTGGTGAAATTTTGGCTTCTTAAATGCTCCTGAGGGGCATATCAACCTGGCTGCTGTCATGGGTACGACTATGACAGCATGTAGCCACATCCAGTCACGTTTCAAGTGTTGTTTTGACACTGTTATTTAGTCTGCTCTGCATTCATGTAAAACTCTGAATCAGTATTTGGTCTACTGATTAAAGCCCAGTAAGGTGAAAAAATGACATACGATCACGTAACTGACTACAGCAATATTGTTTGCCTTCTAAAACATAGATCTGCATTCCTTTGAGATGGGAACAGTTCCAGACATAAAAAATTCTTAGAAATTTCATACGGAAGTACAAAATAAGAAGTCTGGAGGATTTTTTTTTTTCACCTTTAATAAAGCCATGAAATGTTGTTAAGTCTATTAACATTTATTTGATTATATGTACTATCAATACTTCATAGAATTTGCTCTTTTGATGACAAAATGTCTAGCACCGCTTGTTGACTAACTCTGCAGAGTTATATATGGCTTTATCACATATTGTTACTCTTAAATTACAAAAATTTTTATCTGGAAAAAGGGAAGCTCCCTTACTCGTGTCAGGTATAATAAGATATCTACCAGCTGCTGTCTGTAGACTTACTGTTTTGTCATGGGTTTGTGTTGCTCTTGTGGTGGAAAGTAGTATTGCCCTCTCATTTCAAGTTGAGCTAAATTTTTCGCTGTTCACTTCATGACTAGTTGCACACCAGTTGTTTTGGCACTCTGTACAATGTGGTGTAGAAATGGAAATACATTGTGGCAAGGGAACTTCTCAAACTAGGAAATTATTCTAATGAAACAAAATATTAAGTAAGCATATATCAGATCCCAGACTATCTCATCCACCTTCAATGGTGTGGTGGACTGTTGTTTAGAGAATTTATCACCCATGGCTGGACTACCTGCAAGTCTTTCCATTTTTGTTATATTGCAGCCCGGTGTTGGTATTGGAATAACAGTTTATTATGTCATTATAAGTTCTGATGGTACAGTTCTCTAATACTTTATTTCTATGCCACTGACCGGTATCTTACACTGAGTGAATCAATAATATTTCTAAGATTAACAGAACATTAAATCTATGGAAATANATTTTTTTTTTAGAAAAAGGGAATTTCTCTGGTTACTCAGAGGAAGGGATTTGTAAAGCAATAGTTTTGTGCTTGCTTCCCCAATTCTACTCGCTTCCTTGCAGAGAAAATATTGGTCAAAAATAGTTTAGAATGATCCAGTTTATTTTTATTAAGATCATATTTAACTCTAGGCATAATGAGTAGCTGTGCCTGGTTTATCATTAAAGAAATGCCATTTATTTTATGGCAATCCAAGAATGACTATCAGAACAGCTTGATATTCAAGTGCTTTTTATTAAAAAATTACATAAATGCATATGTGTCTATGTCAGTAGGTATAAAACTTGAAGATGGAGAGAAAGAGTATATGCAGAAACTTAAGAGCAATTTAAGAATTTGTCAATATGCATAAGTTCACAGCATTGAGCAGTATTTTAGCAGTCAAAATCCAACTTTTCAACAATGAAAACATTACTTGGCAGATAATTTCACAAAATAATTGTTGCAAACTAAAACCTTAGTAATTTTGTTCATATTTTGGTTTGCTGAAAAGAATGTTTAAACATATTTGACCTTATAAGTAAATGGCCTAGCAATAAGGAAGCAGCCTCAGAGCAATGTGTATGTCTGTATTCATACGTTTAATGACTTGCAGTTATGTATCATTCACAAAAGAGAATGACAGATTTGATATGCAAATGCTTTCAAATGGACTGGTATGCAAAAGTTTTCAAAAAGACTGTATTATGCCTTCATTTTAAATTAGTTGTTCTACAAGCCCTCTCCTCAAGCACAGTTCTTTGAAATTCTCAGTAAACAAGGATGCACCTGACAAAAAGACGTGGCTAGAGGTGTATCTACCCAAAGCTCCTGCTGATATTTCCCTGACATGTGCTATCCCAGTTTTATAAATTAGAAATCTGGTCATTTCAGATTAGTTTCTAAGCAATGCCAGCTGTCTCCCCCTCTAACACTTTCAAGATGCTTTGAAGCTTTCTCTGAATTGTATTGGTAACATTACTGCAGAAAGATATGAAGAATATAATAGCGGAAAAAGGTTACACAGGCACACATAATTGACTATGGCAATAAAAATATTGCCTACTCTTTTCTAACAAAGAAGATATTGCTTTCCTTTAGATTAAAAAAAAATCCTTTAGACTGAAAAAGAAACAAAGTAAAACTAAAATAACTTTGCTGCTAACTTTCCAAGTTAAAAGCAGAAAATCTATATCGTGAAGTGCCTCTTCTATGACTCTGTACAGTATTTGCCACACCATGCATCTTAAAATAAAATACCCCCTTATCTTTGGATTTCAAGTAGTTTGCAGTTGCTTCTCCTAATTATGAAGGGAAAAGTGGTGTTCTAGAAAAATGTAAGATAATGAGGATACAGGAGAAAATGTTTGTTTACTTCATATTCATGTTCATATTCTTCCTGCACATTTTCCAAAGCATTTATCTGAATTATTTACTCAAAATGAACACTAACATGGGAAATACAGTCACAAAGAAAACCACTGGATGGAGCTGTCTGTTGTGACTTTTATTTTACTGTGGGATATTACAGACCTGTAGGTATAAACAAACTAACCTTGAAAAAAAAAAAAAAGAAAAAGGATTACATACAAATGACAGAGGAAGTATACAGAAACTTAGTCAGAATCCAGGACCTTATTAAATAAACTATTGAATCAAGGCAGCTTGGCTGAAAGGGACAGGGCAGATTTTCTGAGTATTCTGTAAATAAGGCTGAGGAGAAGTTAAGTAAGAGTAGAGGAAAAAATATGACTACAAAAATTTGCCTCAATCATTGCAATAATATACTGTTCAGGTCTCTACTTGGATATTTGGTGCTTAAGTGGTTGAGTGTTTGCATGTGTTTCTTTTGGTTTAACTTCTTAAAAAAAATGAACACTTGCAACATAGTGAAACAAACACTTTTTATTGACAGCCAAGAAATAGAAACAATAATGAATGAAACATTTTCAAAACAGCACTAAAACCTCACTTCACTTCACTAGGCTTGCCCATGGTTTCTTGAGATGCAAGTTTAGTATCTGTAGCGAAAATTGTTTAAAATAAAAAGGCAAAATCTGTGCAATGCAGCAATAAACTTTTAATCATATGCTCATTAGTACTCAGGGAAGTTTGGTTTTTGTGAGGTAAATGATTTCTAAGTTCATGAAGGTGGTGATGGTGGGAGAGCTAATTCCTTTATTCATTTGTTCCATCTGGCTCAGAGCAAAGTGTGGAAAGGTCATTGTTGTGAAAAATAAAGGGAAAACTCTACCAGAACCTCTGGACAAATCCAGTTTATTAAGTCTCTCCTAGAGTTCAAATAAGACAGGAATTTAATGAGGAATTTAACAGAATCATTCTTAAAATGATATGTTAATTCCCACCACAATCACTACTGCAGCTTTAAAAAAAGATGTGAAAAAGCAAGTCTTGAATAATAAAACTATTAAAGGGATCATTCAGAGAGCTGTTAATGGTAATTAATGGCAGGCAAAAATAAACTCTAAAAGCAGAGAACTTTCAACTGCAATTATCTGATTGCTTTATTCAGCAAAAATAAAATAAAATCAACCTTGTTAAGGGGTTAGTGTCAAGCTACAGAACCTCAAAAAACATCCTCAAAAACATGATAGCCATTGTACATATATGACTATTACAGTCTTTGATAAAATGAGGGGGTGGGTCATAAAACACAAGATGGCAAAAGTGAAAGAATGAAGCCTTTGAAGAGATCCATGAAATATTTATTGAAATCTCTTCTGTGAACTCAAGAAGCACACTGGGCTAGTGACAGAGATTAAATGTTTAGTATCTACATTGAGATATGTTGAGGTTTTAATGTATCGAATGTTGATTGTATGATGAATCCTAGCAATTTTTTTCCTGCAGTTGCTCACAAGAGGAGGGAGAAACTAAAGCACCACAGAAGAAGATTCATGTACACAAAATTGGGTGTTAATGGTTTTGTTGAAAGAATAACCTTCTCTTCAGTTGGTTCATGTCACTAATAACGTCTAAAAGCCCATCAGACTTGCTGAACTTTTTTACTCATGAGGGCTGACTAGCCTGAATACTCAATTTATGGTCACTGTTAGGATGGGAGCTTCCAAATAAAATACTGGGCTCTAAAGATGTTTCTTAAGGCAAAGATTTTTCTTTTGTTTTAAGTCATCTATCAGCACTTGGGAAATAAAAATTGTGGTTAAGTAAGAATGTACAGTTCAATAAAATTAATAAATGGCATGTCTTTGCAAATAATCGAAGTATTGTAATATAAGAAAATTATAATTCATCTTTTCAGGTTACTGTCCTGTTACTGTCTCAGATCTAAAGCTTTCCTTTACAACACAATTCCCTTGCACCTATGAAGCTTTCAAACACAAAAATCTCCCAAGATCCACAATCTTCTTGACTTTTTCTCAAGTTTAACAATAGAAATGAGTTGAGGAAAGATTGCCAGGTGCTTCAGTTTCAAGAAATATTTTTATCTGGTAAATCCATTGACAAAGAACTCTATCCAGCAAGCTGTTGCTCTCAAAAGCTGCAAATTGAACTTGGCCTGCATGAATGTTTCAAGCCACCTGCACTTCCTGCTCACTGAATCTTGTCTCATCTTCCAGGAATTGTTGGGACTCTGCAAAGTGGGTTTTCATGGTTGGATGGACATCAGACTCCACAACAGGAGTCCTGTCACAGATAGGAAATAAAGGAGGCAGCCCTGGGAGGCAGGTGGGCAAGCTCCCTTGCAAAGATCACCCCTTGTTCCCCGTGACACTGTAAGGACAGGGGCTTCACAAAGTGGTGCTATGTAGCTCTGGGTCATTTAAAAAGTGCTAAATCTTACTCTTTTAAACAGATAGAGGGAGCAATCCTATAAACAAAAGCAACAGTTAGAAAATACCTGTTGACTAATTCAGTAAAGTAAATTTCCACATCTGAGAGTTTACAGAGACCATAAGCAGGCTCACTGGGCCTATGTTATCTGTTGTCTGTATTTAAAAAATTTGAATCCTTTATATTTATCTTACAATATTTTTAAACTAAAAAAATTTAAATTCTTCCAAATGTTGATATGTGTCAATAATGGCACTTAGCAGTATAAAGTAGCATGCTTGTGAGTTTCAAAAGACCTTTCTGAAGTGACCAAAGTTTTGGGAGGTAGGAAAGTGAACCTTTCACTTACACATCTGTTTCAAAACATCATTTTTAAAAGTCATCCTACTATTGAAAATCTGTTTTGAACATAAAAACGAACCTAAAAAAAAAACTTCTTCTTGTAGAAAAACTTTTACAGTAAATTATTTTTTCTGCTTCTAACAATGAAGGACATTACTAGGCCAGCTGCTCATTCTCTTTGGCCAAAGTTAAATTGGATCAGTAATTCCAATAAGTCCTGCTGATTTTTCTACAGAAAATGCCTTAACCTATTTCAACTGAGATTCTGGTGAGTAAGTCAAAAAATAGCAAAGAAATAGTGTAAAGTTTCTCACAAATGTCACAGGAAAAAGATATACATGTAGATTTCCTAATGGAATATTTCTCTCTGATGACTTATCACAGTCTACACAGTCTGTAAGGATGTCTTCACAAGTCCTCTTCATGGGTGGAGGGGCTTTCAAAGCTGAAGAAGTTACAACTCACTTACCTTAATGATCTTCTCACTGGACATATCCATGCAGTCTAGTCTACTATCTGAGCTGTTCTCTAATCCATGAGCTGGGTGATCAACTTGAACAATATGTCTTTGTTCAACTGGCTCATTTTGACTAAGTAGATAATGAGATATTACGTAAACAGTTGAGTTTTCAGACTTTCAAACCAAATTGAAGCAAAAGAGCTTCAGTCACTTTCCCTTAGAGATGCATTCATTTATGCTAGGAGCTGAATGCAGTTCTCAGTAAAACAATAAAGTGGTGTAAAGTTACAGGATTTACTAACTCCATCAGTCATATCTGCACTGAAATGGCCTATTGCTTACCCATCCATAGATCTAAATACCTGCTCTTACTGTCACTCATTTTTTGAAAAGTCCTCCTGGCAACCAGGAAAAGGTCATTTTAATAGATCATTCCTTCATTCCACAGGCTACAATTTACTTTTCTTTATAAGCAGGAAAATGGGAGAAAAAACCAGTAACTAGTTCATGTTGGCTTTTGAAGACTTGAAATATTGGTGCTTTCTTTACTTGAGATGTTCAGCCTGCAAAAAGAGAAGACTTGGGTGTTTTATTTGCTTCCCTATGTTCGACTGCCCTGTGATGTTCATTATTTAAAAAAGAAAAAAAAAAAAAGGAAGCTGATGAGATAAAAAAAAAATAAAACCCAGCAGCCAGAAATCGTAGTTTTTAATCAGGTTTCTGTAGACATGCATAAAGCAGGCAAAGGCAGAAAAAGGGAGATTTGCCTCGTTTCATAATGTCACCTAGAAATCTAATGAGCCTAGACTTTTTTCTCATTCCTTTTCTGCTGACTTTTATGTTGTAGAGCATTGTTTAAAACAGAAATCTTTGTATTTTTTATTATTTCAAGTCAAGATATTTATTTTATAAGTAGTCTGCAGAATGTCAGACACTATTAAGACCAAAAATATTTCAAGTAATCCAAATGATTTATATTCTTTCTTCATAGACTGAGGATTTTTCAAAAATGTCTATGATTACACATACCATAAAAACTTACAGTATAAAGTTAAGATTCACCTCATACTGGACAAATAGAATGGATTCAAACCCATTCTTTTTCTGGCTTTTCATTATATAGTTTGGCAAATTTTGTAGCCATTTCCTGAGCTACTCATCGTCAACATATATTTACAAGAGAACATGCATGTATTCATAAATGATCTGCAAAAAAATATTAAACACCTACGTGACACAATTTATTGATGAGATTGAGCTATTCAGTATAGCATTCATATTTGTATTCCGTAAAGCTGATCATGAAGGATTACAGAAGGACTCTAAGACTAAATGACTGTGTGGCAATATGGAATATAAAAAGTCAACATATGTAAGCTAAAATACTACAGATAGGGGAAACCTCTCCGCCCCTCCAATTCTACTGCTATGCATGCAATAGAGATCCTGGTATTATTACATATAGCTTCACATAAGCACTGGCTCAAGAGTGCTTACAAAAGTAAAAACAAGTTAGAGTGATTCAGAAAGAAATAGGTACCAAAGCAGAAAGCCTCTCTGAGTACAAATTCTCAGCGGGACTTCGTATTGAAAATTGTATGCTATTTGTTTCCTTTTTCTTAAAAGACATATACTAGATCTTAAAAAGTCACAGAGAAGAGCACCAAGGTTAACCCCGTACTGTTACCATCAGTCATGAAATGAGATCATTATTTATTCCAATTCATCCTTTGGAAAAGGACACCTAAAATTTAAATTTCTGGGAAAAGTTTTACTTATTTTTCAGTAGCACTTACTGAGTTAACTCTTAGAGAAAGATTTTGATTTTGAAGTTCTTATTTCTTTCTCTTTTAAATAAAGTAGGAGCCTAAATGATTCATTTTGCTGAGTCTTAGCTAAAGTCCTTTGTATAAACTAACATGACTGTCCTGATATTTTTGAAGTAGAAATGAGTAGAATAGAGTTAAATAAGATGTACTAAAATACTAGAGATTTCAAGAAGAGAGGCAGGAATGAAAAATCAATTTAAAAAATATTCTAGTAACTTTTTACTAGTGTAAGCTATACCATCCATTTGTATTTCAGAAAGGACAGAGTCAAACACTAAGGATTCTGGAAATATAAACTAAACCCCTGCCTGAAAAAAAAAAGTTAAAAAAGCAGTCAACCATTACTTTTACACTTACAGAGATATCTCCTTAGAGAATACAGGCCTGCTTTCATGCCCCCAAAAAACCCCTCAAAAACCGAGAAGAAAAAAAAAGTGAAAAATGCAGTCACAACCTTTCTGGGTTCTTTTTTTGTGCAGTTGTATGAAAAATTTGTTAACCATTCTATTCCAACCTAACACACTTAGATTCTAGCTTTTTTAAGAATATTGGACAAATAAGTGAGCTATACTCTGGAAATTGCATGAAAACACAATCTGTTATTTAAAGTTCCACAAGTAAAAGCCATTTTACATTTTAATTTTTAAAGAAATTCTTAAAGACATCATTGTAAAAAGAATAGGAAAATTCTGCCTTGGGTACGAATATGCATTTTCTGATGATGTGAAAAGCTCTGGCTGCATACTTAAAGACAGAACTTGTCCCAAAACATTTCAAGCAAAGTAAAATAACCAGCCATGTTATTTTCTAATCTCTTTGGTTTGCTATAATTACATATAAAGAAGAGTAAATAATGTAAAAAAAGTTTTGTTCTCCAATATAATAGCTATACCAGAAATACCTATCAAATCAAAATGCACTGATGTGAAGCTGAAGTCCAAAAATCTGGAGCTGTTCTTGGACAAAGTTTTTACAACATCTGCAGTCCAAGAATAGAGAGGTTCAGATGAGATAAGAGTAAAAACAGTAAAAAAATACTGATGTTTTAATATAAATTTTAATTTGTTGTAAAAGAAAAAGACTATAATGAAGACATAATCACATTACAACTTCAAAATGTAACAGTGATTGACAATTTGTACTATCACATTTTTGTACTTATAGTCAATTTAGCCTTAATTCACATTTATGTAATTGTTCTCCTCTGTCATGGAAATAGGTTACCTTTATGCCATCTTTGTTTCTTATATGGAAATAAGACATTAATTTCTTCCAATTTGTATATGTGAAAAGGTAATTTTGACATCTCTAAATGATGAACAGTAGCTTCACACAGAGCAGTTCTAATTCCTCTGCTGAAATTATCTATTCAGGGTCTCTTCCAGCTACCTGGCACTTCTACAAAGAGAACATGCTGTTTCTTTTGTGTCTGGACAGCTGTGGATATTGCTGATGGTCTCCAGTCTTTCTGCCTGCTTGTCATAACAATATACATACTTAAATAACTACTTGTGCATAAGTAAGCATGAAAATTCCTTATTTACATTTTAGAGATTTATCACTGTGAAAAATTTGTTAATATAGAGAAACCAAAATTATATATGTTTTTAAATAGATTTTTTTTTTATCAGAATATCACCTTGTCCCATTTTATTCTTACTGTTTTTCTCTTGACAAGATTGTACTTTAAAAATTTATAGTAATTTGAATTCTTAATTCCTGGGTACAGCATGGAGCTAGAAATGCCACTTTGTCTGCCACTTAATGTGTTTTATCTCAGTGCTGGTTTATTCATTATCTAATCCATTGTGTGCATTTCTATGCAGTGTCATTACTTTGAGCCAAAATAATGCTTTTAGAGTTTGAAAATAACCGGGGTATAGATTGATTGAACAAGTGAACCCTTCCTATGTTCTGTACGCGGTCAGCAAATGAATAGTGATTTTAGCTGTTTGTTACTTCTGCATAGTATTGTTACTGTGTTGCTTCTAAGCCTTCCTTAGCAGGAAATCTTCCCACCAGCAACTTAAAAAGACTTTCATGGTCCTGTAATAAAGGCCAGTTTCCACATTCAAAGGCTAGACACATAGATTTTCAATACTCTTATGGCATATTTTTTTCTTTTTCTGAAATACCACCGTCCTAAATCCTTGTTTGTTTGGTTGTTTGTTTGTTTTCCCTGAATGAACATTCAGTTATTTTTACAGTGTCTCATAGCCACCTTCAGAGTTCCTGTGCAAAACACAGGACTGGAATGACCTCATGTACCAAGCATTTTTTTTTTCCATTTGCAGAGCTGAAAGAAATGGCCATTTACAGATCACGACAATCAAAACTGTGAGCTGTCACCAGGATCTCCTGAAGCTAAAAGAAGGAATTCCTGATAAACATGCTTTGCAGTGATTAAAATACAATGTTTGTAGACAATTACTTGCTCAGAGAAATGGTAGGTTTTCTGGTCCCAGAGCTTGACAGACACTTGCTTTTGCCAGTGATTATGAACTTGCAGCATATGGTCAGGTACATAGACTTTGCATCCACTTACAGCAATGAATGAAAAATTAATTTTGAAATTAAAAGACCTGCAACTGACAGCTTTCTAATGATGGGTGATGTGGTTACACCAATTTGTCTGAAAATTATTTTATTAAATTCCAGGCTTCTTCTCCTTTGTGTCTTTGTGTTTACTTCCAAAACTCTTTTTGTCTGTATTTAAAATTTACTGAAATATTGTTATTTGCAGTGTCATTCTGTATATTGCAAGAATTATTCTGATCCTGTTCACTGAAGTTGTGTTTTTATGCTTATACTTAGTCTAAATTGTATTTTATCATATTGGAATTTACACAGGGGTGACTGAGAGCCATGCATTTTGGATGAAGATACTTAGTATTTAAGCAATCCATAGCAAAAATATGTAGATAACTTTGTTCCCTAATTTTACAAACCAGTTGCTAACCACCAAAACTATTCAGTTTTCATGGTTTCTTCTTTTTTTTCCAAAATTCCTTTTAATATTTCCATGTATTTTTTGTTTCAGTTCTGTTTCTCTCTGTGAAGAGAACAGTGAATATGATCATTGCAGTGACAATTGTCTTGAAAAGTCATAGCTATTACAGGTGCTATTGCTGGCCTAGGTAAGATCTAGTAATCTTATTCTTTTTGTTATTGACTCTCGCTTTGAGCAAGATAGCTTTACATGTTGAATTCAAAATAAATAAACAAACATGAATACTGTCTATACTTCAAATGTAATGGATAGTTGGCAGGCTTGGGTAATGGAAAAGGAAGAATTTTCCTAACACCAACGCACCCAATTAGGTAAGATCAATAACCTGAATTTTTATGCTGAGAAGTCAAGGTTACACTGTAGCATCAGTGCTTCCTGCCCCAGGTTCCCTAGACGGTTACTGAAGAGTTACGTCACCCCTGAATGATGTGAGGAAAGGCAGCAGCACATTAGGAACCTGTTCTTCAGAAAAGGGTAGAGAGGCTATACTGGGTGGCAATCTAATCTAGAGCATGAGTCCATATGATATTGTTGCAGAGAAGGGAAAACTCCTCCCTGGAATGCATAATCCTCTGCTTTAGGAAGCACTGGCAATGCCTGAGCTGGAGTGTTTTATCCTGTTCAACCAGTGAGAATGGTCAGAGCTCTAAAAAATATGATGTACAAAGAGAGATCAAATAAATTGGGGTTGTTTAGTTTGGAGCAGAAAGAAAGACATAAATGCAGTTTCCTGAAACCAAAAATCTCCAGAAATCCAGCATTGCTATGCTACTTTTGGCCCAAGTTCCAAAATTTTCTCTGTGTTTCAGTATGTCCTAACAGATGTAAAGCACACATACCTATATAGTAGCTTACTAGTAAGCCCAGAGATTTTGTTATATGTGCACATACCTGTGAATGTGTTCTTGCTGCTTGAAAAAAATATTCCTGTGTGTCAACTCATTGAAAAATGAGACCACCGTATTGTATTTATTCAGAGATCTTAGTCTCCTACTCTTCTCACTGAAAACAACTCCAAATACCATACAGTTGTAAATTGATGCTACTAATAAAGATTAGAATTGTTAAAAATATTTCGGCTGTGCACTGGAAATTAGACAGTCATTATGGAGGTGAATGTGGGAAGTTGAAGAGAGGAGAGAATATGTGAGGTTCAGCAGAGTTATGACAAGAAAGTGATTGTGTAGGTGGACTTCCAAAGACTTGTCTGAATAATACCTGTGCAGTGGGCTCCTGATAGGAATGACAGAATTCAGTTCAGTGTCTACTATGAGAAGAGTAAGGAAAAAAATAATGAGAAGAGAAAAAAAAAGAAAAAGGCGTCTTTCATTAATCAACTTGTTAAACAAGAGGGACTGTTCTACAATGAGCTGTCAATGAGACCCATGGAGAGAAGTGGAAATGGTTTCATTAGAGAAGACTGATAGCTTAAAGTGAAACAGCACACTGGACATTTCTTTGCTGAGATGTAATGGCCAGATGTTGGTGGGTACTGGTAATAAGAGATTTTTTTAGTGCTACATTTTTTTTTTTTGTTAATGGCATATACTGTAAGATTTGAAATGATCTTTATGGCTAAAGTGGTATGATTATATAGTTTGGGTGCTACCTGGCGTACAAGCAAATTGCTATTCCAGTATCTAAATTTCATGAACAATGTTAAATGTGTGGGGATAAAAGGGATTTTTCAATACAACTAGCAAATATGGAAAATGCAGCTTTGGTTCAGATGAAGTGGAATTACAAATACTGAAAAGTACTGAAGGGTTACACTTTACATAAGGTAGAAGGAGACTGTGTGAAAAAATACTAGCACATCTTACCATCACAGAAAATTTATTTTGTGAGGTAGACTCATTTGATCTAGACAACTTTTTCAGGTGTGTTAATGAGGGAACTGCAGCAGTGAAATGTTTGTGTCCACATCTTCCCAGTTAAAGATTTCTCTTTTATGCCATACTGAAACTTCATGTCTTATACTCTATGTATCATTCTTATTTAGAAAAAAGATTCACATGCACAGATAATGTTATTAACACATGATTTAGCTATATAGCCAGAGCAAAAAAGTTAAATTTTCAATAAAACCTTTTGAAACACTTCTATGCCATGAGAAGCTCATTTGTAGATGCAGCCTGTTTCATTATTAGGTACCATAAGCAACATAAATGGAATTTTTATTCTCTCCTCTTCCCTTATGCATTGCAATGTTGGCTTTCTGTTCCTGTTCCTAACTTTACACCAAATTTCAATTTTCAATGCAAAAGTATCGAACTATGGATGCTGAGAACTTGGAGGGAAAAGTTGTACTTTTCTTGGTCACTTTTTATCATTACTTCATATGATTCTTTTTTCTCGTTTTAACTTTACATGACCCCACATGAAAGTTCATCTTACCACCAACAGTCTCTTTAACCTTGGCAGGTTAAATTTTATGGCAAAGTAATGGAGCATTGGAACCTGTTCTTACAATAAGAAATGCTAATTAAGATTACAATAAGTGGAACTGCTATCACTGATTAAAACAACACAAGTTAATTTCAGGCAGTTATTTTCCTGAATTTTTGTCTGTGTATTTGTCTGGAAAAAAGAAAAGTCTGTATATGGGCGACAAAGAGGATCACACAATTGCTGTACAGATTCTGTCTGGTTTATGAGAGAATTTGCATAAGTCGAATGTCATGCGGAATTTAAAAAGTGTGAGATGACTAACCATATGATTGAAACTAGCTTACTGTGTAAAGCCAAGTAACACGCCAACGACGGAACACACTACTAACTAGAAATTTGCCTCCCTTGTTTTAGGTGACCTTTGAAAGTAGAGCTGTAAGAATGCATTCAATTAAAAAAAGAAACCCATCAACTTTAATAAAAAATGAGGGTTTTTTTCTGTAATGTTATTATTAGATAATTTGGATTATAATTATCATCACCATGATTTCTTTCAGTTATCCTTCTAACTTGAAACAGAATGAGAAGACTGACAATTATCAACCTCAGTTCCAACAGAGATGGAAATCATGTGGTGTTGTAAGGGGCTACTGAGTCCAAGTGCTTGGATGTTTCCTGTTTCATTTCTCTTTACATTTATTTGTATGGATACAAACATTACAATATTCCAAAGAGAACTCTGAAATATTTTTTTCTCATAAATAAAAAAAATGCACACATCTGTGGTGGAATGTAATACTTGCTGTTACTACTTTGGCAAACATTAGTACTTGTAATACTATATGTGTGATGGGGATTATCGATTTTAACTTAAAAAAATTTCAGAACTGGATATCTCTTCCAGGTGGATTTTTCTGGAATGCTGGTTCCTATGAAACTCCATGGAAATTAAAGATCATACAATTGCCTAGGTTGAAAAGGACCTTTCAGATCATCTAGTGTAACCATCAACCTAACTCTGGCAAAAAACCATCACTAAACCATATCTCTAAGCAGTGTGTCTCCTTGTCTTTTAAATACCTCCAGGGATGGTGACACAACCACTTCCCTGGGCAGCCTCTTGCAATGATTAATAACCCTTTTAGTGTAAAAAGTTTTCCTAATATCCAGTCTAAACCTTCCCTGGTGCAACTTGAGGCCTTTTCTTCTTCTCCTATTGCCTGTTACTTCGGAGAAGAGACCAACCCCCACCTACCTAAAATCTCCTTGCAGGTAGTTGTAGAGAGTGATAAGATCTCCCCTCAACCTCCTTTTCTCTAGTCTCCCTCTGCCTCTCCTCATAACGTTCTTTCTCCAAACCCCCACAGCAGCTTCATTGCCCTTCTCTGGACATGCTCCAGCATCTCAATGTCTTTTTTGTAGTGAGGGACCCAAAACTGGACACAGTACTTGAGGTGGGGCCTCACCAGTGCTGAGTACTGGGGGAAGATCACTTCCCTAATCCTTCTGGTCACACTGCTCCTGATACAAGCCAGGATGCTATTGGCCTACTTGGCCACCTGGGCACACTGCTGGCTCATATTCAGCTGGTAGTCAGCCAACACTCCCAGGTCCCTTTCTGCCAGGCAGCTTTCCAGCCACTCTTCCCCAAGCCTGTAGCGCTGCTTGGGGTTGTTGTGACCCAAGTGTTGTGACCTGGCACTTGGCCTTGTTGAATCTCATACCATTGGCCTCAGCCGATCAATCCAGCCTGTCCAGATCCCTCTGCAAAAGCATGTTGACAGTCACACCCAACCCAGTGTTTTCTGCAAAATTACTGAGGGTTCAGTCCATCCCCTTTAATTATCCCCTCAGATGATTAAAGACTTTTACACAGGTGACAATAAGGCTGCTTCTTATAAAGCAGATGAATTAATTAAATAATCTCATTTAAAATTGTGTATTTTTGCCTTTTAAAATAAAATTCTTATTTTGTTTACTTCCATACTTTATTGCAATTTTTGGCTACTAGGAATTACAGGATTTGGTCCTAAAGTGTTATGAAGTGGGAAAAGATAGAGAAGGTCAAATGTTTATGGAATGATGATCTCACCTACAGGAAAGAAACTAATCTTTAAATCAGCTTTTTAAAAGAATATCATTTAAGCAAGCATAGAAAAGCTGTGCTTTTCATCTGTAAAATCCCTTTCCATAGTTCTCATTACTTAAATCACAAAATTAACACTCATTTGTAAGACTTGGTGATACAATGCTTTGACCAAAGTAGCTATACTTGTTTTCTTTTTTTGCCTATTGTTGTATATTTAAGTCATATAAATCATTCTTTACTCAGCACAAACCATGGACTATTTAGTGAGCATGTATGGGTCTGTCCTTAAATTTAGTTTATTTTTTGTTTTGCTAGCAGTTTTACACAGGCAGGACAGAGAAGTCCTACCTAATTTTGAGATTTACGAATTTTTCACAGTCTTTCCTTTTCCTTCATCTCACATATAAATGCTACCATCTACTTGTACTATATTAAAATTAATATGAGTGTGCAGAAAGCATGAACTTTCTTTCATATTAGAAATATTCTACACTCTTCTCCAAGCTCCTTCCTTATCCTGCTGTGTCCAGGCTCCCAGATCACCGGCAGACTTGAGCTGTTCCAATGTGTTCACCTAAGAACACCAAGAAAAAGAACTGAAGGATGTCAGACTGCATTCACACAGAGAATTATATCATACTTTCCAGAGCGTATTTGTTTTCACTCTGCTTTAGCTTTCTCAGGCTCAAGCTGCTTGGTCACCATACCTACCACTACAGCTCTCTGGGTGCTGTGGACAAGGGGAAAGTTGGACACAGAGTTTTAGCAACATATAGAGATCATTAGGCCTCTGTGAAGCTTGGAAAGCATGAAGAAAAAGTTACAAAGTAGGATTGCACGGAGTGAGCCTCACATTTAGTAGGACTTCTTCATAATCAGCTTAGTGTCAGGCACTCTGTATGACACTGGCTGAAAGCCACATGTGTTGCATGTCACACATCACAGTTCATCATCCTAATCCCTGTTGTCCTAGCTGAGAGAGTAGCAGTCAATGAAAAGGTGAACGAAGTGCAATTCTGATGTGATTTAAACCACTATTGAATCCTTCTACCTGTAGCTGTAGCTCTGCTTTGCCAATCAATCTGTAGGATACTGTCACTGTGATAAACCTTATTGGACAGCTGTCTCTCAGTAGGAAAGTGTTTCTTGAAAGAGGACAGTCTTTTATTTTTACAAAAGAGAACCTTCCTGCATGTAAACCCTTGCTGTTCATCAATTCAGAACAGAACAGACTCATGGCAAAGGGGTTTCTTTCTAAAATTTCTGGTAAAAAAATTGCCATTTGGACTGTAAGGCACCTGGAAAATGACTTTTTGTAATTTTGTGTTTCTCGCAGTTCCTTATTTTCTGCTGTTCAAATGAAGACATGTAATTCCACATTTATTTTCTTTTAATATCTTTTCAAATGAAGGTACCAGATAAACACTTTGCTAAGTATTAATAAAATAAAATCTTATTTATATTGGAAGTGGAATAAACCTTTATTGGTTCAGTTTTGGTTGGGATGAGGTTTACTTCTGTAAAACAGAACACTGACATGGTGAATACAAGAGAAATATTCACCTGCTCGATATACGCAGGAAAAAAGTATATGGAGTTCAATGCATGTTGATATAAATTATGCTAATTCATCCTTGAACAGGATAATTTGTTTATGGGATCATGTTTTCAAAACTTCAGTTGATGTAGCATCCAAAGATGCATAAATATACTATTATGTACTGCAGATGTCCCTTGTGTCTGACAGTGGTGTAAAAACTAACAAATAGCAATTATCTAAGCAGATGCATTTTGTGAATACAGTGTAGGCCCTCAATTTTGAAACCATAATGAAATCCTCAGTAGTTTTCACAGTGTTTTCCTAATCTTCTTCTTTTGACAGCTACATCGTAGGAAATGCTAAATTTTATACCACAGCAACTAATTACACATCAGACTCACAGCATTGCACATATTATTTTAGGCTTTGCTTTGCAAGGACACCTGTTTGGAAACACAGGATAAACTATAAAAAATTTAATAGTCACTGAGAGGAGGAAAGCATTTTCAAAGATAATCCACATTTGAATAAGATAATGTACAACTTTCAGACACCATTATTAGAAAACGTTCTAAGGCTTAAGGACATACAGAAAAGACAAAACTTCGTTGGAAATCAAGTCAGACTGAACAGTGAGAGAAATATATAAATCCCTTTTTACTAATCCACTTTGCTAATCTACGCTCTTGAGTATAAGCCCTTAAATTGACACATGAAAATACAGCTATAATCAGTAAAATATAAATATACATATTTAACATTAAGAATGGGTTCTTAGATTTGAAGCAACCTCAGCATAAATGTCTCCAGTAAGCATTTAATTTATATTTAGGAAGACAGCTCCTCTGAAAATTAAAGTCCGATAGATTGGTAAAAGTGTAGCTACCAAACATTAGTATGGCACTTACAAATGACAAGTTCAGCTGCCACGTAATCAGATCAAAGTTATATAAACAGTAAATGTAAGAGCTCATGTCCTCAGTGATCTAGGCAAATTTCTTTGTATTTACATGCCTGTGTTTTCCATGACAGTGTCAGTAAAGCTTGAGGACCATGTATTAAACAGTGGAAGAACATAAAAAGCAGGTATTTGCCTGCTCATCCTTCAGTGTATTAGTATTTGGAAAAAGGCAGCACAATATATGACATGTACTGAATATACAACAATTAACTATTAGTATCTCTATGTCTCGTTCAACACATGAATCTGCTCCTTAATCTTGGATCATTAGTTTATATCTTTTTTTGTGTGCGTGTGCCGAGTTCAGGTCTAACTTTCTTTCTATGTATATATCTTGTTCTTTCACATACTTGAAGTGAAAAATTTCATCAAAACTCCAAGCTTCATCAAAAAAAAAAAAAAAAAAAAAAAAAGCATAATATGAGGTGCTGTCATAATCAGCAAACAGAGATACCTGCTCCTCATTTCCCATCATTTTAATGTAGGAAAGCAGCATACACGTGGAGAACAATAATGTATTAGAACTGACTCCCAAGCATGCTGTGTTACAGACTGCAGTTGAGTTCGGCAGTGTTTAACAAGTACAGAATTTATATCTATGTAGATGCAGAGGATTTTCTGAGGCAGGGCATGATTTAGTGGTAAATGCAATGCACCTACGGAATGTAGTTATGATAGTGTATGCAAATAACTTTCTTTTAAGGGAGAGATCCTTAGTGTGTTTTGTAAGGTCCATAATGAAAAAAGATGACTCAGTTCCAATCAGTAGTAAGGTTCTAGATGCAGTTACAGTTTCATGGCTGTACAGTGAACATGCCAATCACACCTACACTGACATATATAGAGAGAGATGGGTGTTGGGGAGGCCCTAGGATTACTGGATAGGGACAGTCAGCCCTGGTGGTGCTCTCTGGGCCGTGGCAACATGTCTGATGAATATCTTAAAAAACCAGTAAGTGTAAGACTTAATTTTAGATTGCACACAGTTGAGTAATTCCATTTGAAATTACGTAGTCACTTGGTTTAAGGTATACTGTAAAGCATCGCTTTCCTGACCATAAGTAGAACTGAATTATTCTTGAAGGGCATTTTAACCTTTTTTCTCCTAAGACACTCAGCAGAAGTACTTAAACTGGTAATGTAATATACAAAAGGTGAATATTGTTAAATTTGCACTGGGAAGCAACCTGAAGTTAGTGCAGGTCTGATGTTGACCCATACATTCCTTTTCATTTCCCAGTAACAGCACTGATAACAGCTAAAGGAGGATTTGCAAGGAAACAAGATACCTGTGATACACCACCTTTTGAGAAAGAAAAAAATAGGGCATAAAAATATTTTTTTTGTTTCCTTACCTTTTCCTTACACTGGGCAGCAGCACTGAACTAGTAACTGATTGGTAATGAAGTATGCCAATGCAGATTTTGCTACAGCTTGTTTCCTTACAGAGAGAAAAAAAAAAAAAACAAACAGGGACAGAACTGAGTCTCTCAATCTTCTGGTCCCAAGACTGTGAAATTATGTCCAATGTTGCAATAATAATTCCTGAGCTCCCTCTGTCCTTGTGTTTTTATCAGTTTGTGATCTTAAAAGAAATTACCGTTTTTTATTGCCTTTGACCCAGCTAGGACACATTGATCTTTGGAGATTTATGCAACATGGGTATTTTAGCCTAAATTTTTAGGTCAGGCAGAATATTGTTTGGGCCCACTTCCTTCATCAATTAGTTTATTTCCCTTCACAGGTTATCCAGAGGCTTATTTTTCTCTGAGGTAGTTATGATTTGTACTCACAGGAAAGTATAAACTGTATCCCTTAAATATTAGAGATAATCACAGATGTTCTTTTTGCAACAACTAGTGAATACAAAAGCAATCAGACTGTGTTATGATACTTCCCATAGGAACACCAAATGGTGGTTTATGAATGTCATTAATATAATATGCAAATGATCTTTGCCTTTTGCTCCTGTATTTGGGTTAACCTAGTCAATCAGTCAGATGTTACTAATGAGAAAGTTGATGAAAGCTTATCCAGCTGCTGAGAAGGTCAACAAAATGATAGACCTCTCTCTTTCCACTTGCTCTACATCTAGAATACTGCATGTAGCAAAGTTTTGATTGATTAATTGAAGTCACCTGTGTATTGAAAAGGGAGTATGAAGGAAGTTGCTATAACATTTTCTAAAAAATACATTTATCACAATATCAGCTATTAGAAAGGGATTTAATTTTGCTATATTTGTATTACTAAGGAGTTTTCAAAACAAAATAAAATAGATATAACAAATTGTGAAGGCTTCTTATGATCAGAAAATGCATTAAATCATAGAGACTCCTTTCTAGAGAAAAAATTAAGTATCAGGCTGTCCCTTCAAGATAGAACTGTTTGCTTTTCAGTCTTCTTTTTCAATATTCATGTTTTTCTCCCAATATTTTTTTCCAATCACTTTTTTCAAAGGAATGGAAGCGAAATATAAGTTCACCTCTTCCTAATTAAACTCTATACTGCTGCATGGACACAGACAGAGTGTTAAGAACCCCTCTAATTTTTTTGGATCTTTGCATAAGACAGTGCTTACGCAGGGAATCAAATTTCTCAAGAAGAATGGCTGGTTGCTGTCTGGATAGTAATAGAAATCTCTTTTGCAAGGATCCTTCATTCAGCATCTTCAACTGAATCAGGATAGACTTCCTGAATCACTTTTCTACTTTGTTATTGTACTCCAGCTGCCCATGGTCCTACCTAACCACTTCAGCAACGCATGTAATCCCTAACTATCTGTTGTCTTTATCTAAATACAAAATATCTCCTAATTATCTTACCTATGCACAAAAGGCTATCTTATTTTATGATTTCTGCATCTGCAATAACAGTTTGTGCTTACAATTATGTACAATTTGCTCAATTTTACAATCCTGAACCACCTGAGGTTCCCTGGGACAGTCCAAATGTCCACTCAGGATAGTAATATGTATGTTTAAACATACAAATTGGTTTATGCACAGCAGAAGCTGCCTGGGGAAAGAGTTTGTTATGAAGGAGGCAAATCGATCACCTTGTCTCAAGTGGGTCTCTTATCTCAAGGCAGCGCATTATACCTATGCAGTCTCAATGCAGAGGCCACCTGGGGAGTTCCTGGACCAAGGAAATAATGACTTAGTGCACTGGGTGTGTACACAGGCCCTGCTCTGATGCATGATTACACTGCAATTATAACCATAGGGCAAATCTGAATTTGAACCTTATTTTTCCTTTATGACTTAAATTCCAAAGTTCTTGTCACTGTATGCTTTTCATGTAAATTTATGGGAGAAATTGTAAAACGTTACAATAAGCTTTGCTTAGGATAATGGGGAAAAGTAAATATTTTTAAATGTTGAAACTGAGAAAAAAGTACCACACACTGAAAAAAAAATAATTTGGTCAGTGTTTCTTTGCAAGGAGAATGTAGCTGGGAATGTAGGGGATTTCTGAGCTGTGGACTGCAATAGAATTTTATTCCAAAAATTTGTCTTAAATAATTGCATTATACAGAAATATCACCAAATGATGAATGGTTTTTCGAAGCTTTTGTTCCAGGAAAGCTTAAGTATTAGGACTTTAGTCAAAGGTAGATGACTTAAGAATAGCTCAACTGTGGAGAGAACTCGGTCAAGAAAGTCTGTGTGGGCCTGGAAGCTTCATTTTTTTGTTAAATATCATTGTTATGAAATAATTCAATATTTTTAATATTAGATTTCTTAGTGTTTTTTTTTTAATAGGTGAACTACTTCTCCTGAAGGCCTGAATCATGCCTCTGTGCCTGCATAATNCTACTTCTCCTGAAGGCCTGAATCTTTGGACTGAAGTATGCCTCTGTGTCTGCATACCGTCTCCAAATTTATCTTAACTTCTGTAAGGAATTTCTGGACCAAACTCAGCCTTGAATATACTATCTGAAATTTCCTTTACTGTTCAAGGAAAATATGGCAACGGTGATGCTATTTTCTATGAAAGCAAACATCTATAGTTCAGTACAATGCAGCTGTCATGGTTTAACCCTAGTAGGCAGCTAAGCACCACACAACCACTTGCTCACTCGCTCCCCTAGTGGGATGGGGGAGAGAATCAGAAGGGTTTACAGTGTGAAAACTCATGGGTTGAGATAAAGACAGTTTAATAATTAAAAAACCCCAAACAAACACACAAACCCAAGAGCTACAAAAAACTATAAAGAGGTAAATAAACAAAACCAAGAAAAAACAAGTAACACAAAACTCCCCCAGTTGCTCAACGCTAACCGACTGATGCCCAACCAGACCCTGAGCAATGGCAGCCTCAGCCAACTTCTCTCACCTTCTAGTTTTATTGCTGAGCCTGACATCATATGGTATGAAATATCTTTTTTGTCAGCTGGGGTCATCTGTTCCAGCTGTGTGCATTCCAGCTCCTTGTGTATTCCCAGCAGCCTACTCACTTGTGGGGCTGAATGAGAAGCAGAAAAGACCTTTACCTTGTGTAAGCACTGCTCAGTAATAACTAAAAGATTCCTGTGTTATCAACATTGTTTTGGTGACAAATCCAAAACATAGCTCATACAGTCTACTAAGAAGAAAATTAACCCTTTCCCAGCCAAACCCACAACAGCATCTTATAAAATTCCTTATCAAATTAAGTTTAAGGTGGAGACACTTCAGTAAGAGAACTGATCCAGCATGAAGTCTGGAATCCATCTTGTCTCTTATGTTCAGCTGCAGTAAAACCTTTCTAAAATACCGGTAACCTCAGTAGCCTATTTTGTCCAAGCCCTTTTACTGCTGTTTTTAAAGGGTAGATATTCCAGTTTTTATTATATGTTTCAAATTGCTATGAGAGTCCAATTCCAAATGTCTCATTTTGCACAAACCAATGATTTATTTTCTCACAAACAAGAGATTAACCTATTCAGCATAAAAATGGGACTCTACTGTGGGTGTAGAGTTATAGCTATTTGCTGTATTTGCACATTGCTATCCATAGATAGCTAGCAATAAATGCATCACAAAGTTCACACATTATCTAAGTCACACAGTTATCTCTGAGCTAAATATTGTGAAATTATGCAGTAGTAGACGTCAGAGCAGTATCAGACCCACTCTTTAAGGTAAGAAAAACTTGTTTTAAAATCAAGTGAAATGTTTGCAAATTATGTTCCTTATATTTGTATGGCCTTTTTGTTATGTCACAAAAGGAACAGATGAAAATGATTTCTTGTTTTATGACGATTACTATTTATTTGATTCATTAAGTGACTTATCATGAGGAATATTAATTTTTAGTCTTCACAAAGCTTTGAAAATTAATGTAAATTCTGACCTTCTTTCAAATATCCAAATTTTAGGCATATTTGGAATGTTAGAACATTTCCTACCAAATACAAACAATAACATTTTCTGTCATAACAGAAAGAGAAAACTAATAGATTGCAATAACATCATTACAGAGATCGCCTGCTTTTGCTGTCAGACAATGATAGAAAGGTATTTAAAGCAGTAGATGTCAAGACCCATTTTGATTTGGCAGAGGAAATCAAAGGAAGGGCATAAAAGAAGCCTGGTTTTGTTTTGACATCTTTTTCTTTTTTTTTTTTTTT
>VXBO01013836.1:23470-63799 GCA_013400135.1 Rhinoptilus africanus | reverse complement strand
TATTTCTTTATTTTCTAATTAATATTATTATATTTCCTTTTTATTATTGTATTATTAATATTTCATTAAAGTACTTTTGTTTCTTTTAAACTCATAAATCTCTCTTTCTCTCCTTCTTCTCTCATTTGGGAAAGAAGTTAGAGAGCATCTGTCATTTGTTTTAGCGGCCAGTCCAGACCAAACTACATTTCTCATTTTTCTGCTGGAGAAATATTTTTCTCAGAAAGTTGTATTTGCTTAACATCAAGTAGAATTCCAAATTTTGCTAATGCTGCGATGTACAGACAAACAGTTTTAATTGAAAATATTTAATTATAAACACTCCTACTATCAGTAGTTTTTCTCCTACAGAACATGAACAAAGTGGTCATCTTTTCATAAAAGGTGTTTTTGATGCATTGAATGATTCAGTTATGAGAAAGCTTCTGCTATCTTTAAGCTTTTTCATTTGAAATGGGATGTAAAGTCCACTGAGTTTGCTGACATTATACTTACATGCTGGATATGTGCATGCAGGTCAAATTGGAGACGTATCATGTTCTGACAGATTCCTATGCTGGATAACTCAAAACACTCCTGTAGACTCCACAAGATCTGTGTATAGTCATGAAAAGTCAAAGAAAAAAAGTTTATGTTTTAAGATGTTCTACAGATTTTTTAGAAAGGGAGTTCCCAACTTATCAAAAATTATGGGAGCCAAGGATTTTCCATAGACATACAAGGAGCTTTACATTATGGACCTTGTCTTTCAGAAGTTTTGGCATGCTACAGGCATAAAGAAAGTTCTCTTCTGTGATTCTGGAAATGTTGAAAAAGGTTTATGCTCCTGAGGGCCATGAGAGCTTTAAAACCCTTCTCTATTTTATTAAATGGGCATATTTACAAAAGTTGCCTATGCATGGTGTTGTGGTTTGGGGTTTTTTTTGTTATATTCTTGCAGCTCTCCACTTGCTCCCAAAAATACACACAAGCTGGCACCAGTGAAAATTATAAAAAACCCCATTTTTCAGTAAATGTATTTTACAATCTCACTGTTGTGACTGAGGACTATGTTATGACCAAGTAGGTTCTGGTTAATACAAAGAGATCCTAGTTTATTCTACTGGTTTGGAAATATAATAGAAATTAAAGAGGTTGGAAACTTTTTCCAGTTTTTGATTTGTACTCCTGTGCAGGTGAAAAGTTATAAATCCAAGTCAGAGTGGAAGGTTTTTTGAGAGCTGTAAAATAAAATGATAATCTGCTCTGTGTATGGTTTTCCCAAATAGCTAATACATGCATGATTGCTTGATGGTTGGAAGAAATTCAGATTTAATGCCTTAAATTTTTACCTGTAGCAGAATTTAACTCACTTCATGAATTCCTATGGAAGGGAGCACCATCACTTTAGAAATCTTATCTTTGGGGTATTTCTACTCATTTGACTCTGTACTAGCATTTGTTTCCATATTTGCATTATCATCTGCATGAAATTTAAGAAAATACTTCTCTGTAATACAGGTGTCCATCTGGAAAAGCATGCAGGAATGCCTTGGGTAGACAAGGAGGACAGACCATAGGGAAAACCGAGTTCTGCTACTGCTGGTGGTGTAGGACTGGAAAAGCCATTTCCCAGTCTCTCACTGCAACTTACACTTGCTACATTTTCAAAGTATCAAAAATTCTTCTTCCTGCCTGTCTCAAATTATAACTCTTTAAAGTGGATTTTACAGAAAAGACCACATTATAGCAAAGAAACTGTGCAATTAATTGTGTTTTCCTGTGTCTGCTGAGATGTTTTTCTGTAACTGTGGATGTCAGGCAGTGCAGGGCACCAGCTGTTTCAGAAAGCTGTAAACCCTCATACCCATGACCCCGAGCTGTCCAACTGGCAGCTCTTTCCAGAGCAGAGGTTTCTGAAGGCACCAGGTCCCTGTCCCCAAGGCTGTGTACATGCAGGGCCAAGCTTAGACCAGCAGACCTTTGGATGCTGGGCACTGTGTAAGATGGCACAAAACCTCGCATCAGCCCATCTGAGCTTTTCCTGTTTGACAAGAGAGACAGCAGCAATGAAACAGCCAAATTCTGCTGATTCAATGTTGCCTGGTGAAAACCTGCTTTGTTCAAAAGTTCCTGACGAACTTACCTCCAGCTTTCCTGATATATTTTGGTTTTATCCAAGTAATTTAGCCTCGTGTTTCTATTCGGTTTGTGGTCTGACAAATTAAGTCAAGTCAGAACATGGTAGTATGTTTTTATTAAGGACTGCAGTCTCAGACTTTTTAAGGCCATTTTTGTCCTAGTATTATTTTAATCCAGGTAACCTATATTTCTCCACTTACTTCACTCGTGTATTATTTTCTTGAATGGCTATATTTTTTTTCTTAGTAAACTTAATCCACTAAGACTACAAGTCTCAGAAGTAATTTTTCTCCCTCTTTTCTGTATTACATTATGAAAGCTAAATTTACAAATGACAAGACTTTTGCATAACAGGAAAAAAAGTGAATGGTATTTGCATAGGTTCTCAAATGCCTGTCAGAAGTGATTGCTAATATCACTGTGTATACGGACAGTCAATAGTCACCCCCAAGTAAATTTTTTACATGTCTTTTTTTACCACTTAACCTGGGTTTACTGGTTGATTAATTTACTTCTCTTTCCACGAGGGGGCATGGTAAAGCTTGTGCATCCATCTCACACCCAAAGTGTCAATAATAATAATGTCTGAGTAACATAAACTTGTAAGTTTTTTTCACATTTGTTTTTTATCATGACTCAATTTCCTTCTTCTATTCTCCGATTCAGGATTGTCATTTTGGTTTTAAGAAAGAAAATTATTTTCTTTCAGAAATTATCATGATTCTGTGTATATTTAGAAAATATTTTCCATTCCTAAATCATGTGGTATTCAGACTTTTGTGGCTTGTGGTCCTGTTATATTTGATAGTGGAGCATATGAAAACAGTTTATTGAACGTAAAGTGTCTAATAAAATGCTTGTTTTTTTAAAATTCATAAATATCTAGAAGAGTCCCTTGAAAAGGCTCTCAGAAGTTTGTGGGCCACTGAACTACTGTGTTAGAAGCAATGCAGCCAGATTAACTCACCAAAGAATTCTTATTATTCCCTGGAGTCCTGTGAAAGACAAATTGTGTTTTGGATTCCCTTGCTGTCCCTAGACAAAAGAAAGGAATCAATTAAAATAAAACATTTTTAGGAAGGCAAGGCAGAAAAGAGTGGTGAAAGGATAAGAACTATACTGGAAATATTAAGCTTCTGACAGTATGGATGAAAAGAAAGATGATTTCATAATGACAGAGTAGGTAGAAGAAGGGAGAGCTGTCAATTGATTTCATTTTAGCATTTCTTAAAAGTGCTCTAATAATTTATTTATATGAAAATCTGTGGTGTTATTTTTTAAGGTGTTCATGCAGAGAAAGGGAAGCCCTAAAGGTCCAAACATAAAACCAAACTACTATTTTTACTATGAATGTGTCACAGTTCTAAGATCATCTCTTCTGTAATAGGATGCAAAAACTGTGCAAGGTTAGTGGACTAACGGCTTTGGAATTCCACAGATTGACTGGCCAGATGTAGAGAATTGCTCCTGTAGTTTGTTCAGGACTCATAAAATCCTGTGTATCTTGGTGCAATGGCTGTATGTGGTGCTCACCTTCTTTTCATCTGAAGAAGGTTTGTTGTCCTTCAGCAATCTTGGAGGATCACCCAATGAAGCATATTTTCAATTCTTATCCAGGGCAGTCTGGTCCAATTGGATGAGAGAGCAGCACAGGATAACAGCAGGCAGACTGAAAAGACCCCAGACTATGCTAAGACTGCACAGTCATCCCTGGAAAATGACAAATGAGGCAATGACAAAAATTTGAAGGGACAAATTGTGGTTTGGTGACTAGAACTAACAAAACCAAAATCTAAGTATGGGGCAGCTCAAAGAAACAATGAACAGAACAGAATCCATAAAGATGAATTGCCTTCAAAATAGAGGAAATGAAAGAAAAATAAGGGACATAGGTGATACAGTGGTTGTCCTTGTCAAAGTAATGATACACTATGTGTGACTCAGGCAATTAAAAATGCTTAACCATTGAGAATCAGAACATGAAGTACAACCTTAATAACAGTAGTAATAATAACAATAATAATAATAACATCTATTTTCCAGTAGACGGTGTCCTGGGTTGAGTATCACAGGACTAATTTCTCTCCTAATGCTGGGGAAAATGTTACTTTTGGAAGACTCTAGTGCCTGAATTTCTGAAAATATTGACCTTATAGCCAACTAGGCTATGTGGGATTCAAGATCTCAGTGTTTTCAAGCCTTGCCAGGTACAGGGATGAGGAGGAGTGAGGCCTGGGCATTTGACCCAGGCTGGCCAACAGGATTATTTCAGACCATGAACATCAGAAACTCCGTGCCCTGGTGCTGGACCCCTGAGGGATTCGCTTCCTCACAAAGCCATTGCACTTACAGTGTCCGACATTTACTTTCNCTATTTTCCAGTAGACGGTGTCCTGGGTTGAGTATCACAGGACTAATTTCTCTCCTAATGCTGGGGAAAATGTTACTTTTGGAAGACTCTAGTGCCTGAATTTCTGAAAATATTGACCTTATAGCCAACTAGGCTATGTGGGATTCAAGATCTCAGTGTTTTCAAGCCTTGCCAGGTACAGGGATGAGGAGGAGTGAGGCCTGGGCATTTGACCCAGGCTGGCCAACAGGATTATTTCAGACCATGAACATCAGAAACTCCGTGCCCTGGTGCTGGACCCCTGAGGGATTCGCTTCCTCACAAAGCCATTGCACTTACAGTGTCCGACATTTACTTTCCACTGCTGTGAGTGCACAGCTTTGATGCACAGCACAATTGATATAATTGGCTGAGTATTATTCTTGTATATCTCATATTAGTATTGGGATTAATACTGGTTCTTTAGTATGACTTAATTATTTAGTCTTATCTTATTGAATCTATTTATATTTCAACCCTTGTGTTTCCTTGCTTTCCCTGGTTCCCCTTTCCAGGTGGGAAGGGGTCATTGGGTGATAGAATAATTGTCTAAATGACAATAAATCGTTATGGGTTTTCTCAAAACAAAACAGATGGTTACATACATGAATGTATGTGAGTATATATAAATACTCACATACCTCTCTCTCACCCATAACCACACATTTCAATTAAGATACGGAATTTTTAAGAATTAGAGACCCTTTGTATCACATAAAAAGTATTTCTTTTATCTAATCAAGTATTTTCATTTTTGTAGGGTAACATTGCTCATTGTAAAGAGAGGAGCCGTTGCCTATGTATGTAAAAAGCAAGTTGCCCTTCCTAATCATGAAATCACAAAATGGTAGAGACTGGAAGGAAACTCCAGTGATCATCTAGTCCCACCTCCCTGACAAAGTAGGTTCACCTAGAACAAGTTGCACAGGATCGCGCCCAGGCAGGTTTTGAATATCTCCAGAGAAGGAAACTCCATAACTGGGCAGTCTGTTCCAGGCATCTGACATCCTCGAAGTAAAGTTCTTCCTCATATTCAGATGGAATTTCCTGTGTTCCAATTTGTGCCCATTGCCCCTTGTCCTGTTGCTGGGCGCCACTGAGAAGAGTCTGACCCCATCCTCTTGACACCTGCCCTTAAGATATTTATAAGTATTATTAAGATCCCCTCTCCAGGCTAAATAGAACCAGGTCTCTCAGACTTTCCTCATAAGAGAGGTGCTTCATTCCTTTGATCATCTTTGTAGCCCTCCACTGGACTCTCTCCAGTAGTTTCCTGTCTTTAAAGAACTAGGAGGCCTAGAACTGGACACAGTACTCCATATGTGGCCTAACTGGAGCAGAATAGAGGGGGACGAAGATCTCCCTCGACCTCCTGACCACACTCTTTTTAATGCACCCCAGGAGACCATTGGCCTCCTTGGCTGCAAGGGCATGTTGCTGCCTCGTGGTCAACTTGTTGTCTACCAGGTCTCCCAGCTCTCCACAGAACAGTTTTCTGCCGATCAACCCGTAATGTCTACTGATGCATGGGCTTATTACTCCCCAGGTACAGCACCTTACACTTCCCCTTATTGAATTTCATCTCCACCCAACTTCCCAGCCTGTCCAGGTCTCATTGTATGGCAGCACAGCCTTCTGTTGTATCAGCCACTCTTCTAATTTTTATATCATCATGAAACTTACTAAGAATGCACTCTATCCCCTCATCCAGGTCATTGATAAATATGTTGAATAAGACTAGACCCTGGCTAGCACTCCTAGTTACAGGTCTCCAACTGTACTTTGTGCTGCTACTCAGAATCCTCTGAGCCCTGCCATTCAGCCAGTTCTCAATCCACCTCACTGTCAACTCATCTAACCCACACTTCCTAAGCTTACCTATGAGTATGTTCCAGGAACAGTATCAAAAGCCATGCTGAAGTCGAGGTAGCCAACAGCCACTGCTCTCCCCTCGTCTACCCAGCCAGTCATGCCACCACAGAAGGCTACCAGATTGGTCAGGCACGAGTTCCCCTTGGTGAATCCATGTTGACCACTCCTGATACCCTTATTTTCCTCCACATGCTTAAAGATGATGTGCAGAATGAACTGTTCCATCACCTTTCCAGGGATGTGGTTGAGGCTGACTGGCCTGTAGTTTCCTGGGTCCTCCTCCTTGCACTTTCTGAAGACTGGAGTGGCATTGGCTTTTCTCCAGTCCTCAGACACCTCTCCTGTTCTTGATGGCCTTTCAAAGAGGATGCAGAGAGTCTTCACAATAACGTTTCCAAGCTCCCTCAGCACTTGTGGGTGCATTCCATCAGTACCCATGGATTTGTGGGTGTCGAGTTTGCCTAAATGATCTCTAATCTGATCATCCTTGACCAAGGGAAAGTCTTCCTTTCTCCAGATTTATCCTCTTACCTCCAGGGTCTGGGATTCATGAGGGCTGGCCTTAGAAGTAAAGACTGAAGCAAAGAAGGCATTCAGTAACTCTGCCTTATTCTTCCTCTGTCTCCAGGGCACTCACCTCATTCAGCAGCAAGCCCATGTTTTCCCTAGTCTTCCTTTTGCCACTGATGTACTTGAAGAAGTCCTTCTTCTTGTCCTTGACATCTCTTGCCAGATTTAATTCCAAGTAGGCCTTAGCATTCCTATTACATTTCTGCATACTCTGACAATGTTTGTATATTCCTTCTAAGTGACCAGTCCCTTTTTCCACATTCTGTAAACTTCTTCCACCTGAGTTTTCCAGAAGATCCCTCTTATCCATGCAGGTCCCCTTTTCTTGATTTCTTACTCATAGGGATGCACCTATTTTGAGCTTGGAGGAATTGGTGCTTGAATATTAACCAGCTCTCTTGGATCCCCCTACCTTCTAGAGGCCTAAACCAATGGGAATCCTCCAAGTAGGTCTTTGAAGAGGCCAAAGTCAGCTCTCCTGAACTCCAAGGTTTTAGTACTACTTATTGTCCTACTTCTTCCATGCAGGATCCTGAACTCCATTATCCCATGGTCACTGCAGCCAGGGCTGCCTACAGCCTTCACATCCTCAAACACTCCTTCTTTCTTTGTTAGCACAAGGTTCAGCAGCGCACCTCTCCTTGTTGGCTCCTCCACCACCTCGGTCAAAAAGTTATCATCAATGCTCTGCAGAAACATCCTGCATTGTGTGTGCCTGGCTACGTTGTCTTTCCCAGCAAATACCAGTGTGATTGAAGTCAGCCATGAGAATCAGGACCTGTGATCATGAGGCTACTTTCAGGTGTCTGTAGAAGGCCTCATAGACTTCCTCTTCCTGATTAAGTGTCCTGTAGTAAACACCTACAACAGAGTCACCCATATTAATCTGACCCTGAACTGTTATGTTCTGCTGCATTTTGTTCTCTTGGTTCATCTTAGAAACGCATCCATATTGATCTATTGACCTATTGATCTGATTGGATTCCTTAAAATTCAACTTCTAAGTAAGTCAGATCATTTAAAACAATACAATCATTTTAGCTGGCAGAATATTTTCAGTTACCCTAGCACAAAAGTGTATCTCTAAATCAACCTCATGGCAGAATTTAAACAAGTTGTCTTTGTGAAAAGGTGTCAGAGACATCAGTGGGTAGTTTTAGAGAACATTTATTACAAAGCTACATTCTTGTTTAATTTACTATAAATATACATAAATATACCATAAGTCCACTCATTCGATATTAAACCAAGAATAGAATTTGGCCTGTAGTATTAATATTGTCTCACTGCAAAAGACATATTTAAGCAAAAAGCAACCGTTGCACAAACTTAAAGGGTGATCTGGACCTAAACGTAAAAAAAAAAAAAAGCTTAATTCAATATACCACTAAGAATTTCACAATGATTAGCCTGAATGTTGAACCTTATTATCAGCTTAATCTCCACGCCTTTAAAAAGGGGAATATTGCAAACAGAATTTAAAAAGTTTTATGCTTTTACAGAGAAAGGTTAATATTGAGCCATAAGAATTTAAGTCTAAATTTCTCATGCAGAGCCTTTTCCTATTATTTGGAGTCATAAACTCATCACCTCACTATCACAATGAGAATGCATTTCCTAGTAGCTATCTTTTGGGGTGCTCAGGTGTTTATTTGTATAGACCTGACTCTCACACTAGGTGCTCAGCATTCATTTACACCTTTTCAAAATTAATGCAAGATCCTTAGACATTCTGATTGTATTATTTCTCATGTTTAGTACGTGCTGTAGAGCAGATTGTACAAATGCAGCCAGGATGAATGTTAGGTATGCCCTCAGGCTGACTAGTTAATCTAGTTAAGAACCTGTTTCAAAAGATGTGTCTGAACCCTGATGTATACAGCAGGAAAATACTTCTTTTTTATTGTACTGCTCTTGGGTATATCATATTGGGAAGACTCTGGGTGATATGTTGAGACCAGTGTTTGATGAATCATAAAAACTGGTCTGAAATGCTTTAGAAAAATGGTACATTCAATATATTTTATTTCTTTTTATAACTCACACACTATCTTCAGGCATATTTCCACATTAAACTAACATTTAATGACCCTGGAAGCAGAAGTCCTGATTTGTTTCAGTAAATAACTGCTCTAATATACCTGACAGCTAATCTCTGCATTCCATTCTTCTCTTCTCTCCCTCAACTTTCTGCTACAGTGGGCCTTCAAAGCAGAAAGGCCTTTGTTCAATAGCTTTGATAATTTGTCCAATATCCCATGCTCAGTGCAAATCAGTGCAGGGCACTTTCACAAAATAATTTATTACCTCATGGATAAAGGCAGCTCTAGTCCCATTAATTTAAATACAGTCCTTAGATTGCACCTTTTGATTTTAAAAAGATTAAGTTTAGTTTTTATGTGTTTTAGCATACAGTGGATAATTTAATACTCTCTACCAGTTAATGTATCTGAATAGTGTTCAATGGATTAAGAAGCAATGAGCTGAATTTCTGAGTACTGTTCATGTTGAAATGAGCTTTCTGCCCTTAGTTTCAATTTAAATCATTACCAGTAAGATTAGGTGGCATGGTCCCATGTGTGTTTTATCTGAATGAGCTTTAGAGATGTTCAGCTAAATGTATTTTTGATAATTAAAATAAAACCCATCAGCATAGTTTCATGGTAGACTGTTAAAATTATTACAGAATCACTAATATCTGAAACCGTTTTTTCCCCCTTCCAGCACCTAGCAATTCCTGCCAAGGCTGTGCAAAATAACACATTCTTAGGAAAAATAAAAAAATAATAATAAAAAAAGCTTTTTAAATGTGAGTGTCTGAGTGGTCAGATATTAGTTTGGGGGATTTAATGTTAATGGCATTTTATGCTTCCAGACTTGCATAACATGACAATAGCTTAAATGATAAGCTAGACAGTTTTCAATAGGTAGATGCTGCCATCTTTCAAAAATTATTTTAGATCACTTACATTATATATGAATATTTGGATATAGGAATGTCAGTCTTCTCTCTATACTGTAAGATAGAATCATAGAATCATAGAATCGGTGAGGTTGGAAGGGACCTTTAAGATCATCAAGTCCAACCATTAACCTGCCCTGACAAACACCACTTCTAAACCATGTCCCTAAGCACCTCATCTACCCTTTTCTTAAACACCTCCAGGGACGGTGAATCTACCACCTCCCTGGGCAGCCTATTCCAATGGTTAATAACCCTTTCAGTGTAAAAATGTTTCCTGATATCCAATCTAACTATAGAACTATAGAAACAATATGAAACAATATAGAACTATAGAAACAATATGTAACAGTCATACCTTTTTAGAATTAAAATCAGAAATTTATTTAGTTTATCAGGTGCAGTAATTTGAACTTTTTACTACATGCTTAGTTATAGTTAAATGTAAGGTACTTTAACTTTATTCTTCACATTAATATGAAGGATAAAGAATTTTCAGTGTTATTTTTGTTAACATATACAAGTGATTCTGTGATATGCCCTATTTTTTAGAAAAATCTAAGGTATGCTAATTATACTAGGTTTTCCTAGTCCTAGTTAATTTTTAAAAGTTCCTTATAGCAGCAATGCAAGTCATATATCATAAACAAATAAATAAACAAACACTAAAAGAAAGCAACAACAACATAACACCTTAACAAACCCAACCTGGAAAAATCAAAACAGCTCTTGCAAAGCAGATTTACCTCCTAGAGCCACTGGCAATACAAATACCCCACACACATCTGAGAGGGATTTGGTATCATTCTGAAACAAATCTTTGGGAGCTGTTGGGTGTATCTTGCAGAGATCATAAAGGGTCTTCTGAAAATGTACCACTTGAGACTCAAATTCATGGCAGCAAGAAGTTCAAGCTCTACTAATTAGAAACAGCTGCAAATAACATTAAAATTATTAAAAAATAGATGGGTACTCTTATAGAATCATAGAATAGTTTGGATTGGAGGGACTTTTAAAGGTTATCTAGTCCAACCCCCCTGCAATGAGCAGGGACATCTTCAGCCAGATCAGGTTACTCAAAGCCCCATCCAACTGACCTTGAAAGTTTCCAGGGATGGGACATCTACCACCTCTCTTTTTTAGTTTAAAACCATTACCCCTTGTCCTATAGCAGCAGTCCCTGCTAAAATGTTTGCCCCCATCTTTCCTGTAGGCTCTCTTTAAGTATTGAAAGGCTGAAATAAGGTCTCTCCAGAGCCTTCTCTTCTACAGGCTGAATACACCCAACTCTCTCAGCGTGTCTTCATAGAAACGGTGTTCTGACTCTCTGATCATTTTTGTTCTTAGAAGTTCTTTGGACATTAAGATTCAATTTGATTCAGTAATACGAAATTTAAGTAATTTGATCAACTAAGATATTTGAAGTTTTTTGCCTGAGAGATGACAAAAATTTCCTGTCAGATTTCAGTGATTCACCACTTTTACAGGGCAAGATAACTATAATGATCATCTTCACTGAGTTTTTAATGGGACAGCAAAACCAGCATGTCTTTGAAGTACAGTAATTCACAGTTGAATTCGAACATGGTTTTATAAAGACATGCAGTCTTGATTCAAATTTTTGTTACATATGGGCTATCTTTGGCTTAGATATTTTTCATGATCTTTTCATGTATTTATCCCTATCAAAACAAACATAATCACAACCAAATGAAAACTTTATAGCACTGAACAATGGCAATTTTCTTGCAAAGAAGAAAAGTTCACGTGTCGTCACGTTTGATTGATTTATGACTAAAGAAATACTACTGAATGAAGTTAAATAAGAAAATTTTCCCAATTAAATGCATCAGCAATTAATTATATGTTACTCTTCTGATTCTCTCCCCCATCCCACTGGGGAAGGGGAGTGAACTGTTGCGTAGTGCTCAGTTGCTGACTGTGTTTAAACCATGACAATATTTCCACTACTATCAGTGGAATTTGGATAGAAGTTACATTCGTAATGCTATTGGTATGGAAAATTCAGCTCTTTTCTTCAGAAGACTGTGTATAACTCACATGATCATTTTAAGAAAGGCTTTTAGAAATCATATTTTACAGCATTTACCTGTTAGTCTTACGTACTATTTAGTCGCTGACAGTAAGCCATGTATAACTGATAAATGGCTTAGTGCATGTGAACTTTTCATGAGAAAAGAAAGATATTTGGACATGCTTTAATTTTTCCATATAGGCAGTGCTTGTAATTGTACTCCATCTTTTTCACCATGCTCATTATTACACTTTTGATGAAGCTAGCTATGAAATCTTTGTTTCTTATGAAAGCTTTATTTGAAAAATAATAATATATTTGCTACCAAAATATATGCATAAAATATAATTGTCATAAATCGTATGTCAAATACTCATATATGCCAGAATTACGGTAGCCCATGCAGCTTTAATTTTGACATCTTTTTGTGTACACTAGGAGGAAATATAGCTCAGCAAATTAATTAGGACAGGTCCTTTTACCTCAATTAGCAAAAATGTGCAGAGGATTGTAAAATTATTAATATTTTAAATCCCTTTTTGTGATATTTGCCACCATGTTAGTTGGCCTTAAACACTGTTATTGTGGAATACATGCATAAAATAATGTCCCCATTTTACTTCAAGAGAAACAGGCACAGCTTTAAGAAGCGTATGTTTTGCAAAATCTCAGTTGCTTCTGAAANGGACCTTAACTTGCCATGAACATTAATAATACATGAAGAAGAGTGCTTAGCCAGACATTCAAAGAGAATTGCAGTCATGGCCTTGCGCTGCTCTTACAGAGTTATGTGTCAGAATGACAGCTGCTACCTATTCCCTGCAGCACAGTCTTTATTCATGTTGTAACCATGCAACGGAGGTAGGATCCTTGCTTTCCTAGTCTACCCTAGGGAGGAAAATTCATTCTTGGAGAACATTTTTCTAGTTCTGATTTTGATTTTAAAAGTATAGGTNGCACTTCAGCTATAACTGGACCACACCAACAAGACATTGAACTGTTACAAATAGTTGTCACTGCCCCACTCAAGTGCATTTACTTAGAAGAGGTTTATTAGACAAGCTAATATAAAGTTAAAAGAAATATGGACAATTTATAATTCCTCATTGCCTAAAGATTTTGTCAAAAATTTGATTGATTTATAAATTCTGACTGAAGAATTTTTATGACTAAGATGATTCCAAAGCTTTTATGGATAGTGAACATACTATAGATTTTATATAGTATCCATATATCGTATATTAAAATGAATCTCTTGAGAAGCTGGTTCTAACATGAAATGGAAGGGGAGATAAATGTTTCAAGGGAGTGTAGATTCATTTTTTTTTCATGTTATTTTCATTTCTGAGATTTTGTTATCATATATTATATCTCAGCTTTTAAAAATATCAGTATTTTGCACAATCCTCAAAATTTCTCAAAAGTATTTTATTTATTTATATATTCTGTACTTTTATGTATTAAGCATATCTCTGAAATCCTGATTGCACTTTGAATATATTCACTGATTTAAAAAAAGTGTGCTCTAATTCTGATCAGATCTCTTCTGGTATTATAATATTTTAACATGTGAAAAAATGTTTTGTTTTACACATTGATAGCCAATTCTTGTCACAAATGATGAACCAAAAGAGAACACATCACAAAATCATGCTAAAACAACTCTTCCCTGTTCAGTTTGTGTGATACAACATCACATTTTTTGTGGCTTTTGAAAAAAATAAGAGTGTATAATTTAGAGAAAAAAAAATACTAACAAGAGTGAATTTAAATATATTCAATGCATAAGCCACAATTTAATTTCAGTTCTTCATTAAATATTTTCAGCAAGATTTTGTTTTTAAAAAAAGTCTGCAGTCCCTGATTTTAATTAATTCAAAACCNAAAAATGTAATCATGGAGAGATTTCACTATAATAACTACTATTGTGCTTTATTTTATGAAGTGTTTATGTATTCTTTTTGTATGGATGCAAGACAAAATATGAACTACAGTTATGCATTATGAAAGATTTATGGAAAATGAAGTTATTTTTAAAAACCCTAAAAATTAAAGGATTTATAGGATAAAGACAACTGTTGGGGTTTCCAATAATCAATTCCATTATTAATAATGAAACAGCTACCATGATTCTAATTTTCAAGAATTAATATGAACATGCAAATGTCCTTGTATGAATTTGGGATATTCCTGGATATATCCATTGATACTTTAAGGAGACAGAACGCAGATGGCAAACTGTTCCACTCTGATTGCCCAAGACTTTTAAACACTGCAAATTTTTATTGGATTAATGGCATTGGTCATTTCAGGACCCAAATCCACCAAAATCCTTTATTTTTTCAAGAAGCGTGCAGAAGGAGACATTACTCCTAGCTTCCATGAGGTTTTCTAGTGGGAGCATTTTACATTAAAAATATTTTAAAATATTCATTCACTACTGTTTCCAGTTGCCCTTATTTTTGTGTTTGTTTTAAAAAGACCCCAGTAAACAGTAATGCATAAAATCAAGAAATATAATAAAGTGTAATCAACATGAATGGAATAACATAACTCAGCCTAGCATGACATGCTTAGTATCATTGTTGAAGAGTAAACTCCATTTTATGTTAATACTCTAGTGATTGGCACTAGACCTTAATACAGAAAGTATAAAAACTCCATGTGAGTAATGAAAATGTTTAATGAATACAGAAATGCTAGTAGATTTTGTTTAAAAGCGTTGATGCTTTTAAAAATAATATAATCACAGTGTAATGTGCATTTGGCAGTCATCAAATTGGTTTACAAATTACATACTTGTTGCCCCATTACACTTGAGAATCAGAGCTCTCATCTGGGGGAATAAAACATTTCTAGTCCTTATTAACAATAACAGTTAGATTAAAAATGTGTATTGGAAGCTCAGTAATGTGCAAAGAGCCTGTGAGACATAAACTGCCTCAGAACATTTCATTCATGGATATTGATGGCAATGTCAGGTAATTTGATATTTCTCAGTATTTCAAAGAATGTAGAAAAATTTGCTGCAAGAGACACTCATTCCACCTTATTTATGCCCGTTATGAGAAGTGGATGGTTGATTCAGATAGAATGAAGTCTGTACTGTCAGTCTTCATTGTCTGCTGACAAGATTTTAAAAAAAATACTTGGATGTGTTCTTTTAACTTTGTTGCTCATGCCCTGGAAGAAGTACCAGTAGACGTGCACGAAGCTATGGCTTCATCCTCTTCAAAATCTGTTGTTAAAACATTTGCTGTCACAAGAAGTGAACAACAGGAAGAAGTTAATATTTGTGAAGAGCCTTTCTGTTCCATGTGTACTTTCTAACATATAGCCCTAGTGTGTTTGGGTTAATGAGTATAAGCCCCAACCCCCCATTTTCCCAGAATTTGACTGAACCTGCTCATTGCTCTGTGTTTTCAAAGGAAGGGATTTTCCTGGACTACTTTGCAGATGCCTTCAGTATTTATGGAAACAAACATGAGAGGAGACAAAGAGCAAGGATCCATGTCACAGCCAGAAAGTTCAGGAAAATAAAGACTACATCTGAAGAGAACAGCAGCAGAGAGTATGAGAAGGTGGTCTGTACTAGTGCTCCAGTACTCGAGCAGTCTTGAAAAGAAGTAAGGAGATTTAACTCTATTGTAACTGATGAACTCCAGACAAAGCAATCCACAAGAAGGAGTAATTGTGCTAAAACTGTACAGCTATATGTATCTTCAACTATAAGTCACAATAATGCAGATATGAAAGAGAGATATGGAAAAGATTCTTGGAGACAAAGTATTGCCATAGAATTTAGGAGTGTTTCCTTGAGTTTTTGTGTTATAGAAGGCATAAAACCATTATCATACTAACCTGTGAATTCTGTCAGAAGAAAATATTTAAAACAGAAGTTTATTTCATTGGGATTTAGATAGAACTTTAATTCCATATTTTACTTTCTGCAAGGATGGTCTACTCTACTTTTTTCTCAGTAATTCAGGTCTTATAAACATATTTTTAACATATGAGTTAATTTTCTTTGGAAGCTTGTTTTTTTAGTATTTTAAATATGTGAAATTAAACGATGAAAATACAGCAATTAGTTAGCCTTGCTTGCCTCCTGTGCATCTTTCAGGTAACTGCCGCCTTGTTTCCCAGCAGCAGCAGCTGTGTTGTGTTCCATATGCTTCTTCATTGTGCAGACAAGTTGCACACTCTATATTCAGAGCAATATTCTTTTGAAGGCTGAAGGCTTTGCTCATTTGCAGCAGCTGTGTCCCATCTCTGATTCCTCAGATGGCTGTTCGACTGTTCCCTGCCTATCACATTTTCATGTACTGCTACTTCATGCCAGGCCAATTTGCTGATTATATTCTTCTTTCTTTCTTTCTTTTTGCTTTTGTCTATGCTTGGTTTTGGATGCTACATTTATTTTTTTTTTTAATGTCTGCTTTCCACATGGCACACTGCATTCCATTGGTTTTGCTCTCTGTCTGTATCATTCCAGATGAACCCTTCAGATGACGGTATCAAGAAAAATATTCTGATTTATTACTCTCTCATATTACAGATCACACTGATTAATCTTCAGACATAAGTCACCAGTTATTTGGCCCTATGCCATGCCAGTGTTCTTAAATACTAAGTGCTCCTGAAAAGCTAAATGTTCAGTTTCTGGAGAATTAATACCTGGGGAACAATCCTTTCTGCATCATTTGAAATCAAGTCGTAATGCTGCATATCTGATTTGGCAATCAGACATAAATCAAAGTGTCAAGATATTTTGGCTTCAGGAGCTAAAAACAAAGCGCATTCAATTCTGCTTCTACAATAATTCATAATTCTTAGTAGCCCCAAAATATAAAAGAACATATTCCTATGGTACTAATGGTACTAATTAGTGTACTTGTCCCCGTGGTTGACTTTTTTGGCCTGTTTTAATGATGGATTTGTCTTTGTGATATTTATGAATATCACTGTTTGAAAAAAAGAAGACTAATTTTCTTTTCATGCAAGAAGAGTAAACAGTAAATAGAAAGGTGTGAAGCGTTTTATTTTCAGTCTTTGAAACAAAGGTGGTGTATGTTTGAAATTTATTAATATGACAGCATAATGAAGGCAGTAGAGGAGCTTTCAGTGAACAGAAGTGAAGTAATTACTACAGACAGAAATTGAAGAAAAGCAGAAAGGATGTATAAAGAATAGAACTGAAAAAAGTGGGATGTAAAAGCTAGCTTTGCACAGCAAATGTTTTATGATGTAAAGGTATTGCTTTGAAATTAGAGAGTGCAACTTCAGTAAGTGATCTATTCATCACCAGAAGTGTTTCTTTGGTCAACATGCATTAATTACATGGTTGTTGCAAGATAGGCTGCAGGATGCATGGTTTACAATGAGAAATAAGATGGCATTGAGGAGGCTTTAAAAACAAGTATTTCAGCTAAAATAACAATGTATGGGCAACTACATATCTCTGAAATATTTCAAAAGTAAGAATTTCAAAATAAGAGATTCTGGAAGGGTGAATTGCTAATTTATTTTGCAGGATTTGTAAAAGGATTTATTTCATTTACCCACCTCCTGTGGAAGACATTCGCTAAACAATTAATTTTGACTTTGAGGAACAAAATCATAACATTAATGGCTTATAAATGAGAAGCCTCACCATAGCAACCTAGAAAAGAACCAGTTCTTCAGAACTGTCAGAGCTCCCACAGCTGCTGCTGCTGCTCAAGAGAAAGCTGCTGTCTCAACTTACTGTGCTTTTGGACTTATTTCTGAAGGTCAGACCACAGTTTTGAGGTTCACAGTCAAGGTTCTTTCCTCTTAAGAAGAAGGGAATTAATTGCTACCCCCGGGACTATGTTAGAAAAATATCCAATATTTCTTGCTCCTATTGGAGTTGGAGTTATAATATGAAAAATAATTAGATTACAGAATTTAATACCTTGGGACATGGTAAAGATCTGTCAAAATTTCAACAAGTACTTGGAAGTTTAAAACTTTTGGTCATATGTTGCTTCTTTGCAATGGAAGCAATTTACCAGTTGTAGTCTAGCAAAGAAGTAGCATTGATAGGCCTAAATACGAGAAAAAAGGAACCTGTGTTCATTAATAAACTGTACAGGTATGTGATGCACTACCATGCATGCTGGATGGTGTCTGAAGCTTGTAGAACTCAAACTGAACTTGTTGTTGAGTGACAAGGAAAACATGAGATATTTATTTTTTTATTATTTTTTTTTTAATAGATGTTGGTACTCGTCATCAAGCTTTAGAAAAAAATGGACTACAGAAATGTCACCATAAATCTGTCCTCAGAAAAGAACCTAAAATAGCCACTGTCCAACAAAAATAGTTGCATTTCCCCAAATGAAGTACTACGTGCGGGTTTTTTTTCTACAAGTACAGCACAGAAGTATTCATGCACAGGAAGTGAATGTTCTCAATCAGGCAATTATGTATCTTAGTTGCCTAAATTAAGTTAGTGGAAGCCAGCTTGAAAAAAAGAAAATATTTGGGAAAAAACCCAAAATGATTTACATTGCTTGGTTTATCACTGATGAACGTAGAGATGCCAGTTGATAGTCAATAAATAAATCTATAAAGACAAAAAACCCCCAAGAGTAAATGGAAAATTATTTTTCTCATTTTATTTATAGGTAGCTGAGATATCTACCTGTGTAAAAAAAATGCCTTGTTCAATGCCAGAAATTAAACCTGTGGCATTTCCAGAGATGGAATCTTGATTTTATGTGTTACACCAGAGCTTTAAAAAAAAGACCCATAAAGTTCTGCAAATAGGGGATCTCTCCAATATTCAAAGGACTTTCAGGTTTTAGTATTTTTAAAGACCATTAGACTTAGAAAAAAGAAAAAGAACCCCATTGTTAACAAGGCTGGTTGCAAAAATTAGCTGATTTATACATTTCTTCAGGAACATCCAAGAGTACACTGTAAAAGAATTGCAAGTTACAACAGTCTATGGACGCTTCAGGTCCCTCAAAATTCCCCCCCTCCGCCACCTTCTTTTTATTTTGCTTCACATCTTGCAATAGCAGTCAGGAAGGGAAATGAACGCCCAAATTTACCTGACACTGTAGTTACACTAAATTCAAGTGACTCCAGTGATTTGATATGGCACATTGATTACAATCACATCAAAAGGAGAATGAGAACCAGAGGGAAAACTGTTGTTTCTTTCACGGACTCTGTGTAACTAGAATAGGGTATAAATCAAAAATAGGCATACAGAAGTTGGTTGCAGGGCTAGATATTGCTTATATAATTATATCGCATTTCTATTAGATCTATTTGACAAAGACTGGAAATAGACTGGGATCATAACAAATAGTTTTGGTGAAATAATACCAGTAACTACATCCTTATTTCACCTTTTCTTAAATATAATAAGCTCTGATAGTAGTACAGCTGCAATCCATGAATCTTTGGGAGTTTCAGAATAAAATCTGAAATCCCACTTTTTTACATATTTCTTTTTGCAATACTGTAGAGAAGAGATAAATATATTTACTGCCTGCAATGTTTGTAATAGGCATCTTGGAACACACCAGTAGCTCACCAAGCAAGTAAAACAAGAGTTTTGATATGATAAGAAATTTTTCTTATTTATTTAACACTGTCCAGTTGTATGATAGCTTTGAGAATGGAGAGATGAGGTGATATAGCATGGCACATGCAAAATGCTGTGACACTTCTAGACTTTGGGAAGCTTCTATTGAAGGAAAGATAAAAAAAAAATCTATATTTAAACCTCATTACAACAGTGCCAAAAGAGTATTCAGCGGTCATTGGAATCACCATAATTAAGGAAATTATTATTAACATTAGTATTTTCCTATTTCCAAGACTAAAATCTGTACTCATCATCAGGCATTAGCCTAGTCTGTAAGGCTTTATAACAAAAGAGTTGAAGACAAATCTTTGTGAATTTCAGACACATCTTGAAATTTACTGGTTGCAAAATCTTTTAAGTTTACAGTTTCGAATTACAAAGTGATGCAAACCCGGATTTATGAGCTAGTCACAAAAAGTGCAGGAACAAATGTATGACTGTATGTGAATATGCTTGACTTCATCAAGATAACTTACATTTTTATAATTATCAAATAGCTCAATATTAATGCATATTTCATTGAAATATGCAGTTAATGTATATCTCATTGAAAATTGGCTCTTTAACTGCCTCTTTATATCCTTAGTGAACTGATAGCAAAAGGAGAACTGCCCTGTTCAAATATCATGGCATAATATGCTATGCTTGGTATATCACATGTTTTAAGTTTGTACAGCTCTTATTATGTCCTCTTCAGAATGACTACAGCAGACAAGATGTGTAACTGCACATTTTTTCAGGTGTGCTGAGAAAATTAATACCCATAATTGTGGAGATGATGCAAGGCTTCCACTGTATTTTCAAACCTTTCAGTTTTATGCCCCTATTTTTCTGTATATATATGTACATGTGTACATATATGAAGAAATAATTATAGCCTCCCCCCCCGCCTTATGAAATATATAGGATTTATTTTAGTTCGGACTCATACTAGCCTTGCTTTATTCAATCAGCTTCTAGCTTTGTATTCCAGGTTAGGTATACTTTGTGACTTGCAGTAATTTCTATATAGCATTTATCTCTTTACTTCTTGAAAATTATCTACCTTCAAGACAGATCTTGTCATCACAGATATGCTTGATATGAATACTTATGTAGTAAATCTTAATTATTGCAGTGCTACAAATATGAAAATGAAATATAGGTATTATGAGAAAAGACAATATTGCGGTAATCCCAAGCATCTTGTTATATGACTTTATGGTCTAGTTTGTTCACCAGAATTCAAAGATAATTTATGTAGTTTGCAGATGTGAGATAGCTTGTAAATCAGTGCTATCTAGTCTGCAAATTTTGACAAAGATTGTTGGGAATATATAACATATTTCATTCTTAAAAGAACAATGACAGCATTTAATGTGTGACAGTCTTCATTGTTTTCTTACTATCCGTACTCTTTCTACCTGTGCTGCCCCCTTTCTTACTTTCTGTTTAGTTAGGGGGTGGTACATGAACAAAAGAGTGTGTTAAAACATGCATGAGTGATCACATGGTGGTCTATGGAAGTGTGCGACATACTAGGTGATTTTAATTCAGTTTCATTCTCTGCATAAATTTGTATCTGATGGTATATATATTTAATTCTATTTTTAAAACACAAGACAGGATAATGTACCCATGAACAAACCTTCTACTATTCCCTTCCTCTTCTTATATCTATCAAAGGGTGCAGTCACAGGGCTGTTATGGGGCTAGAGGCTGCTGTCTGACTTAACTCTAGTGAGTCTCAGTTTTTAACATCACCATGTAAGAGGAACAAGCTTTTACTGACACTTTGACAAGAGTTTTCTACCAGCATTTTCTGTGTGGGAAAGTGCTGCACTGTGAGGAAGCACTTTGTGCTGGCTTGCCACGTCATCATGGTTTTCGAAGTAAGAGTCCAGTGCCTTTCCCAGAAAATGATGGCTGAAAAAGGCTACAACACTCAGTCCCAGGCTTTTGGTCCAGGGAACATATAAACCTTCATTCCACTACATTTTCTCTGCAGCCTCGTTCTTGTTCTCATCTTAGTTTTCCTCTTTTCTTTTCCTCATTTTTCCCAGTCTGAGCTTTTTTGTCTTGATAATAAAACATAAACATCTTTATTACTAAACTTGATTCTAACAACAATTTTTTTGTTAAAATCTGACAACGTCACTGTCAGCTCCAGAAAACTCACAATGAGATGCTGCCACTCTTTCTGGCCCAGTCCCAACTGTGAAGTAGAAAACCTATGTGCCTGTGTATGTTTGTATACTGTGTATACTGTGTGCATAGATAGATAGATCTGTGAACTTACTGATTTACTATGAAAGCGGTACACAGTGAAAAACACTATTTTAAATATTTACACTTCACTGAGAAAGCAGACAAACAATTCTGCACCTTTAAAACTCGTACACTTGGTTTGATCTAACCTTCCTGGGTTTCACACAGCTCGTACACAGAAGAAATTTTTTTTTCTCAAGTGTTTTAAATAATTTTATCAAAAAGCTGGCCTTAGCTTTTAAGAATTTAGAAATCAGCAGTTTTTCTAAATTGCTTTAAGTTCTCTAGAGATCCTCCAACTTTACCTTTTCCCCCGCTTTCTTCTTGCTGTCTTTGTTATCTCCCATTTAACTGAGTGATAGCTTTGATAAACACTGAACTCAGTCACAGGTTTAAATTGCACAGGGAAAGGAAAAGGCATTAGTGAACTTCATTCTAAATGCCAGCCTTCAAATCATGGGCTGTACACATTCCTTTAATATTTTAATGCTTTTCTATATCTAAATATCTATCAGTCTGCACTTTGCTGCCAATGACCTTCAGTCAAACAGTGATTTGTCAAGTAAGACTTCTACAGAATCCTGTAAAAGCTCTTCCAGAGGTATGCATAATGCTCTCTAAAATGCAGACTAGTAGAGGACTTCATAAGAGAAGGAGTGACTTTAGATAGAAAAAAAATCAAGAAATTATTTAAGATGAAGAGAATTAATTCTGTGGTACATAGTCAAAATGGCCACAGTACTTAGACAAAGAAAATAGTGCTGTTGAACTTTATTATTCCTGGATTGGATATCAGCTTTTGCTGAACAATGTAACCAGTGGCATAATATAACCCCCTCTGCCTAGTAATGTAAGAAATATGTTTTATTTCCAGCTTGTTAATTTGAGAATCTATGAATTTTTCATAAGATAAATACCAGCACAACGAATTCTATCAAAGAATACTTCAGCTGAGCTCTGGCAGCACATGGATCCTTTTGTTTATTTAATATATGGTCTCCTCAGACCTCTCGGGCCTTTGTTTTTATTAAATAATAGTATAATAGTAAAGCAGTTTGTGAGCTCTTTGACCACATCAAAAATTGAAAAGGCTGCTAAACAATAATTAGCTTGATTTGACATTTGGGTGTGAAAGGAAGAGCCAGGTTTCAAAAAGTATAATAGTTAGGGTTTTCCTCTGTCTTTTTTTTAGTAATGTGTTTCAAGGACTGTCTGAAGACGCACATACAGAAGAGGAAATATTTCACCAAGGAAAGCTCGCTGCCTTGAAGATTTCCTTTGTCTCAATTATCATACAAATTGTATGTATGGAATAAAGCATGCAAACACTAGCAGTAAGATCCCATGGAGCAGACTGCAATCAAATGGAGCATACTTTCTCTATTAGTTCTGTTACCTAAGGTATTAGCAAGATCAGAACAAAAGTAAAGGTTTTTATTTTCAAATTTTTGTAAATACATTTCAGAAACTTTGACTAAAAGAGACTACTAGTTTCTTTGAACAAAATAAGTCAGCTGTGAAAAAATAGCACTTAACTGAGACATTTAAAGGTGGAGTGTTTGTGTCTTAATTGTGGTATTTCTGAGCACTTTTTCACTTTTGTCATTCTTTAACTTCCTATTAGAAAGAAACTGAAACGTGAACCATCTCTCCCCCTGCCATTGTACTTTTTGCCATAGAAAGGACCTATTTTTACTTCTGTTTCAATAAAAAGGAAGCTTAGTTACACGGGAAGGAAGGGAAAAATAGTGTGTTATGTCAGGTTCTCAATCTAGGTAATTGGTAAACCATGACTGAGGGCTGTGTGGTGCAGAACACTTGTCCCTCACTTTAGTATAGCAAGTGTATCTATGCTTTGCAAATCATACTTCTAAAATTCAATATTGAATCTACAATTAACAAATAGTACTTATGTATGCAATGCAAATACTAAAAACATACTTTGGTATCCATCACACTAAGGACTCATGAACTTTCGCGTCTATTTTTCACTAGTAATTTAGATAAATAAAACTTTTTTTAGTTGTTTTTCTACATTTTTCCACATGGATTTATAACTGTTTTGTTGCATAATTTGTTGCACATATATCAATATTTTTTTCTAGACTTGCAAACTTTTGGATGTCTTCTATGAATTAGTGTTACTTCTCTCATGCCTACTGAGAGTTTTCCTGCAATATTAGTCTTCTTTTATGCATAACTGATGGATTAAGGAGATGATATAACTCTAAAAATTCCATTCCCTGTCACATGAATTTCATCATTCTGATGGCACATATAATTGCACAGAAAGTAAAATGACAAAACTGTGAAATATTATTGTATATTGCAGTAGAAAATGTTGATATCTTGTTCACAATATAATCAGCATAGGAAAGTCTACAAATTTACAGTTCTCTCACTTTAGCAGAAAAAGTAAAAAGTGAAAAGAAAATGACATTTAAATGTGAAATTTTCCCAAGTGTTATTTTTTTCCTAGGGCATCACATAACTGCTTCTTAAACACATGATCTATTTCAAAAACAATTTGCCACTCACCAAGTGAGTTGTTGCATTTCAGTGAGTTAAAAAAACAACACAGTCTCCCCACATGGGTTTTTAATCAATTTAACCAGTCAGCACTCTTGCTCAACCGGCAGGTGTTTGGCAGGCAAAAGCACAAAACGAGTCCCATTAATGTAGGACATAGTTTATCTTATTTGAGTGCAGAGTGGTTTTCATTTGCACATGGAACTCTTACAACCTTTACAGACAATCTAATTATTATAGTACCATTTTGTTTTCTTTACAGGTACAAATAATATTTGTGTTTTTGTTAAAACAATGTGCCATATTTGGATCAAGTTATGAATTGTACAAAACCCTCAGAAGAGTTGTTTCTTGTTGGCTTAAAAATAGCTTTTCTCAATGGAATTTTTCTGTTGTGACAATATTTGCAATTTTCAAATACTCAGAACTATTTTTCTAATCAGAACCTAAATTTCTAGTAAAAAACCTTTTCCCCCAATGTTAACTGTTTATCATAAAACAGTTTTAAGAATCTTTTAATTCATTCCTACTCTATGCAATGAGTAAGATCAAAATTTTGTTGTTCAAACATATTTGCAGGAAATGTAGATTTGGTCTTATCTGCACAGGAAGGTTTCTTCATTGTCACCTAAGATTTGGATATAAATAGGCATAAAAATATTGGCATATGAATATCCACTGTTCAGGCTGTGTTTGAATGGAGGAGATATAGGGAGTAGTGGTTGGTTCAAGATGCTTTTGGAAGTTTTATGCAATGCTAAATAACTGTAACTAAACTAACATATCTAGAAAATCTTTTCTATTTAAAAAACATTTCCTCCAAAATCCCTGATGAATCACAGAATCATAGAATCCTAGGGTTGGAAGGGACCTCTGGAGATCATCTAGTCCAACCCCCCTGCCAGAGCAGGGCCACCTTAGAGCAGGTTGCACAGGAACGTGTCCAGGTGGATTTTGAATGTCTCCAGAGACGGAGACTCCACCACCTCCCTGGGCAGCCTGTTCCAGTGCTCTGCCACCCTCAAAGTAAAGAAGTTCCTCCTCATGTTTAGGTGGAACTTCCTATGCTCAAGTTTGTGCCCGTTACCTCTTGAATATACATTCTGAAAGCCTTAGGTACTGTGGAAATTGTTTCATGTTTTTTATTGCCTCGTTTATTATGGCAGTAAACTGGCTCATGCCTTCTGTATTCTTTGTGTCCCTTGTTCTTCTATTTTATATGTTTTTTTCCCTTATGATGACCTTGTGTTGTCCGGTGACAATGTTTAGTTTTACAGAATTTTGCAGTATGGTAGCTAATTTTAAGCTACAAGTGCTCACAGATCAAGTGGGGTAACAACTCCTCCATATCCTTTAAAACCCCCAATTGACTTTTCAGGTTGCCCTTTGCAAGCAGCTTAAACCTTCAGCTTCAGAAAAACCTAAAGCTTTCCTAAAGCTTGGAAAGTTCATTTATTTGAAATTTTACAGACGGCTGAGGAAATCCTACTGCTATTTGTACAGCAGATTGTCTGCTATCCTTGCCTACTTCATATTTTGTCTACATTCTCATCATAACCCCTGGTAAATATCCTGAGCTTGAAAGCCTTTGTAAAACACTACTTTCTATTGTCAGTAACATCAAACAGTTTGTATTCTAGGTACCTGTATTGTTATTGTATCCAGTCACATCTGCCTCCAGGTTTTTTCAGTCTTCCTCTATACCAGTAAAATATCTTTTGAAAACACCATTCCTCTTTTATCTGCAGTGATCTATGCCTGTTTGCTTCTCCCATTTCCCATTTTGTGGACATCCGCAAGCCTCAAAGACAGACAGCTGATCTCCTGCTGTGTCAGACACATTGACAGTACAACAGAATAGGCTGGCTTTCATGGTTATGGCAGAAGAAGACATGGGATCTAGGTTTTTTGCTGCCCAGTTCTTTCAGTAAACAATAAAAACAGCACAGGCAACTTCTAACAGCTTATGAGAGAGATATTTCAGTCCTGCAGGGACCACATTGTTAGCCAGGGTATGTTTATGATTTTGCAATCTATCCCTTCTGCTTCACTTAGAAAGAAAACAATGGTCTGACCATGCTCTTGCTGCTACCGTGTTCCCTCCATTTGCCAGGCCAGTTAGAGACTACAGTTCATAAAGGCTGATTTTGGTCTTATACTACCAGAGCAACATGTTGTGCCCTGTTTTCTTTGTAGTCAAGCTAACATGTTTTGCAAGGGAAGAGAAATTAAACACATAATATCTCCTTTTTTTTCATCTTAAACCTGAATTCATTTGAAATATCACACTTTTAACCTACACTGACCATTTTTAATGATCATTTTGTTTCTGGAACTATCCAGTCTTTTGAGTTGCTACTGACAGCCTTAGGTTCCCCCCTTCTTTCCTCGTGGTTTCTCCTCTCTTTTCCAATTTTTTAATTGTATACTTCTAGGCAATTTGTTTGATGCTTAAGAAGTGTGAATATTTTGCTACTTGAACATCTGCTAATTAGTGAATCTATCTGGAAGTCAAGATAAACTAGCTGTACGCTAGCAATAGCCTGAATAAAAAGCACAATATTATCAAATTTATACTGGCTAAAAGATTCTAAGTTTGTCCATCAGCCTCACAGGCATCTTAGGAGTGTGTTCACACTGGACACTCTCAACACTGTATGCACATGTCTGGAGTTTTAAGTTTGATATTTTGCTGCAAGAAAGGAATATATTTTATATGGAAACTTATAATTTTGGAAGCAGTCAAGTGTAGAAGAAATCCATTTTTCTCCATTACGACTAGAGAAGAAATTTCACTCATGAATATTTTTTTACTTAATCCTAAAATAAGTCTGAAATACTCCAATGCAGAGCAGACTTGGAACTAATTTTTCCCGTTGAGAGCTGTAGGGAGAGCATTCTTTGGTTAGGCTCAGTCCTATTGTAACCTGGTGAAAATTATTTATTATTAAAATACAGGGTTTTTTTCTGTGTATAGATAATCTATCTCAGAGATTTTTCTCTCAGGTGTGATCTAGCTGGTATTAAAGTAGTGTTATGTTCACTGTGTCTGAACAGCAAAAACATACAAAATAAAATATTAATCACTCTCAGTATGTATTTCCATATGCCTCTTGATTCTTCTCTTTTTCTTCAAGATTTGGAGAAATTACTTGTTTTGACTGTTACATGTTTGAAAAAAATATTCAAAGAAAATGAGATCAATAATTATGCAATATGTTTGATTTGAAAAGAAAGTTCTGTTTCTTCTTGAGCTTAACTTGCTATTTGAGTTTATCTTGTGCTTCAGTGTAATTAAATTCTTTTAAGAAATGCAGTGAGTATGCCTAAAGGGCAGCTAACAGATACGTAAACCATAGTAGCACTTTTTCTAAAATAAGCTGTATTTAGACTATATTAAAAGTCATAGAATCATAGAACGGTTTGGGTTGAAAGGGACTTCAAAGACCACCTAGTTCCAACCCCCCTCCCATGGCAGGGACACCTCCCACTAGACCAGGTTGCTCAATGCCCCATCCAACCTGGCCTTGAGCACTTAAAGGGATGAGGCATCCACATCTTCTACAGGCAACCTGAAATGTAATTTCTTCCTTATACTCTGTTACAAGAGAAAGGAATACCTGGGATTTTCTTTTGTACACGTAACTATTTACTAACCAAACCAAAACCAATATCAAAGTCCAATAGTAGTAAATTAGATTATCTTAATAATGATAAGTTATTCAGCTTACTAGATGCTGTTTGAATACATATTCACTACAAGGTGAATTGTACCACAGGGTATAAGTTAAATATTTCAATTTATCCTAGGATAACCATCCATTTTCCTTCTATACTGGCATCAATGGCAGTAATAGTGAATTTCTTTTTCACTTTGTGACAGAATTAATAGTTTATAGTGTTAATTGTAATACTAATATTTGTAGTAAAAAATTACTCCTAAAAGGGACTTAAGTTTTTATGCCTTCCAAATGTCAGCCTCCTAAATTCTCCATTTTTTGCTTCTATCCTACTCAACTTCCTTGGCTGCCCTTCTTATCCATTCTAATGAAGAAAACTGCCTGATACATAAATTAGTGATGCAGTATGGTGCAACTCCATTCTTCACATTCTAAACCATGTCTAACAACAATTTGGTTTTGGGCAGTAGTGTGCTTTTGAATTAAATACCCTTACTGTCTACGCTTTGCACATGCTGATTTGATCTTCTGGACAACACTACCTAATTGCGGACTTTCAATACTTACGGAGGTCTTTAAGAAAGATTGGGGCAAACTTTTTAGCAGGGCCTATTGTGATAGGACAAGGGGTAATGGCTTTGAACTAAAATAGGCTAGATTCAGACTAGCTATGAAGAAATCCTTGGCTGTGAGGGAGCACTAGCACAGGTTGCCCAGAGACGTAGTAGGTGTGCCATCCCAGGAAACATTCGAGGTCAGGTTGGACGGGGGTCTGAGCAACCATATCTAGTTGAAGATGTCCCTGCTCATTGCAGGGGGGTTGCACTAGATGACCTTTAAAGATCCCTTCCAACCCAAACTATTCTATGATTCCAAGTCTTCTATTATACTCAACTTTTTATGGGTTTGGATCCTCTAGCTAGGTTCTCACTTGGCTGTTGGGGAAGCATTTCCTCTAAGTCCAGCTTGAGCACTCTTTCACTGATGCATTGATGCTTTGAGGAGCAGAGGGTAGAATTTACAGGCTTGAATACCCACTGGTGTTCTCCTGTTGCCACTTCTAAATTCATGTACTGAACTGACCTTTCCAGTCGGCTTATTTTCCTGAAGTCTTTCATTAGTTTATCTCAAAGGTGGACATTCTCCTGCAGGCTAAGGATGACTCCACTTCTTGCAAGCTGAGTCTGCTATTTCTGTTCAAGTGAAAAAGAGATGACAACTCTGGTGATATTGGATGGCCCTCATTGCTTTCTAATTTCCTTCACTGTCTTGATAGGTAGCACTGTGAGCTCTTACACTTTGGTAACTTCCTAGAGAGTTGATTCCAAGAAAAATGCAGAAACATAGAATCCCAAGTTTTCTCTAGCCATTGCATCACTCTGGAAATTTTTAAGTCAAAACCTGTGTTATGTTTTGTCACAATTTCTTCTGTAAGGAAGCTCATCAGATAGAGAAACTATGGCCTGTTTCCATTTCCAAGTAATCTACTTAATTCTCAGGAGGTGGCTCCCAAACATTTGGGAATAATTAAAAGGATCACTTCACTGTTCTGTTTTTTTTGGTTTTTTTTTTTTTTTTCTATGAAGATTATGTTCTTTTTCCCATAAGAGAGCATTTTTAATTTTCATTCTTTTTTTAAAACAAAAGATAGGGCTTTCTTTTTGAATGATTTATAACAGGAAATAAAATATCAGAACAAAAAACTTTCTTTTCCATTAACATGAAGCTTCTTTACCAAATAAATTTGTGCTTTTCTTTTTCTTGGAGAACCCCATATTTCACTTACATTTTTGTTTCTATGTTTTATAAAAAAAAAAATTAAAAAATTGTTTATGGAAAGGTATTACTTTTTGGTTAAGCATGTAGCAGACATTCTTGACTGATACCTTAAAAAAAAAGCTAATATCATGGACACACAGACATTTATGTATTGCCAAGCTGTTTTTTGAATATCATTTCGCATAAACTTCAGGTCATATTTGCCCAGGAAGTGTTTTCAAACTCTCTGGTTTTGTTCACTTATATAAACATACTACACCAGAACATGATAGGCACAAAATCTTAAGGCAGAGTTGGCATAGCTATCACAGACTGCTGGGACTAATCCTTGTGTTTGGTTAAAGCCCACTTTCCAGAAAGGCAAATGGTTTGAAATCACCAGCAGAATCCCACGTGTCCTTCGTAACTTTGGTTATCTCATGGTCCAAATTTAACACCTTACTTGTGGCTCAAATGTATCAAGTTCCTTGATCAAACTACTCTGCTAGATCTGCTGTTAAGACTCACAGGCTTATCCTTTTGTATGTGTTTGTACACTCTAACCATGACATGTTTCAGTTCTTACTTTTTGATCCACTAAACAGATTGAAAAGTCCTTGAAGAACTCACACTGATATATTTTCTTCTCTAAAATCATGTAATTACTCAAGGACTGGACTGTAAAATGGCTCTAGCAACAGCTTTATATATCTAGAAAAAAGCTCTTTAGGCAAATTGAGTGCTACATGTTTTGTTGCCATTAGATCTGACAGAATAATTTCATTAATTTATGTTATTACCCTATGTGATATCAATATTGTTGTATATGGTGTTAGTTACTAATCAATATCAATTAACCTGAGTATAGATTTTGGTCCTTGAATTCAGTAAATCCTTCATTATATCTGCTTTAATATTAGACCTAAACAAATGTATCTGATACACACAAAATGGAAGTGTAAGGCTTTAATAGTAATACAGACTGATACAGTTAGCTGAGTGATATATTCTCTGCATTATTCAATTTTAGCACAGTTTAGAATCACATATATACTTCTCTTTCTTTGATAAGGTAAATGGCTACCAAGATCCTTTAAGATACATAGAAATATAATTATCATTGCAGAAGTCTAAACTTTCCCAGAAGCAGCTCTGCATCACATAGAATCGATACTGTAGATGTAGGGTACTTAATTCAGTAAACTTACAGATAGTGTTAAATTAAGATAGAAATCCAAATGTTCAGAAGTATATCTCCCAGCACACAGTGTGAAGTAAACAGACCTTTCCTTTCCAGTTATTCTGATTTTCTATTTCCTAAATGGAAACTTAGATTTGAGAAGCTTGCTTTACTTCCCAAATACCTTTAAGCAATTCTTCCTTGGCTAATGTGTTTAGGACATTGCAATACAGTAATTCTGAAATATTGTTACATGCATTGTCTATGAGCAGTAGTAACAGGAGTGGGGAAGCTTTACCTGAGTCAACTTCACGTCCTGTTAAAGATTGTGTCCTTTATCTTTTTTCTCATATGTTATAGGTATTTACCTGTGTCATAAGTTCGGGAAAAAAGAATTAATTCATAGGTTGTAGGGAATGCAGGATATAGGATTTCAGTGGTTCCTGCCTACTGACCAGTAAGGTTCAATATTCCTGCCTATTATGCACCTGTGTGAACAGATTATCACGCTGTTCTCTTGTAAGAGTGAGAATACGTTTAAGGTCTAGTAATGGGTGTTAATATAGAAAATTTTTTTATGTCAGTGGTAGATTAGTCAACAATGCTCACTAGTTTAGTTTATTTCCCTCCCTTTCCTTATTTTTATTTTCTTCCTTTTAGAAGCTTGGAAACCTGATGGCTAGGTCCCATATGGTCTTGCTACTGCAGTTTGATAACTGATCAATGTTAAAGAGGTATGGGAACCATATTGGAGGAAAGATTTCCTTCAAGAAAGTAGGAACGCCTTATTTCTGTTATTGCTAGGAAACAAGGTTTTCCAGTTTGCAGCTACAAGAGATGGACAAGACTGAGTGGAAGGAGTGCCAAGGGAAGTTTTCTATCTGATGGTACAGGATACATGTATAACAATAAACTAAACTAGGTGAGCTGCCTTGCATTGAAACCAGATATTTCAATTTTGTTTAGAGAAGACCAATCTTGAATATGTTTTAATCATTTTAGATTTCCTTCTGGGGAGTGAGAACAAACATTTCTCAAAAAAATCTGTTTAAATTTTCTGTATGTGTACACTTTCACCAGTAAGCAAACATTCAGAATTGTGTTATGCCTATGCTTTAGTAAGGATCTACCTATATAGGACTTTTCCTAGATAATGGGATCTATCTTAGTTATTATTTTATTCAGAATATATATGCTAAGATTTTCTCTAACTGTTTCCCCTGATAAATTTAAACTAGTAGTGTGTCCATTCCTATAGGCTTGAATCTCTCCCAGCTGCAGACATAACTGAATCTAGATCTCCCCTTTCCTTGTTAAATATGAGAAGAATGACCTGCTGCTTCATTTTAAGAGTCTTTAGTCTTTATGAGGGATTCTAGACTGGATTGTGACCTGCCACAGGTCTGCATGGAACTGCATGGCCTGAAGACTCAGGGTGGGAGGGAGTTAAGATACAACCTCCCTTCATTAATTACTTCTGACTTGGGGTATTATTACTGAGTTGCTTTGTGTACTAGCAGTCATGAATTTTATCATTAGACACTTAACCCTTTCCATGACACTTATATGGAGTTTTGATACCTGACTCAGGGCTGCTACAAGAAGAGGGGGTTTAAAAACTGCTTTCAGGGATGATGAATGAGTTAACTTAAGTCTTTACTGAGCTGTTAAATCCACTGCCTGCCTTGTCTTCTCCAAGATTTTATTTCATATTTACCTACTCAAGATACAACCTTTTTTTACAAATGGGAACAGACTCCTTTGGAACACAAGGAGACAGACCTATGCAATCAAAGCTTTTTAGAATATCAAATAGTGTGTTGTCTAGGACCGGTCATTTCTTTAACACAGAAATGCACTAGAAAGGAGAACCGGAAAGGACAGACCTATTAAGTGTCAATTAGGTTTAGAGTTCAATGACAGGATGTAATATGAGTCATTTTGTGTACAAATGTTGCCATTGATTTTCTTTTTAACAGTGTTGTCTTCATCCTCCAGCAATTACTGTATCTTCTGCTGAGATTTTACCCTTTAATGCCATATATAGATTAGCTTTTTTTTCAAAGTTCTGCCTTTCTGCACCTATATGCCTGATTCTCATACAGAACTATTAGGATCTGTCACCTCACTTTAGATAAAATTTCTAAATTCCTCATATTCTACTAAATGAAAGGGCTAAAGTAATAAATCAAGAATATCACTGGATCACACCTTTGTATTTCAGAAAAGTAGCTAACTTACAGTTCAGTGAAAGAGAATCTTCAGTCTCTCAAAGAAAGCCTTATACTTTATTCCAGTGTTTACATAGATGGTTATTAAAGCAATCTAAAAGATGTAATTTTTATTTAGACTTCTTAATGAACTTTGCCAGGAAATAGGTCTCTTCCTCTTTCCCACACAAATGCAATCTGTTTGTTTTAGCACAACTACTTCGAAGCGTATGGGAAATAAAACACATCTGAAAAGGATTTGAAATTAACGTGGATTTGCTGTGTTCAGTCCTACATCACTGTTTAAAAGCTTTTTGTACATGCAGCTGTACAAATTTCACCTTGTAATGAGGAAACACACGTGCATCATATACTGTGTGCTGAAGAACTTTGTAAAAACTTGGTGAAATACATGACTGTAGGACTGATGGAGGTACACAACCTTTTAGCCAAGAAAGGTTGGACCAGATGATCCTTGAGGTAACTTCCAACCTGGTATTCCATGATTCTATGATTCTAATCTATGATTCTATGATTCTAGAGACTGAAATAACCATTCTTGTGAAAACTATAGGCTCAAGAAGCCTTGCCATGAAAAATATTCAAACTTTGCAGCTCTTGCATGCCACAAATTTAAATCATGAATTGGTATTTTCATAAAATTTATCCTCCTGCTCTAAAATAAAATTCAAAGACACAACTATAAGAGTGGCTTCTCTTTTTAGTCTTTTTCTTTTTAACATATGCTATTTTTAAACATCAAACTGTTTTCTACAGGTTTTATGTTTTGAAGCTCCATAAGGTTTAAGAGATCCACAGTGTGCTCAGTGTTTTTTTGATGCTTCCTGGAAATATTTTAATTATGTACAGTTGTCTTCACATCATGTAGGCAGGACAGTAACCAATAACACCCTGTGTCCCCATTGAGCTTTAAAATTGAAATAAAGCTTTCAGAACCTTGTCTCAAATTAACTTTCACACCAGTCAAATTGCACCACATAGGCGACCTCAGGTCTGCTGCCTGAGCTACCTCTAATAATGCATACGTCATAAAATGCCCATAATTGTCCACAATCTGCTTTTCAGCTAACTCTTTTTTACATGAAAAATCAGTAGCCTTCATAAAACTTACGTTATGTGTGTCTGAGCTTTGTGGCATACTAAGCTCAATGAAAATGCCATTATTCTGTTGAGATTAATGTATATAATTCAAAATTATTTTTGACCATCAGTGTGTTGTTCTGTGATTAAATTAAAATTGTACATATGTACAATGTGACAATTATAGGGGACCTGGAGCTTAAAAGCTGTGACAAAGGAATTTCCTGACAGTTCCTACTGATATATTCACATCTTTACTTCACTTATTTTTAATCCACTGTGATTAAAAAGACTTAAAATATTATTTCCTCTGTGAGTCTATTTCCAGCCTTGAACTGTTTTCCATTACATTATTTTTGTGTGTGTAGGATTATGTTGAGTCATGGAGTCACAGACCCTAAAGTTCTTTCTTTCTCTCTCTCCCTATCTTTTCACTGCTCCCCTACCCTCCCCCTGAGCCATCCTTGCGCCCCTCTCTTCCCCCTCTTCCCCCTATTCTGTGGTTTTGTTGAGTTTTTTCCAGACCCTTGTTTTCAGATAAATATGAAACAGTGGTAATGAATGACAATGTAATATATTAGTCCATCATCACAGACTACTGTATCTCAAAGAGAAGGAGTCATCAGTACCTTACAGAATACTTCCAAAGCTTGCGAACCTTTCACCAGTGTCACATCCTTGTTGTCTCACCTTGTTTTCTTCACCAGTCCATCTGAAATCTGCTCTTCCTTGAAATTTCCCATGTGATTCCTGTACTTCTGCTTCTTTGAAACTTCTCTTTTAGATCATTTCATCATCCATGGCCCTTATGTCTGCAGTGTAGATGTCCGAGCAACTGCCTTAAGAGTGTTCTGTGTTCTCCTGTCCTCCTCTCAAGAGAAGCCGGAGGAGCTCCTCCAGAGTCCGGCTATGACTTTCAAGGTAGATCCAACCTATTCCTATTCCTGGCTTCTTTGGTATCCCTCCGTTTTGTGAAAGGAAGAAAAATATTCTGTTTTCCAGAAAGAAAAATATCCTCCTTAAAAAAATCATTTAAAACAAAAATTGAAAAATACCAAAACACTGTTTAATTATTTTTTTATTATTATTTCATGTTTCTCTATCAGTGATGTAGGATACATTTCCAAGTCTCCAAGCCACAGGAGTGCTTTTGAAAATGAGACAGTCTTGTGATCCTAAATGTTTATTACCTTTGAGAATTTCATTTCTGGGGAGAATCTATGCCCAGTGTCATTACTAAAAAAACATTTAAGAGTATTTATCATCTCCAATGGAATAAAAATATATGGGGTTTTTTATTTTCACAGATATTGAGTATTTCTTAGTTTTCAATGTCAACTTAAAAACAAGGTGGAGAGAAGATGCTATGAATTTGCTAGTGTATTCCATATTTGAAAAAGCTGCTCAAAGTAAATGGATACTTTCTTGTAATCATTTCTTTAATATATTCTTGGAATTATTTGTGGAATCACATTTTCCTTTTATGACCCGTGATTAAAGTTTACATGGATTTTTAAAATTTTCTTTGTTTATTTGATGCTATATTATATACTCCCCACTCCATGAAATCACAACATGAAAACAATGGATGAACATGCATTCCCTGCATGTTGCATTTGTTATCCAGACAAGAAAAACATGAGTCACGCTGTCAGCAGGTAATGACTGACTTTCTTTCTGAAGATTCCATAGCAGTACTTTAGCCTTATTTTGTATTTTGTACCCTAACCAATTCTTTACATGAGACAGCTTTCTTTCACAGTTCCCCTCTCTCGCATTCCTTACTACCTAAGATGGCTATTGAAATCTTAAATTAATAAGAAAATAGAGCTACAACTCATCCACTCAGAAGCACAATAATGGCTGTAAATGACAAACCTAGCTTTGATGTATTATTTAAGAGTGTAGTGTCGCTGCCATGTAGCTATTCTCTTGAGGGATGACAATCTATGACAGTATATGGTAATAAAGCAGGGAGGAGGGGTTCTTTAAACATACTGACTGCTGAGAAGCTTTTGTGTGTTTTTAAATGCCGAAAGAAAAGATCACCAGCGTGACTTATAATCATTAGCTCTGCTCCTGCTAATTATAACTGGTTGGAGAGAGACAGTTAATTATTGCTTTGTCTATTTGTCAGAAAGCTTTCACTTTGTGTTTGTTAGGCTTTTGTGTTTTCTCATGTGTTTGTCTGAAACAGTGTTTTACCATAGTTCAGCTATATTGGTCTTCTGCCATTTCATTCAGATTACAAACACAAAATAATCTGTTCTGCTAGCAAGAAGAATTCAGGATCAAGAGTAATAGATGGATGAAAAGACACAGAAGGAATTGCCTCACTAGAATTAATGTACGAAATGAGAACCTACTGCAGGAACACATGTTATTTGCTGGCAGGTGTAGATTAATAACTAAAGGGTAAATCTAACTGTCTTTGTCATTGAAGTTGATCTTCTGTACCATAAGAAAGGGTTCAGCTGAATGTGCAGCTGAAATTGAGTGTAGTTTGAAAGCACCACCAAGCGAGTCTTAAATCCACAGAGTTTGCCAAGCCAGACTGAATCTAGGTAAGGGGTAGAAGGTTGGTTTCTGATAAGAACAGGAAGAATGGCATTGCAAGACCTGGAATGTCCTCCAGAAATCTTTTTTATGGTCTTAGGCAGGTCATTTAATCTCGGTTAAACCACAGAATTCAATGAGATGGAGACATACCCTTTAGAAGAGAAAGGGAAAAACTACTGTCTATCTGAAGACAAATGAATTATTCTCTTCAGTCTTCATGTTGGATAATTGTGAAGCAGATACTGAAGGGTTTTTTGCTGTCTAATAACCCTGTTCTACATGCACATTAATAAATTAGTTTAGTAGGTAAACTATTGCATTTATCAGTACATTAGATTAAGACAAAAATGTCCTGGACCTGTATCCTCTAATTCATCTTAGAGAAGAAAACAATTCAGTTCTTGAGTCCACTGATCTGAAGTTTCATGAAAAAATTATGACATAGCTTCTAATACTTTGGTTGGTTACTTAAAAAACTGATGATATATTCAGCTTCTGGTTCTCTGCATAGGACTAGGTCCCATTTTTTTCCCTGTTTCACTTATACAGGAATCTATGGTTTCACTGCACAGAAACGTAGAACTCCGATTAAGCTTCTGTATGAATGTATTGGTAGATTTCACAGTTCTGTATCTCAGATTACTTTCACACATGGTCATATGGTAGGTTTCTTTTCACAGTTCTGTATCTCAGATTACTTTCACACATGGTCATATGGTAGGTTTCTTTTCAGTCAAAATTATCTCTAATTTTTGCAATTAAATTTTATATAAAATAAGTACAGAATAGCAAATATCTAAAGAAATGTGAAATCAGTAGTGCTAGTTTACCAAAAAGCCTCCAATAGGATTTAACTCTCATTTTGCAGGTTAAATTTCACATATATCTGCCACTTGAGATAGCTATCAATTTAATTTTTACTCAGAAAGATTTCTTTTTTTCAGGAAAGACAATTCATCCTGAATGTTTTATACAGAATGTGGACATTCTCAGATCTATTCCCTTGCACGGTATACGTGCAACAGACACGTGTTTTGGAGAAAGCAAAAGTAAGCGTTCTGAATTCTCCAGATCACAAGGAATGGTAAGAATAGTATTATTGGGTACTTCTGCTAATTTATCCAAGAAACAAAAAACACTAGCTATAAGTTTCTCTGTACTTGAGAATTCATAGACAAACTGTCAGAAGGATGCGATGATTCACAGAAACAAGAGTTAAGCATAAAATCCATGATAGTAGAGGTAGATATTTACCAAGAATGCTGGAACTATGCCCAGGAAGTGAGAATCCACTGATCCCACTGATAAGATGCATTGTTCAACAGATGTTCTAGCAGTAACCTAAATATTCTGAGCATGTTTTTTTGTTAATTACAATCATATCAGAATTTTATTTATTTTTAAATGGCTTCATTAACTGGTATCTGAATTTTGCAGAATAATTATATTTCAAAATTATTCTTGGACTGTTTTTCAAGGCTATAGCTCTCCTGTATTGTCTAATATCTAAAAATAAATTGTAATATCAGGTCACTAAAATATCATATTTAAAAATCTGTAGTGCACTGGTACAACCAAATCATCTAAGATGCCCAGGGCTCTTAGGTTTGGAAGTTATGACCAGAGACATTATACCTGATTGCTATGCTCAGTTGAAGAACTTTATTATCTTAGAACAAACATAGACTTTTTCTAAACATAAGGCTTCTAAATAAGAGAAGAACGATAAGTTACCATCATGATATGGAAATATATTCAACTATCTACATTGAATTATCACAGTTAAACAATTAAAACAAAAAATAAAATTATATTAGTAATAACCTTGACTCATGTTTTCTTATGAATGTTCTTGAACCTGAACTTACTTGTGTGTTTACATGACATCTTTAATAAAAGACAGTACGACCAGACTGAGGATAGGTTCTCCATCGATGAACACTATGTTATGTTACAGTCATCTTGCTGTGAAGAAAGAGAATTTCCCTTAAAATTATGATGTTACTGTGTTACCACTGAAGGATATAAGCCCCACCATTTTTCACCTTGTACCTTTCCCACTAACTTCTTAAAGAGAAAGATATAACTTTCAAGAAAATTGTTGATATATCCATAAAAAAAAGGAACAATTCCTTTAATCTTACCAGAATTTTTTGTCTTCAGAGGCCTTCCATACTACTGACCTTAACTCTGACAGTTTTACCTTTTTTCAGACCCCTAAAAGTGCCAACAAAGTCATTTTCAGTTTTCTCTGACCAGGCAAGACAGCTGCAAACTAGAAGCCGTATTTGGTTTTGTTACATGGAACCCGGACTAACACACCTAACTAAGTTTACTAGGTAAGGGTCAAAGTTGCATTAACAACAGTCATGTGGTTTCCTAGTTGTAGTTCACGTGTGGTCAGATCAGAGGTTTGTCACAGTCCACTGCCCCTGCTTCCAAGTTTCATATTGTCATATCTTTACTTACATGATCACTGGTGAGCATTAAACAGTTGATGAGGAGCATTAAAGAGTTATAACAAACTAGCTAAAGGAAGATTGAACACAAAACTCTTTACAATGAAATTGTCAGAAGTGCAGCCATTGATTGTCTAGATGATAAATAAGCCAAGTGCTGGAGGAGCATAGCAATTGCCTGATGCTCCTTCTGCTGTCCTCTTTAGTGGTATCTTCTGCTGGAACTAGGAGCAGTTATGCGTCAACTATATTACACGGCAATGAGTTCTTCACAATCTGGTTTGAGATAAAGAAGGTAACCTGCGCCAGATTTGTTGGCTATAAATAATACAAAGGTACAATGAATTTGAATTACATAAATCTGTATACCATTAATAAAATGCATGCTATTAAATGTGTGGAAATATAATATTACATGCAATATGTATATTAATAAATTTTCTATATTACAGGCTTCAACCAAGAAAAAGATGGAGTTAGCACTGCAAGACCACCTAATGCAACATACTTTTCTCAGGACATATCCATCAGAGTATATATACATATACACAATATATATGTTTGTGTGTGTATATATATTATACATGCACACACATATATTTGCATATATATGTGATACATATGATATATATGCATACACAAAAAAATGGGAAAGCAAGGGTATAGTGTAACACAAGCAGAGATTTTTTTCTGTTTCAATCCCTCATGTGATGTGTGTTACAGACTTGACAGGAAGAAAGACAATGCACCACTACCTTCTGTCAGTCCTTGGATGGGCTGCAAGACTGAGCTAATTTTGGTTTACCTATCTTAAGAGTTCCTATTTTATGACAGTCATCTCCCTGTTCACAACTGTTTATCAGCATCAGAAGCATGTTTCGACTATTATTCAGGCTGAAATGGGGTAGATTTAATTTATTTCAGAGCAGCTCACATAGTGCTGTGTGCTGGATTTGTGACCAAAACAGTGTTGATAACACAGGGGTGTTTTAGCTATTGCTGAACAGTGTTTACGCAGAAACAAGACCTTTTC
>VXBO01013835.1:440491-454142 GCA_013400135.1 Rhinoptilus africanus | reverse complement strand
TACCTTTTCTTTCTTTCTTTCTTAGATAAAGATACCCATAGATAGCTCTTTTACTCTGTGTAAAGCTAGAAACAGTCATATGGAAGAAGGCAGCTACAGAAAGGATTCTGGAGCTCTAGCCTGGGAAAGCTGATTGCTGTCCCAGGTAAGATGGTAAAATAAAGACTAAGTGAGCACACGGATAAAGGTCATTGCAGAAGCCAGCAGATTTTGTACAATGGGAAATCCTGTCATCAGTATGCATGTAAATAAAGGGGATATGAATATATGCAAGTTTTCCAAAAGCCTTCCAATAACATTCCACGGCAATGTTATTAAAGAAATAAAGTTGTCATGGANAATGTTATTAAAGAAATAAAGTTGTCATGGAACTAAAGAAAAGGGTTTTTTTTGTGGACTGAAATCTGTTTAGATAACAGAAACCAAAGTATAGGGTTTAATGTTTTTTACCACAAAGAAAACTCAAAGGTAGGGTACTCCATGGATGTGTGCTTGGGCCCATTTTAATCATAATCTTTAATGATCTATAAAACATAGTGAACATCGAAATCTCCAGGTTCATAGTCGACAGTAACCTCCTTTGGATAGTGAAATTCAGTTCCAATGGTGACCAACACCTGAAAGACCTCATTAGGCTGAATAAGCGGGCAAGAAGGTGATAAATGAGCTTCAGTGCGGATAGATGTAAGGTAAGGCATCTAGAGGAAAACCAAAAATCTTAACTAGGTTTACACAATGCTGTATTTGGAACTAACATTTACAATTCCCGAGTGATTTTGTGGGCATGGTTGGCATTCCTCTGGAGTCTTTGGTTTAATGTGCAGCTGCAATCCAAAAAGCCAAGTAACACTGGACATCATCAGGAGGAGTATTAAGAATAACACAGAGGGCATCATTTTGCTGCTACTTAAAACATCTGTGAGCAAAACATTACTTGAGTACTGTACGCAGCTTTGGTCTCCACATCTGAAGAAGTCAGAGCTGATAGAGGGAAGGCAACTAATGCTCAAGGTGACGGATGCAAGCTGTATTAGGAAAGACTGAAAGTGCTGCAACTTTAATTTGGAGAGGAGAAGGCTGTGGAGAGATATGATTGAGATTTACATATTCAAGAGAGTGGGTAAGCTAAATATGGAACTGTTATTTGGCAAAACCACAGAGCCATTCAAAACAAATGAAAGATTAGTTTAAAACAGAAAAAAAGAAATTACTTATTTACACAACAGGTAATGAACTTCTGAAACTTGCCACCATAGGAGATTGTGAAGGCTGACAGTATCTGCAGATTCAAAAAGGCATTAGACAAATTCATGGGCATTATTGATAAATGGATTCTAAAAGGACTGGCTAAGGATACACTCTGACATCTCCAATCCATTGATGGTGGATGATGGGAGATTAGAAAGGGAATGGACTGCAGAAAGTGATCTAACTTATTACTCTCCCTAAATGACATATTCTATTGCCACTGTCAGAGACTGACTGCTGGGCGATATGGACCATTGGTTTGTCTCAGCAGGGNATATTTTCAATGTGTATTGTTTTCATTCTACTATTTTTTAAAAGTCTGTACACAGACCATATGACTGTTGTGAATCATGCTAGTTCTACCACATACTACATAATTTTTCAATATCCTCTTACTGCTTGGCTCTGAAAAAGAAAGTACATCCAAAGGCACCTTCCAGACAATTATTTTTAAAAATAAATAAGTAAAATGAAGAAGAAATCTTGCAGTCCTCACGAAAATCCTCCTTTTCATGACAAAAATCTCTGCAGAAACTTTTCCACTGACATTTTCAGTTCTGCAAACAGGATGCTAAAGACTGTCATGATCTGAAAGGTCCCTTCCAACCTAGACAATTCCATTATTCGATGATCAAATAAGGATGGTCCTCCTATTCGCATATGATTCATATTGATACAAATACAAAGTTAAGTGAACCATAGGGGAAAAATAAGGCCTTCTGAATGTCAAAAAGCATTCTCCTCATGCTTGTTCTTTGAAATATACTGTAGCGTATCAAAAATATCAAGTTAATATAAGTCAGACAGAAAAAATCCACAGATAAAGAAAATGACGCTGATCCTCAAACTGCATTATTCCCAGTTCAGAGCACAGGTGAGGTTGGAAGGGAACTCTACAGACTGTCTTGTCCAACCTCCCCTGCTCAAAGCAGAGCGGTTGGATTTTAATCTTACTTGTTTGATCTATTTGAATCAGTGTTGCTGTGGCCAAGTAACCACTTGACAACTACACCATTTTGCCACATCTACCACAGCACTGAGTTACAGCATAATAAGTTAGTAAAGTAAGTTACATGGTAATACACATTCATATAATCATCCCACGGTAGGTATTATCCCCTCTAAAGACATCCTAAATTGAAGACATTGCATGCAAAATGATTCCACCTCTTCCCTTCCCATTCTGTCTAAAAGAACTCTATCAAGTTAAAAAAAAAAAATTATACAAAAAGGAAGGAAAATGGAGAACACAATGAAGGAATTGCATCTATTTTTCAGTAAATGTGCTGTAACGGACTTCCCACTCTTGCCATTTAAACTAGCAAGAAGAAACAGGGCATCAACCTGTAGAAAAATGCCACGGACTTTTATAAAACTATAGTTGGCCTTGGCTTTAATGTAAAATAATTTTAAAATGCCCCAATCCAAAACCACTGATTTCAAAGCTCAGTTTGATCTGCCTACTTAAGCAAGACTTCTGTACAAATGGCGAATCATCACAGTCAAAGTAGTTCAAATAGTACTTCATATTGATTTTGTTGTTGTTGTTGCATCATTTAATCATATTGCTCTAGAACTTGATATAATTTGGTTCAGAATATCACCTGTCTGATGGAGATCTGTTTTATGGGTATTTACAAGAATTGTAAAATCATTCAACATATCTGATAGCCCTGAAAGGAAAATATTTATGTCTTCACTATAACTGCAGATGCAGAGAACAACATAATTTCATAACTTTAATGAGAAATAATTTTTAAAATCCATTTTTATTAAAGTTACACCAGACCAACATAGCAATAACTCTAATTAATTTTGCATGTCTTCTCATTTTTGAATTTTGTGGAACTTTGCTACTTTATGCTGATTATGTCCTGTTCTGTTATGCCTGATTGTGGTTACTGTTCTGAAGTAGATGCTTTGTTTGCCGCTTTCAGAATATTTTAATTTCAAAAAATCAGCCATATTGGGGAATTAAAAAAATTTTGCAAGAAAATTCCATGCTACTACAATAGAAGAAAATTTTGCTATACAATAAAGTTCTTGAAGGTTGGTTGGTTGGTTTATTTTTTTTAAAGCTATAGAAACACAGTCTTAAACCCCTACTTTGATATAGAGATAATCTGTGTTATTGGTGTATTGCTGTAGAAAACATTTATTTTGCAACATAAGCTGACATTCCTGCATACAAATGCTTCTACCAAGTTTCATCACTCGCATTCACAACGTTGTTTACTATTTATTACTAATTCATAATTAATCTTCTCCTACCTTCTTTCTGTATGCATATTGTACTCAATTGGAGGACTTCTTTTCTGATACTGAATCCAAAAGTTAATCTAGAGATACCGGCCAGCATCTGATCTCACACATGGTGAAGATATAGTCCAAATGAAACAGATATTTTGTGGCAGCTTTTTGCCCTTCAACAGCAGTGAAATCCAGCAGATATTGCACATTACTATCCCTTGCTGCATTGCCCATAATGCTACCAAGGCCATAGCTCACAGACACAAATGAAGACACTATATTCAAACATCATAAGAATCAGATCTCTGTTTACATAACCACATGCCAGTTTTCCTGCCTTTGCCTCATTCAGTGAACATTAAAAAATATATGTAGAGACAAACGATGAATAAACTAGGGTTCTTTGGAACCACTACAATCAACTTTTCTCCACAGCTACAATGGCATGTATCTGTAATACAACTGATGCCGGACAGGTGTAGCTGAAAGCACATATCCATCCTTGAAGGATACAATAGATGTAATGGGATGAACGAAGCTGAGATGAACATTCATAATTTATTTAGTATGACTTTTTGTAATGTCCAGGGGATAAGGCAGAGATTTTCTCACAGGAACCATTGCAAAGAACACACACAGAACAGCATCCATCCTTCCAAATGTTGTTTACTGTTCAAACTAAATGTGACGGAGGACAGGAACAAAATACAAGTAGCCATGTCAAGAGAATAAAAAGATGTCACAAAGACTGGATTGCCGCACACACAGACATAACTGAATATTAGCTGAATAAGGGACCTGACTTATGAGTGTTTGACCTCACAGCATTCTTATATAGCAGATTTTTTAATGGCATATAAGCAATTATAATTAACTGATTGGATTCAAAATCTGCAAAAAGACATACTACCTTATACACCTGCATCTGCACATTTACTACTGGATTCAGTAAGGCTACTTTTGAGTACATGCATTTATCAACTCAAAGCCTTAAATATTAAGGGTCATTTTTCTTTCAGTACTGTATACAACTTAACTTCAAAGGAACCATAAAAAGTGTACCTCGTCAGACTTTGACCCTAGCTACAGGTGACAGATTGTCTCTGGTATTTTTTACTATTCATAGTCTTTGCTGGTGATCTGTTAGAAATGGACACAGCACTGCACAAAGATAACATCTTATTACATTTCAGCATATTTACCAGCCATCTGTACCTAACAATATTGCTTTCTCTCCTCTCCACAGATGCACATTACTTATACTTCTAATCATACAGTCCTCTAACTTTCCCCTGTAATGATTCTAACATACATTGTGACAAATTAATATAACCCTATAAGCTGCTTTTATAAATGCTTTTTCTTAGAATAGCCAATAGACCAGTACATTCATGTAGCTTAAGGTACATTAGTTCACTTCTCTACTGCTTCCTTTCCTCTGTTCATAAAGTGGATGTACTAATATTAACTTTTCACAGTATTTTCACACAGACCTTAAAAAGTGATTTGGACATATACCATACACAAGGTAGTATCAGATGTCTCAGAATAACATTGAGATATGAATGGAGATTTATCTAAACTAATCAAGTGATAATGGTGTCTGTCTTAGATTTAGTCCACCTCTGCTGAGGACAGCTACACATTTTACGCAGTGTATGTATTTCTACTTGGAAAAACCCCCAATCTTCCCCTACTTCGTATTTTTATCTATGAACCTCTGAGTAATTTCTCAGTGATTTCTTTAAGAAATTAAGTGTAAGTCTTTTTCTTTCAGGAATAAGTAGAAAAAAAAAAAGTTGCTTATACAACCTATGTTTTACATGACAGGTCTACGAACAGAACACCCCCTGCGATATGGGCCAACCAGGCTGAATTTCCTGTATCACAGAATCATAGAATCACAGAATTGCCTAGGTCAGAAGGGACGTTTCAGATCATCTAGTCCAACCATCAACCTAACACTGTCAAAACCATCACTAAACCGCACATCTAAGCACTATGTCTACCTGTCTTTTAAATACCTCCAGGGATGATAACTCAACCACTTCCCTGGGCAGCCTGTTCCAATATTTAATAACCCTTTCAGTGTCAAATTTTTTCCTAATATCCAGTCTAAACCTCCCCTGCCATCACTTGAGGCCATTTCCTCTTGTCCTATCGCTTGTTCCTTGGGAGAAGAGACCAACCCCCACCTCTCTACAACCTCCTTTCAGGTAACTGGAGAGAGCGATAAGGTCTCTCCTCAGCCTCCTTTTCTCCAGACTAGACAACCCCAGTTCCCTCAGACTCTCCTCATAAGACTCATGCTCTAGACCCCTCACCAGCTTCGTTGCCTTTCGCTAGACACACTCCAGCACCTCAATGTCTTTCCTGTAGTGAGGGGCCCAAAACTGAACGCAGCACTCGAGGTGGGGCCTCACCAGTGCCGAGTACAGGGGGACAATCACTTCCCTCATCCTGCTCACCACACGGTTCCTGAGATAAGGCAGGATGCTGTTGGTCGTCTTGGCCACCTGGGTACACTGCTGGCTCATATTCAGCCAGCAGTAGACCAACACCCCCAGAAGAGATTAAAAATCACTTTTCCCACTACAACAGTGAGAAAATTTCTCATTAACTAACTGGTGACCCATAGGGGTTGTAAAGTATATCCAGTGTGTCCAGCTCCCGCTAGCAGAAAATAACAGTTAAGAGGATAAAAATTATAGAACCCAAAATAAAGGAGAGACAAGAAAAAACCTGGAGATGGGAATTAACTTTGTGAGAAAAGCCCTGTGACCCAGGTATAAATTCAGTACAGTTCTCACAGGATGAGAGACAGCATCACCACACCAGATTGTAGGGCTCAGGCCTGTGCTATGTAAATGTGAAGACACTGTGTTTCTCAGTACGTTCCATGTTTTTTTCACCTTTTCCAGGAATATCTAGGGATCTCCCAATCCCATCATCAGCTCAGGGAAGAAAGACTGGATTTTTGTTATGATGGTCTGATCTCTGCACAAGTGCTTGTGAAAAAGTGACCCCTGTACAGAAAGAATATTAAGCTATCTTTAATATACACTTTCAGTGAGGAGGGACACTCTCTCTCTCTTGTCAGGAAAAAGTATATCCTGAATTTCAGTTCTTTATCCAGGGACTCCATGTGATTGAAATTAATAAATCCTTGGATTAAAAACCAAAACCAAACCCAAAATCTCCCACTTGAAATGACACGCAGAATTACAGTAAATAGTTTAACTTGTAGGTTGCCTTGCACAGAGTGAGGAGTTGAACTCCTGGGTCCCTTCCAACTCAGGATATTTTATGATTCTTATATTGCTAAAAATGCAAGGTCAACCATAAAAAGCAGAAAAATAGGAACATACATGAACTAAGACAATCTGTGCAACATGAATTTGTTCCCCTTTTGTAGGGATTTATTAAATTATCTTTTTCAGCCATAGAACTTTTGCTTCACTCCATGCATAGTACAGTCTGGTCTGTCCTACGGACAAGACAAAAGTCTATTTGGTACAAAATAGGAAGGTGCAAAGTACAATTCAGATAGAAAACTGCAGAAAGGAAATTCTATCAATGATCTTATCACTTAGTTTTATAAATGATCAAGCCAAGGGCCATGAACTAAGCTTTTCACATGTGGCTGCTAATCTTGTTTCCATTTTGTGATGGACCAATTTGAGATAATGGAGGTTAATGATATTCATACATCTTAGGTACAATCCAAAGGTCCAATGTGGAGCCAGAATTCCATCTGTAGTCATTTGAGGCAGGAAGGAAATTCAGAGCCGTTCTGACTATCTAAGGTGGACATATAAACTGACAGTATGAATAACTAGCCTAAAGACTACTCTGTAGGTGTGCACAATACTTGCAACAGAATGTGAAAAAAATGGGAGGCATAATAGGAAGACCTAAGTGGTGCAAAAATATTAAATATGCTTAAAAAATCAGATTCAAAGCAGGTCAAGCCAGAAACTCAAAACAGCGGACACTAAACAATCTGGCATTTGGGATTTCTGTGCCTCGGTTCCTCATCTATATAGCAGGAATAATAATATTTCCGTCTCATAGAAGCATTACGAAGACCAATGCATTAACTGATAAATAAAGTTTTCAAAACTACAGTGGTGAGCACTTGTGTTGCGAGTCCATGGGGAACTTAATATTCAGGTATGCTCTGAGTTCTAAGTATGCAAAGAAATATTGGAGTGCTTTCCATTGAGCAAACACTATTTGTTTTACTAAATTAGACCTATAGAATAAAAATGGGATCTCATAATTAAAGGTTGTATGTGCAAGCAAACTTAAGAAATTTGAAACTTTGTTTTGTAACCTTAAAAGTCTTAAAATAGTTTTGAAGCTGTAATTGCATGTGTTGGCTATGAAGGGTCTACATTAATGCATTTAGGATTAATATTTGATTAGAATATAGTGATGCAAAAAAGAGGTGTTTGCAAAAAACAGAACAAGTGAGTCCAGTTATACTACTATTGGTAGCTCAAAATCCCCAAAGTTCTTTAAAAAAGAAGCTTTTAATGTGCTATGCTCTTTACCACTGATTAATCCTGTTTCTAATTAATACAAACATTTAAAAAGTACATTATGTTCATCACACATTTCATAATATTACCATCATCTAATTACAGAAGTGTCATTTATGACACTGTAGTTTGAAACAGAATAGGGTTTTGAACTTAACATTAGATCCAAACTAATGGATAGCTTGTAACAACAAAAAAAAATTTTAATCTTCATACGCAAAAATAGAACTATGTGCTACTGCAGAATTGCTCTTAAACTGCCATTCCAAAATTCATCTTCTATTATCATTGAACTGTAGCGTCACGTTGCATTTGCAGTTAGAGTACCTACTTGACTGCTGTCTGCAGGGCAAAATGTTCATCTTCATAGGTTGACAAAATAAAATATTACCATGTATAAACTCTGGGAAGTAAAATTTATGACCGCCTCATAGGAAATCCGGATAATGAAGGTATTCAAATTGGCTACTGATTGGATGCATCTTGAGGGTCTGTTTTTGTCCGACAAGTAGGGTTAGGAAGGCACAACTGTAATCGGCCGTGGGCTTTCATACCACTTTCAACAAAAACCTAAAACTATTCTGGCCTCCATGGGTTTTGTATAGAAACTGGGTAACGCGCATACGGAAACTATGACTATACCATCAATATCAATAATAAAGCAAGATTCAAAGGGATGTTTACTAGATAGCAAGACTACCCAGTAATAACACTGAACACTGGAGAGAATACACATCTCATGCTTCAGGGTTTAAAAGCAGTCCATAACCACCCGCATTTGGGGAATAACTCTGTGAGAAGATTAATTTGGTGCTTCTTGAACCTTTTCTAGGGTATCCAGTTGCGGCCTACAGCTAAAGAAAACATACCGTACTAGATTAATTGTACATCTAGGAAAGTGCAACCGTTACTATGCTCTTAAGTGTGGTCTTTGACTTCAAACATTTTCTGCATAAAGTTATTAACATCATGCTCTACAAATTCAACCCTATGATTGTTCTTCAAGGAAAGCTCAAGCAGTTCTCTATCGGAGACTTATTTTCATGAAGATTATGCACTCTATGTTCAAAAAATTTACATCTTCATTCTTACTCAGTTTTTCCCAACTGCGTAATCCCCTAACAATCAATGTTATGCAAAAGTAATAAAATCACTGTTTTCTCCTTTTATGTTCTTTCTGCTCAAAGTTCTAGTCAAATGATTTACAACATCCTAACTGTGATCTTCTTACTTCCTGTATTAATAGGACATCTCTCCCAAGTGCTGTTATTTCAGTTTCTATATGCTATGGCAAATATAAGTGAGCCTAAAAAATCCCTGTCAGAAAAAAAAAAAACCATATATAAAGAGGGAAAATATAAAGGAGCAAACGCAAGGAAACTAGGTCTATCCCTATTAAAATTAATATAGACTTCACTAACATATTCTACTAGATCCTGCCTAGTTTTTGGCACGATGCTGTTATTGCACACATTCAACTCAATGAACGTGAACTGTAAATGATATTTTCATGATTTCCACTGGGATACCCAAATCCCAGGAGCAGCCCTAGATGTAACATAAACCATACCTCAGTTTCCTGTTGTCACAAAATACAGTTCGGACAAAATTTCACATTACATGTATACTTTGAAAAGGGTGCCACTGATTCTTTAGTACAGCTACCAACATATAAATTTATCATGCTTTAAAAAAGCCATAGCTATTTCATATGTAACAGTGTCAAGAACATTTCATTTTTAGTCTTTCAATACAGGAGATCACGTTAATGATTTAAATATAAACGCCAAAAGTAACTTATTACTAACATCTCAGTGTAAAACAAAACATTCCATTTACTTCTATTAAGTTCTAATCTATACCTCAAAAAGACACTGTGGTAATAAGCATCCTAAAAATGTCACAAAATGGAGAGACAGCTTTCAAGTGTGTTACTAATGAAATCAGGTGCGTTACCAATAAAAACTGTGTTCTGGTAGAGGATTGTATCTGTGTTTTTAGCCAAGCAGACCTTCCACAAACTTCAGAAAGGCAATTTATTTAAATAAAAACTGCAGGGCAAGGGCCTTTAATTCTTAAGTATGAGTCAGCTTTTATGTTTCATATCTAAATGAAGATTTCATAATCAGCAAAGAAAGGAAAACCACTTTGGGGGTGCTACTCAGAGTGTGAGCCCACCTGCCTTGAACCTGCAGATCATAACAAATCAAAACTGCCACTAGCTTTACTCAGTTCTGCGTGCAGCAGGATCACAGATCATGGATCCCTAAATATGCAGCCTATAGAACTTACGTAACTTAACATGAAAATACACAATTGAAATACCTGAAGTTCTACACAACAAAAGCTTGGGGAAGATAAAGCTTGGATGTTACGTCTGTATTTTTAATTTAATTCAGATTGATTGAGGTACAAATTATGGCTTGGATCCTGCACCCTGAAGCAAGCAGGATGAAAGCTGCGCCTGCGTCAAGTCCCACTGCTTTCGGTACACTTGCTTAGTACATAACGCAGGGTTGGGGCCTGGGGGATTTTGTTGGTTCACTCAAACATGCTTGTAATGTTACTAAACTGTAATATAGCTGATTAAGTACAGCTTGTTGAATAAACACTGCAGTATTTTATGAGCACATAATCACCGAGTATTTTGGAGGTTTGCTTTTAGCATACTTTTGTATCTTAAAAAAAGGAAGCTGGGTTTTCGTATACTATAGACTTCTGCAGTACCATGCATTCATAAGCAAGTGCTGCTGCAAGCAACCAAAAGCCTTCCTATACAACTATTTACTTTGCTGAGAACATTTTACTCTGAGAACTAAGACAGGCAAATATTGCCTACTAAAATCTTCTCAAAATGCCATATTCCTATACACCAAGTAGCTATTTCCAAATAGATCTATCAGATACATTTCCAAGTAGATCTATCAGAACATAACACCATCTTCAAGTAATATCAAGCCAAAGAAGGGAAATAATGGAGATTAAGCAGAAAATAAATATCTTTTCATCTTATGTTGCCAATTTCTGCAAATATACCATACAAAACAGAAATATATCATATTAAATACAGATCTTTGGCCCTATCAAATGACTTAAACATGAAGAACCATGCTGAGTTTTAGCTTTACTTAGAAGTCTCAGAATGTCAGATCTTCTAATGATATTTTAATGCATCTTGATTATTTGCATTACCTTTTTACTGAAGTGACAGAAATGGGAAATTGCTGTATGGAGTTTCACAAATGCTAAATTACTGTGTACATAAGCAAAAGGAGTCTAATTCAACCCTGGGAAACAGGTATGATTCTAATGCACTGTTCACTGACACTCTATTAAAACTACAGAGTAATTTGACCCAAAAGGCCTGAACCTGTTTTGGTTCAGGATGGCAAAGAACTGTAAAACCTCCAGCAATTAGAATTATGTAAAACCTACTCCAAAGGTCTCTGACTCTTTAAGTCATGGGGGTTTATCCTTCTTCCCCTGCACTGTATTTTAAAAAGATTTGTCACTAGCTGTAGCTGAAAACCAAACAGAATTCTATTCATCATATCTGAGATCAGGAAAACTGTGTGTTTCCCAAGCACCAGATCTGCACACAAACTGTCTTACAGGCTTGTCTTGTTTGTTTATATTCCTTCCTTCTTCCCAAAACACAAAAAGAAATGACAATGTGCTGGAGTTGGCCATAACCTAAATTTCAAATCAATTGGTATCTGGTTAATAAAAGGAAAGTATACTTAATAGATGAAGTTCATTTACTCTTAATAATGTAAATTGCACTAATTTAAAATTCTGGGTTCAAAGCTTCTAAGCAAAACAAATAGCAAACAAAACTTCTAGGAAAGGCAACAGAATTAATATCAAAGTTAAAGATAACAGCAGAAGATCATAATATAATCTCTCCTTTAATTTTTGGTCTTCATTACAAAAGTACCTGAGGGTTGGTCAGAAATACCAAATAGTTTGTACTGATTTTACTTGTGCATTTAAGAACACCACTGAAAGCTTTGTTGCAGAAAACAGATACAAAACATAAACCACACAGCATTATCTTAGGGTTTCTACTCAAAGAAAATTCCCACTTAAGCACCTAACCAACACATAAAAACCAATGCCAAACAAATTTGGCAACTTTTGGTATTTATGCTGTCCCACTAAGTTTACTGTCATATAATCATAATCTTCAGTACTAACACTAAGAAACACCCAGTATCTACATCCAATCCCTCACAAATAACTGAAGTGCTACGTTCAGTAATCACTGCACTGTCCCTTATTTCTAGACTGTGCCTTTTTCTTAAAAAAAGAGAGGGAAAGGAAGAGAGGATGAGAAGAGCAAGGGGGAGGTAGATGTATACAATTCTGAATTTCTAATGACTTATAAATGTTACCTGTGCTGGCACCAATTGTTTTCCTTTCCTGCCCACAATCCTGTTACTAGTTTGGGGTCGAAGCATGAATTCAGGATTTGGCCCTGAATGCTGAAATCAAGATTTTAATGAATTTACTGACCACCCCAACTCTGCAGCAGGAAGAAAAAAACATCAACAAGATCTCTGTCTTTTCTTTCCAAAGTCCTTATACAACCACTGCAGCTCTCAAGTAAAAGGCTTATAGGCATCAGATTACTGCCCCCCCCCAACACAACGTAGCTTTTATTATTTCCATAATAATAAAAAAAAAAATTTACAGCCCTTACCTTACAAATTTGAAAATAATCTGAGGTGAGCGTCTCCTGGATCTCTTCTCTGGGTGTCCCTGCAGCTCCCGCAGTCCCTCCGGGGTGCACGGAGCCACCACCAGCCCCACTTCCACCACCACTGCCACCGCCACTGCTTCCACCAGGGGATGAGGCAGTTAAACCATCCAAAACTTTGCGAAAATTAAATTTCTTCATTTTGGAAAAATCTTTCGGAAGATTTGTGGGGGGGAGAAAGATGTGTCGTAACACATTCAGCTACATGTAGCGAAAGAAAAAGTCTTTAATGGTCCTCTGAGTGAGGCAGCACTTTAGTCCCTTGTACCAAACAGACTGTCAGTACTAGGTGTAATTGACTGAAAAATACAAAGGCTTCATTTTGTCAGACGTGAAAGCTACCTGGAAAGGTCCTTTTTAAAAAGAAATTAAAAATAAAAAATCCACAAGCAGCAGAACTAAGATTTACGTTCAAACAAGGAACAATGGCACAACCGCCATCGGGTACCCTCACAAAATCCACATTTAGCAGTGGTTAACACCGAAAAGTAAATAAAAAATTCACGCTGGCATCCGAAACAGTGGGCTCCATCTCTCTACCTTCCCTGCCTACTGGCTGCCTTCGGCGCTTGACTATTTTTAACGAAACGGCAACGATTCGGCCACGTTCAACTGCCCCTTCCCCTCTAAAAAAAAAGCAGCCCCTTTCCAGCCGGGGGTAGGTACCTTTGCCTCCGAGGGGCTTCGAGAGGAGCCCGATTCCCTCTCCCCCGCCGCCGCTCTCCCGCTCACCCCACCGACTGCCGCCGGCCCCCGAGCCCCCCTCTCCCCGCCTCGGGCTCCCGGACGGGTGGGAGCCCCTCACTTGCCCTGTCGCCCCTCAGGACCGAGCGACGGCTAACGAGCGACC
>VXBO01013835.1:352951-440158 GCA_013400135.1 Rhinoptilus africanus | reverse complement strand
GAGCTCCGGGGGCGGGGCCAGGCTGGAGGCGGGGGGCGGGGCCACGCCCCACTGCGGCGGGGTGCGCTGTGAGGGGCGAGGGCGCCCCGCGGCGGAGGCCGGAGGGGCAGCCGGGGCCGGGGGAGGGGATGGCGGGGACAGGGCCCGCTCGGGTTGATGTAGGAGTGGAGAGAGGCGAAGGTTGTTCCTCAGCGTCAGGCCCAACAAACACAGAATGTCCGGGGAGGTGGCGGTGCTGGCGGTGACAGGGCGAGGCCCTGCGTAAGGGCCCTGAGCCTCCATTTCCTTGCCTCTGTTTCCAGAGCGGCGTGTACGGGTCAGTGCCCAGCCCCTCTGGACCGATACTGCCTGGCACCTCAGGTACAAATCCCCTTCACCAGGGGAATAAAGGAAGCCACAGTTACCTTCCCAGGCCTGTGGTTCTCTGAGGCTTGCCCTGAAGTCACAGAATCATAGAGGGGTTTGGGCTGGAATATCCAAAGATCATGTAGTTCCCCCCCCCTGCCACGGGCAGGGACACCTCCCATAGACCAGGCTGCTCAAAGCCCCATCCAGCCTGGTCTTGGACACTTCCATGATGGGGCATCCACAGCTTCCCTGAGCAACCTGTTCCAGTGCCTCATCACCCTCACAGTAATGAATTTCTTCCTGATATCTGACCTAAATCTGCCCTCTTTCAGTTTGAGGACGTTAACCCTTGTCCTATCATTATACTCCCTGATAAAGAGCCCCTCCACATCTCTCCTGTAGCCCCCCTTCAGATACTGGCAGGACATTATAAAGCCTCCTTGGAGCCTTCTCTTCTCCAGGCTGAACAACCCCAACTCTCTCAGCCTGTCCTCATAGCAGAGGTGCTCCAGCCCTCAGAGCATCTTCATGGCCCTCCTCTGCGCCCATTCCAACAGGTCCAAGTCCTTCTTGTGCTGAGGACTCCAGAGATGGATGCAGTGCTCCAGGTGGGGTCTCACCAGACCCACCAGTTGTGGGAGCAGGTGACGTGGGACGGTGTCTCCAGCCTCTGGAGTTAGCAATGTGTCAGGAGAAGCGTTTACACTGTACACCAGGCTCGATAAAAAGGTTATCCAGGTCAGAAACAAGTGAGGTAGCTATTATAGTGACTCATGGCACAGTGCTGTCAACGTAGTTGGAAGCTTGGAAATGACTAAAACGGTGTAAAAACAAACTCGTTCTGCGCGGTGCTAAATATATATCACCTCTTGTATAATAAAACCATGGAAGCGATGCGCATTGGTCACCTCATTTTGCAGCCTCTTCAGGAGCGCTTAGTATAGTTCTGATACCCGCTCTAATATCTAATCCATTTTTTGTAAATCCTACAGTTCTGTGAAGCAGGGTAATAGGTGTTTATTTCAGCTTCTTACACTGAGCTCCATAATTTTTTTCCCCCTTCAGCTAATCCCTATGTGTTCACAGGTACTTCCTATCTGAACGATAAAAAAGATTGCAAAATTCAAAGAGTAACTGTAGCATCACTTATGTCCTCATGAAAAATAAAGGATACATTGCTGATGAAACTGGAAAGGCTGATAGGTTTCTGTAGCCAGAAAAAAAGGAACAGAGATTTGTATGGGAAACAAAATATATGAGGACTATGGCTCAGAGACAAATGAAAAAGAGGATGGAACTGAGTAAGCAAATCTGTAAAAAAGTAAGTGCAGGGTTTTGGAGAATAAGGAAAAGTAAAAATTCCAATTGAAGTTATTTGAAGAATGACATGTCCTAGTGATATTATGCTCACCACAGGCAGCACAAGTGAAAAAAAAAAGCAAGGTAAGAAAACCCAAAAGAAAGATAACAACATGAATTGTAAATAGGAAAGGGAAAGATAAGGTTAAAAATGAAATAATTAGGATGATGAAAATGTCACAGACAGACGTGCAAAAAAGAATAGAATGGCAGTCAGGAGGTGTTACAGAGAAAATCTGGTAATGTAGTGGTGCCATAGTGCTAGGGAGGACAGAGATAAGATGGTTAGTTTTAAGTAAAGAAAAGGAAGGACCAAAATTAGAAGAATATTAAAAAGCATTTGGTAGTGGAATTAGATGAATACATTTTTGGAATATCAACAACATTTGTCTTGCAGAGAATCAGTATGAAGAAGTGGGTATTGATGAGATGAGAGTATCCAAAAGGACAAGGATCCTCACACTGCCAATGTGCTGTTAGGAAAACAGACTTGTAGGAAAAAAAAACCCCACAACAAAACCAGATACTGCCTAACAAACACTGAGCAGTCCTTTTTAAAACCACCTACTCAGAACAATGCTGTGGTTCACTACTTGTAAATGTAAGGAATATGGGTCCCTTTTGAAAATTTTGCTCTAAGCTGGACACAAATCCAGAAGCAGAGACAGAGCAATGGACATGAGAGTTGTGGGGTGGTGCAGAGGGAGACAGGACAGTGCAGGACATAGGAAAACTCAATAACAGCAATGATGTGCACAGAAAGGGGTCCTATTGAATGACCTAGCTGGTGAGGAGTTTTGTTGTAACACAGAAACAAAAACAAAAACAAAACAAAAAAAAGAAACAATTTGGTTTTGCCACAGAAAAAGACATTCACTTTTTGTTTAGTGGAGGCAAATGGAGGCATTCAGTTGATGGTTTGCACTGTGTTTAGATGGCATTGACGTTGCATATTTTTGACACCAGGAGTTTTAACAATCAGTTTGTTAACTGATGAAAATGTGGAAAGATATTAGATGTTAAATTGATATATAACAAATATATAAGACGTCCCAATGCACTGTGAAATATATGTATCTGAATCTATATTTTAGACAGTAAGAGGAGAGAGTATATTCCTCAATGTATTCTTCTGGATAGTATCTTTTACATTTATCAGTCATCTTTTTTTGGCAAGGTCAAACACAAACTAAATGTTACAAGGATAACAGTTTGCTTGCAAGATTTTGCTGACAAAGTCTACACTATCAAAATTAGTATGATTTCTCATTTTGATTTTTGCTTAGGTAAACTTGTAACTACATGTAGTAATATTAAAAAGATTGGTCAGAATCAAACCTAGCAAAGACGACTAATATTAATTCAGCATTATCTAATCTCAGTCCGATTCAAGAGCTAACCAAGAAAATGGAGAACGAGGAAAGATGTGCTTAGATCAGCTGACCAGAAAGTAATAGTAGTAGAGGCTGTATATGCTTTGTATATGACTCATCATTAATATTCTGGTCAGTTCTTTTGGGGGTATTTTTGCTTACCTCATCTGGCTTTCTTGGTTTATTTTTTTGATAGCAAATTCTGCTTCAGCCAATGGGCTAGAACTTCCTGACTAAAGCTGCAAGGTGCTAGTTTAAATAGAGACGTGTAGGAGTGTGCAGTAAGCCTTCTTTGACTTTTAAAGATCATTCACAGGTGGCTCCTGGTTTCACAGTTCACACTTTTTAAACGATTCATACTACTCCTTTTGATAACACATGAATTAGTAGTCAAAATCAATGACCCTTGAGAGAAATCATTGTATGCCCATCAGTAGCTGACTAGACCACAGCCTTGCAACTATACCCTGCAAGAGAACTTCTGTGCTTGTGCAAAACTGAAGAGAAAGGACGCAATCAAATACCAGAAACCCATTTATGCCAATGCAGGCAAAACTGACTTTCCATAGTGGTCTATTCCTCATTAGACTTCGGGATATTTGCCAATATTATCCATGTTTCTGTGTAATTCCAGAACATCAAATGGCAGCGAGCATAGTGTTCCTGCCTGCAGAGCCCCACTAAAAATATCCCCAGTCAGTGCTGAGTATCTGGTTAGAACAGCTTGCTGAACTCTATCAATTAGCCAGATCTTAATCTATTTAATGTGTTTTATTAAGGCTATATAATGCTAATGTTTTAATCAAAATGTCAAGCAGTACTAAATCAAATTCATTAGGAAGGTCCAAGTCTATCACATCCATGTGGTTACCTTGATCAAACAAACCTGTAATCTCATCAAAAAGTGAAGTCAGGCCTGCTTGTCAAGACTTGTTTCCATGAAGCCATGTGGACTTGCTTTCATTATATTCCCTCCCTTTAACTCCTTATTGATTGAATCACACATAGTGTGACTGCTTTAATTCACATAACATCACTGTTTTGTCTAGGATTACTGAAGATGCCAGGTCTATTATTACCTGGGTCATTCTGCTTAATTCTTGGAATAACATGAGTTTTCCTTTGGCCCTTCGAATTTGTAGCTGCACAGAGAGCTGTTAAAAATTAACATTAGAAGGCTGGAAGTCTCCTACTATTTTAGGATCTTTGGATACTCAGGTGCCACAGAGGATGCTGATTGAAAAACAGCAGTGCCATTTTCATCGTTCATAGGTGTCAATGGATAGAAAAATAATTTCTCATCTTCATGTAATATTAATACATCATCCTTTTTTTTTTCTTCACAAGTGGATGATAGAAATATTTACCATAAAAATTAGATCTTTTATGCATGCTCGGGGACCAGATTTTTTAATGAAGAAGCTGTGACAAGGTGGGATGTGTCTGTACAAAACTGAGAATGTAATTTTGTAATAAGAACTCCATTTTCCACAGTGGGCCAAGTACAGGTGTAAATTAGCCCATGGATAGAGTTGTCTGTTACAGCTTGAGGTGATCAATTCTCGTTGCTGTTGAAAGGGAAGGTCCTGTACCCACTTGAGCTCTTGCGGTTTTTGTCCCTCCAGCAACAAATTAATTTGCTAGGAAAGTCAATAGTTTTCTTTTGGTTTAATGAGCTGGATTAGCTCTGTGCAGGGTCAGACAAGCACCAGAGACAGTGCAAAGATGGACAGAGCTACAGCCCTGCACAGGAAGATGAGGGTAGTCTCCCGTTTGTTAAACGTAATTCAGCTCAGGCGTGCAATGTAACTTCATTGTGATGGTGGCCTGTTGAGTTATATTCTGAATATATGCCCTACCCAAGGTGAGCTGCATATCTCAGTAAAGAACTATCACAAGCCTCCTAAACAGCAGCTGGGGACATAAAGTTTTGACTAGTTTTTACAGACTGTCCCGTTGCGGTAGAGCAATACATTTCTTGCAGAGTGTTCTCTCTGCAAGAGTGTTCCCCCCCTGAAGTGGGACTCAGCTTAGATTTGGTTGCTCTGAAAGCAGGGGTCTTTTTTTAACACATTGTGGAGTACAGGCTGTAACAGAAGCCAAAGAAAAATTAGAGCCTCAGTGATTATTATCAGCACAGCAGCTACTTGCTGTATCTTTACTATAAAAAATAGGCAAGACTGTGGCATGTCTAATAGAGATGACATGAGTTCTAGTTATGACAATGTGGGGCCTTGCCTGGGACATAAAACTGGTCTAAGTAAATACTATGGTAGTTAATATATGCCATGTACCATGTCACCACAGGTTTCTTACCAGCCTTTATTGTAGTTCTCAGGCTGAATTTTTGGTCTTCTCTCTGCAGCCAGCTTGCATTGTATTCCATGCACAGTTTTCTAGTTCTTCCTCTTAAACACTTTTCTTAAGACTTCATTTTATAGATCACTAGCTGTCACTTAGCTTAGCTACCTCTTTTCCCTCTTACTCCTTCAGTAAGTATTAGACAAAACTGTCTGGCCTTTCCAGGTCCTGCTGTGAGCCAGACTATTTGAACTTCTAATGATCCAGATTTGCAATCCAGCCTGTGCACATCCAATATCTCTAAAGGTGTAATGGATCATTAAAATATTTTTAGTTACTGGCACAGACTGTTAGAAAGCAAAGTTGCTATTTTCTTACCCTGAAGTTTTAATTTCCACCAAAAATATATGTCTGACTTTTGATCGGTATGTACCTTTTCTGATTTTTCTTGCAAAATATTTTCATTGGTGCTTTTTCCATTCGGAACGTTTTCATCTTCTCTAGTTGCTGCAAAACAGCAGGAACTGATGCCTTTTCAAAGTCAGTTGTTATTATTTCTCAGAACAGCTTTCCAAAAAAGCTGTGAAAATGTGATAGTTCTCAATAGAAAGAAAGGATAGTGGTTCTTGACCAAAGGTGTACCTATCCAGGTGATATATAGCCAGATCACCAAACTGACCAATCACCCTCCCAGACATGCTAGCAAGAGATCACAGATTTCCAAGTCAGCAAAGATAAGCTTTCAGATAAAGAACTTAAAGCATTACTTGAGCATGTTAGATAATCTACTGTATTTAAATCCCGTGAGAGAATAAGATCCTTTATTAAAGCAGAATCGGTAAGAGCTTTAGCAAATCAGGAAGACTGTAATTCACCATGAATATTCCTTTTGTTGTCAGCTTTGCTACAAGTTTGACGTTTTATGCCTTTTCCCATTATTGCTCTGAGGTTTCTTGCAAATTATCAGTGGCATTTGAAGTGACAGCTAATGTATTCCAAATTGTTAGTTCATTTTACTAGATTCTGCACTAACAAAGGTCTCAATTAGGACTGGGCTACTTGTCTTGGTTGCTTTCAAACCGACACAGTCTTGTGAGTTTGAAAAATAATGTTGGAATTCATATTCCACTTACAGGAGGCTATAAAATAAGAGCATAAGGAGTTAGAAAGAAAAAAAAAAATGTTTAATGAGCCTACACTTTCTCTATAGGAAAGTCATCAGGACAGTTTGCATTTGGAGGGGGGATATGTGGTTCTTCCAATACTTACAGAAAAGAGGCTTCTTTTTAGCTGGGAAAAATTTCAGCTGCCCTTCAATATCCTTCAGTTTAAATTATAGGGTAAAAAGGTCCATTCACTCAAACTAGTTCGATGAATCATAGGAACCAAAAATATAATGTGTCAGTTCACAAAACATCAGATATAACATCCTTGGTCTCTGTGCAAAAAAATCTTCATAGAAAAGTCTAGACCTGTTATAGCCTTGGTCCAAAAGCAGGTGATTGGCAATTCATGTAGATGGCCTTAAATTTAATGTAGGTATTTGCATAAAAGAGGAGTTGGAAAGATGAAGGCAGAGAGAGAAAAAGAAGCAAAGGGAAAATGGAGCCCACATTCCAGTATTTCAGTCCTTCTGTCATAAAGAGCATTCAGTTTTATGTCTGCATCTTTCATTTTTAACAATTGATACATTCTGTAAATACATTACTATTGACCTGCAAGACCTTCCAGACTAAGCAATACTTCATAATAAACAGACTCATCAGAAGGCTCCAGGGAAGAAATGCTACCTGCAGTCTGACTTTCAACATTTTTACGAAGACTGTGAAGAAAAGTGAGCTAATACTCTATAGCGTCATCCCTCCAAACCATTCCCCAAACCAGGGCCACATCCTGACCACAGCCATGCTTTGGTCCTTCATCGCAGAAGGACTGCAAACCACCTAATGAGCTGTCTAAGGATTACATCAGGCTGAGCTGGTCCATGGTTGAATCCGATCACTGCAATGGCTCTTATGCCTTCCTTTCCCCCTCCCTCCATCATGCCTCTTTTCCCCTTTAATCTTAATTTAAGAACAAATTGAAGGCAGATCGGACCATTCTGTCTCCTCTGCAAGTGTCCTATGAAATATTCCATCCCAGTCTGGATGCTTCATTGAGAGGAAGTCTGGCAGAAATGTTAGCAGTGAAAATCCAATCAGTCCTAGAAGTTAAAAAAATGTTTTTTCATGCCAGGAATGACAGCTGTATTATTCCTCAGCCCTTGTTCTGTCTCTCAGTCAGGGATTTTCTTTATTCCAACCTGATGTATCAAACAGGAATTTGGTATGTAGTGCCTGATAGGATTGAGTTGTCTCAGGGGTTCTGAATCCCTGCTGTCCTATCCGCATCCTTCAGGTAGAGGATATTTACAGAGTGCTTTTCCAGCTAAGAAGTTAGTGTGGTGCTGATCTGCAACACAATGCTGAACATAAAGCCTGTCCCTCTGCAATTTGTGTGCTGTGTGTAATCCTGTAAATGGCCATTTCTTCAGGCTCTGAAGGAAATGAGAATGCCTGCTATCCACCTCAGGCCAGATTTGAGCTTAACTCCTCAGTGTATAATCAGTATATTTTATTTAGGGTGACAGGAATAATTTGTTTCCAGTTCAGAAGTTCAAAACAGTGTTAAAACATTTGTAAATATATTGTAATAAATGTCTAAATGTAAATTAAGCCAGGAAATGTTTGTTTTGAAAATATCGAAATTATTTTTTTCAAAACATTGCTTGCATTTTATTTGCACTAGAACCATTTTCTAAACCTGACATACTTATTCAGTCTTCCTGTTGACTCAAACTAGCCCAAAATATCTGTCACTGACATCCACTCCTGTATTTTATAAAGGATTTGCCAGTGACTCAGTTCTGTTAAACTTCAGCTTCACTTTTTTTCATTTAAAAAACCCAGGGAAATTGGAACGATTACATTTTGAGGGACAGTCTGCAGCTCAGTTGTGCCAGGCTCCCTCTTCGACTGTACTCCGAAATAAGGCGTCTCAAGCAAGAGATGACCAGAGAACCTCTCTTCTAAGGAAAAACAAAGATCCAGGATGCCCTGATTCATCGTCTCATCACACTGGTGGCCGTTTCCATTTTTTATTACGGAGCAAGGCTTTTAATTTCTGCTATAGGAAAGGATATCTGTTCTTCTCACCTCACCTGCTTATGGTGATAGTGTTGTTTCTGTTCCCATAGCTTCTGATCAGCTTATCATATATCATATATACCATGTATCTCTAGGCCTCATAATTGTGTGAGGCAAATGCTGCATTTGTTTTGCTGCAGGACTGAATCTGAGCATGAGGAAGGGTCTGTTTGAACTGAGGTTTAGGGAGGAGCACAAGGGCCTCTCAGTCTGAGTGGCAGAAGGGAGAAGCAGAGCCCAGGAAGCAGAAGCAGGGGGCTGTGGCGCAGGTCCTGGGAGATGCAGCTGCCCTGCAGAACAGAAGCACAGGGAAAGTCCTGTGCTCCTGGCAGGAAAGGGACAGAGGCGGCCACCAAGCTCCACCTCTGAACCTCATGTGAACCAGGTTCTCAAGCTTGGGCAGGAGCTATGGCCACTTGGCTGGGCTGGGGGATTACAGTTAGTACATTAGCAAGTCTGTGTGTGAGGGAGAGCTTAATATTGGGCAGTCTATCAATGAAAGTCTATTCTAACCTTGGCCAGATTGATGTAGTTGCCAGTGGAGAATTAAACGCAGCTGTCCTATGTCACAAGCTTTCTGTGAAGACTATTGAACTAAAGGAGTTTCCCAAGAAGCTGCAGGAGGAATTTTCTGAAGTATCTGGTAGAAACTGCTCCCACATTGCGAATTCAAGTCTCTCTCAGGCAGACCCACTGCCTTCTAGGTGGGATACATCAGACTGATGTGCTTGCTTATTCCTTCTGTGTAGTAAAGCCATGCTTTATAGCCCAAATCCAGGAAAAGTATTCAAAAATCTTTCTATTGTTCTAGCAAAGTGACTAGCAAATAATTGCATGGTCCACTCATGTATGTCACATCATGCTCATCTCTATCCACAAGGAAAATCACATTTAATCTTTGGCTTCAGCGTTAGGAGAGTGTTCAAAGTGATAGATCATATGAAGCATTTTGATACTTTCTTCATGATAGAATTCAGTTTTCTGTATTTTTGAGAATCATTTTCTCATTTCTGTAAAGTAAATCTAACTATAAATCCTGGTCTAAAGCATAACACTAAGAATCTGGCAGTTATTAAATAACATGTTCCCAAACCTAAGTACATTACTTTTTACTCATTTGTCACATATTTTGGTCATTTGTTTCACCTCTTGGCAGGTTTGAAGGTGAATAGGTATAACAGGTACAAATACTAATTTATTTGGTATTTAAGTTTGAATACTGGCGCTTGGACTGTAGGAGTTCGGGTGATTCATCAAAGGCTCCTTATTCTTGTCCCCCAGACAGGACAGATTCTGACCTTTTCCTTATGAGCCCAGCATTTCTTGAAAAATCAGAGGGAGGCATGTCTAAAACTTTCCATTCTTGGTTAACGTGAACACAGCACCCCAGCCCTGCTTTACATCTGCCGTGTGCTTACAGACAAGTTGTAAACCCAAAGTTCTCATTTTGAACATTAAGATCCCTAGATATTTTATGGGTTGTGTGCCATCTGAAATACTCAGTTTTGATCAGGTGCATGTACACTTCTTATTCATTGCTCAGCAATATAACCTATGGAGGGTGATTGACATTCATACTAGAAATGCATTATGCTTTCCTACCAGTATGAATTATTGCTTTCATCTCTGAATTTACATACATTGATGCTTGTGCAGATTCTAGACACATTTGGAAGGAAATGCATTTCGAGTGACTGATAGGACAAAGAAGGTTTCTAGTTCTCATCAGGCTATTCTTTAAAATATATCACATGACTGACTGACTTAGTATTGTAATCACTGCAGTTAGTTTGGGCTTACCAAAACTGATTCCATCAAGGTGTGTTTGTTTTTCTTTACAGGGATTTGTGCTACAATTCAATCTGTGCTGCATCCTTACGACAAAAACCTCAACATTTTAAGGTTTTTCTATTCTGATGCTACTGATGCCACTGTGCCTATTTAGAAGAAAAAAAAATACTCAAATTCCTTATGATTCCCTCTTTGCTTACATAGTTGGGATTTGACTCCTCCACTCAATAAATGGTTTTGTTGCAGTGTTAGGTGGCACATTTTTATCTCTCTCTAGTTTGTTCTGGCTCTGTTACACTAAGGGACAGTGCAGATGCAGATGGTTGCTGTGATGTACACCCATGACAGAATCCAACACGTCAGTATTTACCTGTTCACGAGTGTGGGACTTGTGGAAGCTGAAGGAAGTATTCTACCTCTTCACCAACTCATATTCTTGGTATGATTCAAGTAGATCTTCCCCCTCCCCTTATTTTACAATTTCCGGTGTGAATACATAAAAGCTTGAACTCTGGATGGATGTTGTATTTGACAGGCTAATTGACCCATTTTAATTAATTGTCTTTGGCTCACACATAAGAGATCACCTATCCCATAAGTAGCTTTTAAGGAATCCAGTCATTAATCTCCTTAGCAGCTATTCTGTTCTAGCTTCCTCTAAGGCATTTGCTCACGCAGCCTTCACGCTAGACTCATCCAGGAAGGAAATCCCCTAAGACTGTTCGCGGAGCTCTGGGAGAATCCTACCTCACAAAATCATTCCCAGAAAAGAGGGGTCATTATATTTTATTCAGATGCTTTTTTACGTGAGGAAAGGTGGTTGACTTAAGCTGATGTCAACTTGTTTTTGAAGTTTTTTCCAACTTCTAGGAACAATTACACATAAAATACTGGGAGATGGGTAAGGCCCTATATCACAGTCATCCTGATACTACATTAAAATCAGTTTTGAGTAGAAAACACCATATTCACAACCCTGTGCTATCATGCTGAAATAAAAATATTACTGTTATTAATTTTAAATAAGCTTTGACAACATAAAGTATAAAAACATACTGAGTGTCAGTATAAAAACATACTGAGTGTCAGTTTTTGCTTGGCTTAACTCACAGGTACAGAATTCATGAAGCTCTAATGCTTTTTTTCTGACTGCATCACAGATGTTTATTGAAACGTCTCGTTTGGGCCTCACTTCCTTCTTCTGCCATGCAACCTTCTCTGGCTGGTAAGTAAAAGGATACTAGTATGGTAATAGCCAGAAATAGTAAAATCTCTGTTCTCACAGCCTTATTAGAAGCAGGAGCTGTTAAACCAATAGCACATGAGAGACATAGTTTGGTCAATGAACATGAGGGGCAGGATTTTAGAATTTTACATAATGGGAGCCAGGAAGACTTAAACAGAACCTGGGTGGGAGACTTGGGAGAAAGCTGATGCAGGATAGATACTGGTGTGTTAGAAGGAGGGCATAGGTTTTCAATATTGATTTGGGTAGAGAAGGAGGGGAAAAAACAGAAGGGAGAAAAATCAGGAAGGGAAAAAACAAATTCAGCTTTCTGTTTTGGTCATACTGAATTTAGGTTGACAGCTATCTAGCCCCAAAATATGTCAGACAAAAGCTGAGATGTTAGTTTGGACAGGAGACTGACACCAGCCAGTAGTGTGTTTGTCAGTATAGTGATGGCGGTTGAATCTGTTTGTAGATGAAATTACAGGGAGCCTGCAGAGAGAAAAAGAGTTTTAGGGCCAAGGCTATGGAACCGCCGCAAAACATTTCAGACATAAGAGACACATTGGAGGGGTTGGAAAGTTTCTGTCATTCTAACTAAATGTGGCCGAGGCAGAAGCACAGACCAGGATGCTGTGCCAGCCTTGGAGACAGCATATGTATTTGAAGACAGAGCTCTGTTCATTTGACAGTCAGCACGATGAATGGACATCTGTCCTTCCCCATGATGAGTGCAGAGGAGTCCTCAGCACTTCTGTGTGCCAGCAAACTTAGCACAGGGCCTAACATTTTTGTATTAATTGTGGGAGTGGCACCAGGCCGACCACATGAGTTTTCAAGCAATCTTGCCCTTACTTCATAAAGAGGAAGAAAAAAACCTAGACTACAGCTCTGAGAGTATCTAAGTTAAGTAATGGATGATCACTCATTTGGGCTTTGGTTTGATGATAGTAGGGCAGTCCTGGCCTGGCTTAATCAGATATTTCACCAGCCATCTCTCCCTTGCCTCCTGCTCCATCCTTTGTATCCGATCTTGCGAGGTCACAAGTATAACTCAGCTCAATATGTTGAGACGATGTGCTTTTTGGCTTTGGTAGTTTTCTAACAGTTCAGCCTGTCCACTCAGCTCAACCCGCAGTTGCACAACCTCTAGAGCTTAGAGCTAATGCAGGGAAAGTAGCAGGAGCACATGGCTGGGGCAGGGGAGATGGCCCCTTCCAGCAGCCACTGGGCAAAGTGCAATAAAAGGCAGCACTGGAGCCAGGCTCCCTGTCCTTAGGGGAGGGTAAAAACATTCTTGTGAAGATGAAGCAGGCTATGCTTTAAACCCAAGTTACCAGAGTGCAAAACTGTGGGAGTGTATTTAGCAGAAAATGGACGTACATTGAACCAGCCATACGAGGAAGTGGACCGATTGTAGGCCCTCGTCCTTGGAGTCACCTTGAGGAGAGAAAAGCAGGAACAACAGTGATTGCTTCATTGCGAATTGAGAAACAAGCCAAGAAGAGCCGGAGGCGTATGTGGAGAAACAGAGATTAAGCGAACTAATCAGAAGTGGAGCTGAGTCGCGTGCTTGCCTCGTGCAGAGGGGTACTAACCAATCCACTGATGCGTGCAGGGACAGACAAATTCTATATAAGGGACAGTCGTTGATCAATAAAGCGGCTTCTGTATGATTCACATTGGATCATGTGGAGTCCAGTTTCTCTCCTCACAAAACTTCAGTTTTCTATTGTGTTTGCACATATTAACAGTAAAACTACTAATTGCCTTGTCTTTGATGGATTTTACCTTTTTGCACATTTCTTTCCATCTTCTACGAAGCAAGCACTGTTTAGATTCCCTTCCATAGGCAGTTTACACGGAGGTCTGCATGTGGACATTTTTTGGATAAAAAGTGTGAGCAAATCGTTTTTAACCTCTGAAATGAAGAGATATACTCAGCGGTACTTCTTCTCCACCTTTAGCTCCGTTTTTGCAATAAATAAATCAAAAAAGCCAAGTGCTCAGAGCAGGGTACGGTTCTCAACTTTAAGACCAACCAGTCAGTAGGTGGGAGGTGGGAAGGATCTGCCAGTGTGACCTGGGGGATAATAGATGAGAGTATTTTGACACTGCATGTTTCTCTCATGTACTGTGCCTGCCTCCTCTCACCTTGATTATAAAGTTTAAAAAAATCCAATTCTTCACCACCTACATACATGCTATTAAAATCATGATGTGTATTAACAAAAAATCTTTCCCAGCTGGATGGGAAATTGCTGATAGTATTGCTAACAACAGAAGCTGACTCTTCATTGTGCAGCCATCCACCATGATGCTGTAAAACCAAAGCCTGCCAGGTTTTACAGTTTTAGAAATTGTTAGTTTCTCATCCACTCCTCCATCTTCCCTTCTGTTTTTTTGTTTCGCCTCCTCTCTCCCTGGATAAATATAAACTGCCAAGATCATGGGTAGCAGTGACAAAGCACGATGGAGAGGTGACCAAATACTCTTTCACGTGTTCTATTATTTTGGGGGACAAGGTGGGAAGGAGCAAGAAGGACAGCATTCTGGGTCCTAGCTCAAGAGTACCTGCAATGACTGATGCTCCCTCCTGACCCTCCCCCCTGGCAAGCGGGTACAGATGTGGATGATTCTTAGGGCTAAGCTATTTTTAAGAGAGTTACAAACTCCATTTAGCAAGAACAGTTCTGAAGCAAAGTCCCTAGGCCCACAGTATCTTTCAAATTTCAGGGAACTTGGACATAAGGTCAAACTTCACAGTTGTCCTGCTCTCATGAGACACCACCTGACAGCTCTGATTGTGCGTTTGGACTGGGGTTAGGAGGAGTCATCACAAGTTAGGGCCCCTTGCCAGCCTGCAGTAGCTATGCTTTATCTGTGGAAAAGATACTGGTTTGCTACTTAGTAACTTAGTCCCTCACTAATTTCTATTACTTTTCTCAGAGATTTGTAATAGAAAATACTGGATAAGGGAAACAGAATGACAAAGCTGGTCTCTAGGAGGAGAGATTTTCTCTGGAATTCAGTCCAGCGACAGATACCGATACTTCAGTGTACTTTTTTAGGTAGAATAAAATGCTGAATATCACATATCTACTTGTGCTGACATTTAACGGCTGAAGTCCTGAATGGCTCCGTCTATGCTGGAAGGGTGCTCTGTTCTTAGTAGTCCCTATTTCTGCTGCTGTCTTTGAGACGCTATGAAGCAAGAATGACTGGCACGTGAATCGAAGTACAGGCCCTAGGTAAATTGTAGGCAATTATTAATTCCCATACCAAAAAGAAACGTGTCAAGGTATAAATAGAAAACACATATCTCAGTCAAAACAGAACCCACAGCTGCAAACAAAAGTAATTCTATTGCCGCTGCTTTCTGAGCCCAAAGGGGACTAGAGCAAGTAATTAATGAGATATCTCCTTGTGTCTGGGTGTTGTAGGTCCTTTTCAGCAGCTACTGAATATTTCCTCTGCTTTCATTTATCTTCTCCCAGCACTTTAACACCAAATAACAATTTGCACTTAGTAATTAAGACCTGTCTTGCAATCAGAACAAACTCTCATCTTCTGCACAGCTGTGGGACCTGTATCGCACCTCCTCTCCTCAAAAGAAGAATCTGAAACATGTGAGGTGAGTCACTATCTAGGCCAACAGAGCTGGGACTGGAGAATGAAATACCTCCACCAAACGTTATGGCATGTACCTACTTAAAAACAGGTAGGGGTGCAGTACAGGTCTTTTGTTTTAACACACGTTGAAGTGAGAAAGAAGGAAAAATGCCAGAAAGAGTTGTGTCTCAGAGCCACAGGAGCTTTGTGGGGAATTTGAAGAACGCCCAGAGCAAGCACCAGGGAGAGAGCACATGGCCATTCTCTACAGGGGACTAGCCCCGACCAGGGGGACTGCTCTACTTCATGACTTGGCTTGGAAATCAGGGCAGGCGTGTCTTAGAATGGATGGCCTTTAGCAGCGTAGATGTAGCTATGGTAACTGGATATTTCTCCGGTAACTACCATCAGTGAAAGAGTTAAAAAGTTCACAAGAGCTACATGATATGAGTTATAATTTGTTTCTATTGTCCCTTGGGATTTTTTCTTTCCTCTGTCATCTCATTCTGTTTCTTGGCAAGGTGATAGCCCATGCTAACCTCCACCCTAGTCTAAAACTGGAGTGGATATCTCATCATCATGTAGCAGCTACTGCTGTATAAATGGAAGAACAGAGAGAGTTATTGCTGATTACAGTTACAGGTATCAGGAGCACAGAGACTCTTCTCTGTCTTCTCCAACTCAGATAAATCTGTGCCTTCTGGTGTGGCTCATCACTTTTGGCTTGGCCTGCCCTCCTTCTGAGTTTGGCAACACCTGTCTAAAAATTTGAACTCACATCACTGGTGCTGGTTCAGTCAGGTATCACTCATGTCACCTGTGCACCTTTGCAAATGGTCTGACTTGGTCTTTGCTGTGAAGTCACCTTACCACCACCAGGCCAGCCTTGGGAGGTGCAGGGATCATCCCAGGGCCTGGTCTGGAAACTGTGGGCCTCCTGACAGTAATTTAGGGGCTTGTAGGCAGAGCTCTCTTCCTTCTTAATACTTTTGCATCCCTGTCCCAGATCAAGAAAGTTATCGCCTAGCTGCATTTCACCCTCTCTAAAGCCTATATGTACATTCCCTGTGACTTTCAATGGGCGCAGTCACAGCAATAACATATTATTAGTTAGGGGTTGTTCCATTCATAAATAAAGCAAAAGAACACGGCATGTGAAGCCACAAGTAAAGAAAACTGTAATTCCTGCAAATGTGATTAATTAGAAATGGTTGATTCCATTTTCCCCCATGGAGGGAGCTGAGGTCCTATTCCTGTAAGCTCCATAGTTAGGAAACTTACTCATATCAACATTAAAGAAAACCTTACACTGAGTGTTGGTTTGGTTTTTTTTACAAACAAAATGGGCCCAGATTCGCTGATCCTTGCATTCTTTTATCTCATTTCTATCCATTTGGCTTAGATATTTTTTTGAATTGTGCTGACCAAAACATGCCTTGATACTCTCCAGTTACATTACTTGCTTAAAGTCATGACACCTATTAATCTCAATATCCATTTGATGTAGCAGTTTGTGCATTTGTGCCAGCCACATCTAGCAATTCCCCCTTGACTATGTTCTCATTAACCCTACAACTCTTTCCTGTGATCTCTCCATTTCTCTGAACTCATGTTTATTCATCCCTTCCTTTATATTATTGGGGTTGAACTTCAATTAGTGATTTCAGCTCATTCCTCTAGCTCACACTTTGTATATTCTCACCCTCCAGAGTTATGTACATCCTTCCATCTCTCTATCCTGCAGGTATGGTTAGGCTCTGCGTAGTCTGTTCTCAAGTTGCGAGAGGCTGCTTGGGCACGACAGGAGACCTCCTTGCTTAATCCTCCACCACTAACACTTATCCTGGGTGTTTGACTATTTTTCAACAGGCTTTGTACAAGGCAGATGTATCATCAGTTTTGCACTCCACTTGACATTCCTGTAGTGCACACTCTGTTTTCATCTCCCAAAGAAATAGCCTTTCTTGTTTCCTTGTCGTTTAACCTAAAGGTGAGAGAGGACTCGTAGAGTACAAAGTCATACAGGGCACAACTGAGAGCAGAAACCAGTAGGAGACAGAGAGTTCAAACACTTGCTCCACACCTTCTCAGGAGAAAGGGACCAAACTGTGTTTGTGTGACCTCTCCTGAGAATATGGCTTTTTATCTACCTCCAGTAGCAAGACCACATGAATTTTCTAGTACCTCTGTGTTAGTAGATCTGCCCCATGCCATCCATGGCTCATGTTTTCAGCTCCTAGCAGTGATACTAGCAAAGTCTGTGTGCTAGCTATGCAGTTTTTATCCACTGGATCCCATGGTGTTTATAGAGCCAAAAATGGGACAGAGGGAATAAATACCTTTTACTGTGGGAATGCCAGTATACTGACCATGGCTAGCATTTCAAACAGAGCTCTGTAACCTCTTCAGAGAGTGTCTGACATGGCATGGCATTACTTATATTTGCACCATTCTATGCCTCTTCTAGTCCCCTTGGTAGTTGACTGAAAATGTATTACAGAGAAGGCCAGGGAAGGATCTCATCCTACGCTGGCTTAAACGAGTAAGGGTGCATCAACAATTCCACCTCACCATAAGAGATCAGGCAGGTAAGTGGCATCGTGGGCAGCAAGGAGGAGAGAAGTATGCACCCTTGGGCCATAACCTTCTTGATGGATTTGGAAGAGGGTTTCTGTTCACAACTCCAACAATTTTTCCACCTCCAACAAACTACCATCTGATGACAAAATAAACCAAGATTATATGCATCACCTCTACTGGCTGCTCTAATAGCAAAACATCTGCATAGCTGTGGTTTTGAGCCCCTCTGGAATATTGAAGTTTAAGATTCAAATCCTTCTTATGAAAGAAGATATGGTGTAATCCACTTTTCATTCAGTGGCTTTTGTAGATTTGTAGGTTGAGAAAACATCCTTCAAACAGTCATGTAGTTTAAAATGACTGTGTTGGCTGCAAAACACTGCATAGTGTGACACACTTCCCTGCATTTGGCACACACTGAAAGAGATGGAGTTTGAGAAGTATTTTTCAGATTTGAGTAATCCCCATATAGGACATCTCAGGGAACTATACAAAAAGCTACCGTAGAGTATTTTTTGTCCATTAGGCTTGTTATCCTGTCAAATAATATAATTAAGTTGGTTTGCCAGATAAGCCCCAGTTGCCTGCTACTTATCACCTTATTTTGCTGTAGCTGCTTACACAACTACTTTAGTAATTCCTCTACCTATTTTCCAGCTGTTGACATGGTGTTCTTTGTGTTCTAGTTCCCCATCCTCCATTACCTGTATAGAGAGGAGGTCATCTCTTTTCTTGATAGAGAAAATTCTTTTTCCAACAGGTAACATTTAGGGTCACACTTCCCTTTCAGGAGTGCTCACAAGTAATCACCAGCGGTTGTGATTATTCAGCTGGTTACCCAGCTTACATTTTGTTGTGCTACATTGAGTGATAGTCCCCAGGGCTTTCTCCTACTTCTTCTATAGAATCATAGAATGTGTTGGGTTGGAAGGGACCTTTAAAGGTCATCGGGTCCAACCCCCTTGCAGTGAGCAGGGACATCTTCAACTAGATCAGGTTGCTCAGAGCCTCATCCAGCCTGGCCTTGAATGTCTCCAGGGATGGGGCCTCCACCACCTCTTTGGGCAACCTGTTCCAGTGTCTCACCACCCTCATTGTAAAGAACTTCTTCCTAATGTCTAATCTAAACTTTCCCTGCTCTGGTTTATAACCATTGCCCCTCATCCTATCGCTACATGCCCTTGCAAACAGCCCCTCCCCAGCTTTCCTGTAGCCCCCCTTCAGGTACCTGGAGGGCCACTAAAAGGTCTCCCCAGAGCCTTCTCTTCTCCAGGCTGAACAACCCCAACTTTCTCAGCCTGTTTTCATAGGAGAGGTGCTATCCTCTTTTCGCTCTCCTTTTCCAAAGACCCTAAACCCTGGAATAGTAAAATTCAGTTTTGACAACATCACTGAAGCATTGAGCCATTCCTGAGCTATAGTCTCGCTGGGCAGTACATGTTTTCCATGCTGCAGCGTCTGAGGTAAAAGCTTCCTTTCTTAAAGAAAAAGGAAGGTTCTATTAAATACAATTCCAGTCCCAAAATGTGTAGCGTGAATAAACATTCCAAATTTATATTCTTAAATATCATGAATTTTAAAGACAATCTTTGTCTTTAAGACATCTTTGTGTTTTGAGACCTGATGCTTTTTTATCATTTGGAGTTGGAAAAAGTATAAGCATCTGGGGAAGTCTTACATCCTGTTTACATTATAAACAGAGTACATTGCTCCCATTTTCCCCCCTCCCAGATCAGCTATAGTGGATTTTTTAAAAAGTGCCCATCAGAAACATGAGCTTCCCTCCTTCCTTCCTCCATTCCAGAGGAGCTCCTCTAAAATGGTCACGTGTGCCCTCTAGAAAATTCAGTTTCACAGGTGAAATCGGGCCCTGAGAGAAGGGGCTGCTGACTTGGAGGAACTGCAAGAGGGACAAACAGCTCCGCGCTGCCCTTAATCCTGCAGTGACACAGGTGGTCGAGTGCGAGACACTTGGGTGACGCCATGGGAGAGGAAGCTGGCTCTCTGCCTGCATGCAGGAGCAGCGGAGGTGTTAATCCCGTGCTGCTGTGAGCGCCGAGTTCCCTCCAAATGAAATGAGGCGGTTGTAAAGGGCAGTGGAGACGCAGGGTTAAGTGTGATATCCTGCAGGAGAAGATAATATTGAAGTGTCGGCGAGTGCTTTCACACACCCCGGTCATTTCATCTTTGTGTTCAACACAATGACCAGCAAGGGAGCACAGCACTTAAGGCTCAGAAGGGAGAGAAAGTAGGGGCAGAGGTGGCTAAAAGGCTTGGAAGTCAGAGAAGAAAAGGAAAAAAATTTCCATATTTCTTACAGAAACTTAGGCAATAATCCTGGACCGTTGACACAGTTGCGGCCAGCAAAAAAGAGGCGAAACCAACAAGAAATCCCCCTGGGTTTAGGAAACAGTGAGGGGCTAGACTAAAAACCAGCCACGTTTCAGAATAAATTCAGTGTTTCGAAAGCAATGATGTGAAAGGCACATGAGCCTCAGTAATAAAATGTGATATGAGCCGTTACCGTAAACAAGGCGGAATAATTGACAGGGAACTAAAACAGATCCGCAGAGCACGCATAGCCCAAGGCTCTGGCAAACCTATGGCTGAGCGAGAGGAAGAGGAGTGGCATGGGTAGAAGTCAGAAAAAGACTAACAAATCACAGGTGAAAAATAAATGTATCACACAACAGCCCTTGATCCCTGAGCTTGAAAATTCAGCTGGAGTCACTAGTCCCATGGTGGATCAGCAGAAAGGAGAGTCAGTGTGTAGAAAAAACAGAGACAGTCTATCCCCAGGACAAAGGAAAACAAATGTCTTCTGGGATGAAGGAGAGAGTCAGGGTTTGTGAAACGGTTAGCCAGTTTGTTTGGAAAAAGTGGCCAGTTTGAGTATGGAGGGGAGAAAAGCTGTGGCTGAGATCCGAGATGCAGCTCTTTGGGAGCTACAGACAAAAGCTCTTTGGGAAATAGACTGGTGTGCCAGTGGAGCAGCCAAGGATGGATGGTAACCAGCGCAGGGTGCAGGAAGCTGCAGCTGGGTAAAGATGAGAGATTATATGGCAGGTTATCACATCTTACTGAGACACAACATAGACAGGTGGAATTATATGCACAGACACATATATATGCATGTGTGTGTATGTTTATGGACTTCAGAAACACCTGAGAATAAGCAGAGGTGGTGTTTCTAAACCTGTGAACAGTTTGGCAGTAGAAAGCTGTTCCAACAGAGAAGGATGCTGCACAGCCTCTTTCATGGAAACCGTATCCCCAAAATGCTCAGTGAGTTAAATAATACAGGCACTGCTTTAAATAATAAATAGTAGTATGTAAAAAAAAAAAAAAAAAAGGATGTTAAGGATGTTAAGAAACCGCAGGAAAGGAAAACCAGTGATGTTTTCAGCTGAGATTAGAAAAAGGTGGATGGGGAGATGGGCACTTGTGACTGACCCGCGAGAAGGGAAGGCCCATGAAGCTGCTAGCTGATGTTAGGTGAGGTAAAAACCTTCCAGGGGGAAGAGGAATCAAATTTGTGCTTTGTCCCCCGCAGCACATGGGGAGCCAGCTACAGCAAGGGGACAGAGTCATGCAACCTGGCATGCACCCCGGTGGTTTGCAGCAATCCATGCTCACAGGCCGTAGAAAAAGTAGTAACTTTTTACAGCTGCCACCTCCACAGCCACAGCCAAGCTCACACCGATGGATGACGATGGTATCACTTATTCCCATCCCATTTGTATTTGCGATGTTTTCTCCCTCTGCTACTGTTACAGCACCCATTGCTGCCATTTCCCAAGCAGTTTCTGCAGAGGGGACTTGCAACCATTTCCCCACACCTTGCAAGCCACACAGTTTACACCTTAATTAGGATGAAGATTTTTCAGTGCTGCTTCTGAATAAATAGTGTCTTTTCATACATGTGAAGAGCAGCGTGTCATCCTTTGATCATCACTATTGTGCCAGTAACCATCCCCTACCTAATATATCAATGGCTATTGCAATATAATTTCCTTGTATCCAGTGAATATTAGAAGAGACGGGCAGAGATAGACCAATAATTGAAATGAGATTCTGAAGATAAATACAAACTCCTGCCATTACAGCATATTCGTGGTGTGTCATAAACCAACAGGAAAATGTCTGGGCTTCCATACTTTAGTCATTCTCCTTCCCTCCCTGCAACACACTGCTCAGAGAACGAGAATAGAGGAAAGCAAAACACAGCCATTGATGTCCAGAGGAAAAAGAGTAGGAAAAAAAGACTTCCTGCCTGACTAAACCTTGTGATTTGACACTTATGGGGCTTGATTCTCCAAAGAGGTCAATGAGAGGTAAGAGCTTCCATCACCTCAAAGAGTGCTTAGAGCTTTGTAGACTCAACCCTGTACGTCTTGACAGGTGTTTTGATTTGTTTTGCTGAAATATGTAGGACAGGTAGGTAGATCTCTCCTGTGTGCTGTCTGTCTCTCACTCTGTATGCTTCAATTTTGTGGACATTTTAGAAAAACCTACTATCATCGCACATCTAAGCCAGTCTGCTTCACATTGTGGGAAACAGCTCTGCAAGTCTGTTCAGAGCCCTGTCAAGGATAAAAGAGGTTTCCATTGACTTCAGCAGGCTTTGGGTTAGATTCTGCAGAATGTGTCCAACACTGATTTTGCGTTAAAAGCAGACACTTCTGTACTAAGAACCAGCATTTACAGAGAAGGTCAGCTAAATAAGAAAGAATGTATTCGGGGCATTTGTACTTCCTTCCAATGACTTAGGAAGAAGCCGTGTAGTGTATACATCCATTTTGTTCAAGCTACCCATTTAAGTGAGGGAAAAAGGAGAATCTGCAAGATTGTCCTTCCCATGTCATTATCAGCCATGGTGTGATTAGGAACAGAAGTTCCCTCACTTTAACAGTAGACGTGAGAGTCTGGCACCCTTACAAAATCGGATGACCGTCTGTGACAACTTGATGGAAAAAAAAGCTTTCCCTGTTAAGCAGCTTCCCTGAAAGAAAAAGATGTGCCAGTGGTAGCAATTTTTATCGCAGTTTGATAACCCTAAATATTCAGCTCCATTAGTCTCCTGCATACTGCACTGTGAGCAGCTGTGGGTGTCTCAATATCAGCATTTTAATTTGGATTTGGTGAGTGCTTTTGATGAGACATTCCTGGTTGTCCCCCATCTCCTGCTTTGACTTGCAACATGGAGTAGCTGTGGAGTACACAAGCAGATTCCTTTCATGTGAAATGGAAGCCAAAGACGTGCTCCAGAAACACTCCTAACACGAGCCAGCTGCTAATGGTGGGTCAGTCCATAGCTAATGGTGGTTTAGTCCATGGGTCCAAACCAGAGCTAGTCTGCCCTGCACCCCAAACACCAACTCTTTCACTCCACAGGTCTTCTCTGATGCTACTTTACTACTGGCTTATGAAAACGTGCCATTACTGCGATTACCTCAAGTTTGCCCTTTATGGATCTTTTTGTTTTAAAAGTGGAGACCTGCTTATCCACTAAGCAGCAACCATGCGGTGCAGCGAGATCCCAGATGGCATTGGAGTCTTTGGCAGGGCCAAGATGATCTTCCTACCAGGAGAGCATTTGTTTTCATTCAGGAGTCCTGTGGACGTTGTTGGTCAGCGAAGTCTGTCTGTTAGTTTAAACCCTTTGGCCCATCATTTCATGCTTTTCAGGTTGTCCCAGAAGTGGTCTTTAACTGAGATCAGATGCTTAGGGAGCTAGTTATGCAGATTCCTTCCTTCTGAAGGTAACTTCACAGAAATTGCAGTGCCAGAAGTGATGTGATGTGATATGACCTCGAATATCTAGCTGAATGATTCCCATGCAACAGATCAGATAGATAATGAAATTCAAATGTGTATCTATCTGCAATGTTTGCAAGCAGCTGCCTGAAAACAGCCCAAGCCGCTGTTTGAGTACAGTGCACGCAGGCAACAATCAGATGATTGCTCTTGCAAGAGGTATCATGAATATTTGTTGTTATATCTGCCCCTAAGTTTGGTGGCTGCCCTGAAGAGAGAAGATAGAGAGACCACCAAGAGAAAGGCAAGAGAGACAAAGCTCAGACGCAGTGACGGGCACTCTGAAATACCGACCCGTGGTGCGATGCTCTTGCTGGTCCTCTGGGAACTGAAGGGCTCACCAGCTGGGGAGCTTGTACTGATGCATATCCCGTGGTGTGGGCTGACACTGCTACTGTGCACTGTGGGATTAAACTGAAGTACTTAAGATGGAAATACACCCATGCCCCTTTCCGAAATGGTGGGGCACACGGAGTTCCCCTGAATTGGATGGACTTGCTGCCTAGCGCTGGCCACCATCTCTCGCGGGGGCCACCCACACAGAGTTTGTCTGGGCAAATGCAGCCCAAGGTTTCAAAGAGTGGTAAAACCACTGTTTGCCTAATGAGCTGGTCTCATGGTCAGCTGCTCCCCCTTCAAAATCTTTTCTTCTTCCTACCTGGGGCTTGCATAGCATCAGTCTTAGCTACACAATTTTACAAATCTAGTTTAGCAAGATGATAGAGCTGTCTACTGCCAGAAATTGTTGCCCTTGTGTGTATTTATAGAACACAACCAAAGTCAGTTCTTGATCTTCTCTGGACTGAACTTGAAGCTCTTATGAAAACTACTTACTGAGCTCTTTCTCTTTGACAATTACTTGGACGTCTATGAACCAGACTTTTAATCTCATCAATGTAGTATGGGCTACAATAATTTTTTTTATTCCCCCCCCTTTTTTTTTTTAAATCAGAAGGACACATGAAACTGTCAAATAGACATCCCTGGTTTCCAGCTATCTATAAAGATAACTTTAATCAGATAAATATGAAATCTCATTTTTATAAGAGGTTTCATTGATTGCTTTTAAGAAAATAGGTTTTGGCATTGGCTGGCATTGACTGTACTACCATTCATTAATGCTTTATTCGACTCCCATATCTGCTTAGCCGTAATTTTGCCTGGGACTGGTATCAGACTAATTGGGTTTGGGAAATCCAGGTCATCACAATACCATTTTTAAGCACAGACTCTCAGTTTGAAGGGGCTGGGATGCTGCTGGCTAGCATGTGGTCAGCATGGCACCAGCCCTGCTGTACCAGCTGCCCAAGTGCTCGCTTTGTCTATGGGAGAGACCAGACAGACATACCACCAAGTCTTCTGTACATGCAGAGGAGCGGTGCCCAGGACATCCTGATTTCCGAGGACAACCCTGGCTCACTCTGTTTAATCAAGAACATCACTTCAGCACATTTCTGGTCCTTTGTAGCTTCCCTCGTCTTTCAGTATTTTTCACAAATCGCTGTCAGTGATTCAGGAAGATCCTGAATATACCCTGAAGCTGAAGTTCTTTCAATACTCTTGGTCGCAAATTGTCTGGTACTGATACTGTTTATTGCTATAGTGCTTGCTATTTGACATCCTCTATTGCTACTGATGAGATAAAAAGTATTTCTTCCTTCCTGAGAAATAAGCACATCCCCTTTGTTTCCAAATACAGAACGTAAATATTCAATGAATATTTCTTCTTTGTGTATCACAATTGGAAACTCTGCCTTCTTTAACACTGAACCTACAGGGACTAACAAAGGGAAGAGAAGTTGCTGAACTTGATGAGTGATGCTTTTTGTCAGAAAAATTGGGTACGAAATGCCAATAAACAAACCTAAGTATGAAATCACAAGGAGGGTTGTAAAATGGTTTCCACATTCCCCCCCACCCCTTGGGATCTGGGGGCAAAAAGAACTACTTTAAGATTAATACCACTATTTTAATGAAGGGGATTATTTGGCATGGCACTATAGCTAGCAGGAGGATTTGATGATCCAAGAGGTCCATTTGAATCCTATTCTCCTGTATGATAGCAAGGATTTCATTAGGTCTCAGTATACATAAATAATGCCTTCTTGCCCTTAATCCTTAAACCCAGGATTTTTTCATTAATGTTTTATCTTCCTCCATCAGCTGTCTCTTTCCTAGCTGGTGACTTGTTTGCACAGCTATCAGACTTTCTGTTATTCACATTTGTTATATATAATAAGGTTTGTAGTGATCATTATTGGCTGCCACTTTCACTTCTTGTCTTTACTAAGATGGACTTGAAATCAAGAAGCCTCTCGCAGAATGACAGGTTGTGTGTCTGGGAGAATCTAATTAGGTTTTCTCGAAAGTAATATTCTTATTTCTATGCTAACATTTTTCCTTGTAAAAAATATTTGACTATAGCTGACCTCTGGAAATTGTCTTGGGAAAGTACGGAATAGACTACTGCAGGCTTGGAAGTGGTCTGTCTGCGCACAGCGGAGTTTGTCGGCATTTCCATGAGGGAGCCACCAGTTTCCAGCTCTCTGAGTGACTTGTTTTTGGCCTTTCTGAAAGAAAAGTCTATCTGTCATCTCCAGCAAGTACAAGATTGTTTCGGTCATGCTGGCTCCAAACCTGTACCATCCAGGTCTTCTATTGGGACTTTGTCATTCACCCAAGCCCCACTGCAGGGTCGGGCTGCCAGGTCCAACAGCCCCAAGTAGCCTGGGACCCAACAGCTGCCCCCCAGCCTGGAAGTGCCCTTGGAGGGCTGGGAAGTGAGGCAGGGTGTGGAGACGGGTCATTTCTGACCAGGAACAGGTCCCAAGGCTCTCCTCAGCAGTTTTAGGTAGAGCAGTACAGTGCTTCTCGCTGTACGGGGGGTTTGGTACGTGGTTTGCAGTGCAAGGAAGCCTGGGCACCCCTGATGATTAATAGACAGGCTCTAATGAAATGCCTTTTGGTTTATAACCTGCTGGCAGCTTAGCTTCAGGAGTGTCAGAAAAATTCTCCGTGCGCTAAAGAAATACACCGTCTCCGGAGAGGCAAAGGCATTTTTCATAGGTGACCTACAGTGCATCACTTAGCTTTATGCTCAAACTTCAATTCTTCATTAGCAGCGGGGTCATCGGCTATTCCTCCCTACGAAAACCACACAGGCAGCACTAAGCACTCGAGTTAAAACAAGAGTAAGCACTTTTCAATTAGCTCTGAACTTTATGAAATGTGAGACTGCGGCAGCAGCGCGAAAGCTGCCGTGAAGGCCAGCTCCACGGTAAGTACCCTCCGGTGCCGCCCCGTCCTCGGCTGCGGCTGGTGGCAGCGCAACACCCAGGGGCAGCCACAGGCACTGGGCTACAGGGAGTGGGACTCGGCATCTGCATGTGTGTGTCAAGCTTGCTGCTCATTTACAGTCGTAAATGAAGCGTTTGGCTGCGGCGGTATAAATAACAGGTGACATTTAACAGGGCGGGCAGCACAGCGTGGTAAGTCTTTTATCATCAGTGAGTTATGTGAGGTCTGTGTGGGTTTTGTGAGGTTCATTCATTCTCCTCTTTTGAGGCAATCACCTATTTGCTTCTGAAAACAGAAGTTAAAATAAAAACGACTCATGTGCATTGCAAATATCTTCTCAGGAGGATTTCTGATGTAGCAGAGTGGCAGAGCTATAACTCTGCGTGAGTGAATACTGGGAGGACAAGAGATGGCTATGAAGAGAAGCATCCTACAAGCACCTGTCATGAGCAATGGGGATGGGAATTGCTCAGGACAATTCAGCCTTCTGGATGCGGGGCCTTGGCTTTAACAACAGGCTTTGCTGGTAAAACACATTTTCTAAGTTGGCATCTGCCTCTCAGTGACCCAGGCCTTTCACATGCCTGGAACAGTCCATTTAGAATAAATGGCATATGTGTATATGCATGCATAATATAGCAAAACCTTTTCTCACTGCCAGCACCTTGCTTTTTTTTCTAAATGGCACAATAATGAAGGTGGGTGATTTGTCACAGGAATATATGGAAAGTCACAGCCTGGTAACAGAGGGGGAAGAAACATCAGTCGCAAATATAAATAGTAAAAGTACTGGAAGTCTGTACTTGAATCCAAATCTCCTTGAGAATTTTAAGCTGTTTAACAATATTTAACAAGCTGTTTCCAGCCACATGAAGATATTAGCCCGCTGCCTGCCAGTAACAGCAGCCCGGNCTCCGTTACGCCCTCCCCCACCACCCACCCACTCGGCACCAGAGAAAGGATCTGCTGAACTTCCATAATTGCCGAGCAAAGGACTAGCCCGGAGAAAAAACAGATTCCCGGCAGCTCCTGGCTCCCTGGGTGCATCCATCCCCATGGCTTCCTCCTCCGCCTGCAAGAGCTGCGGAGCATCAACAGTGTAGTCTTTAAGCTCTTATTTGATGTAATTTCTCCAGGTAGCTTTGCCTCGACAACCTTATCCTGCCTTGAGCGCTGTTCCAGAGTCCTGTACCCGCTTCTCCTCCCACCCTGTGATCTGCTGCCGCTGTGGTCATCCCACAGAAAGGGAATGGGCTGTGCTCCCATGCCAGCAGAGATGCTGGCAGCCTGGGTGCATCTCAACTGCGCACTCATCTGCTACCTCTCCTGTGGTGTGCAGAAACACTTGCATTTTGAAGGATATTCAGAGCCTTCACCTGTGGCAGTTTGGACTCACGGCTAATCTGACGCCTACACCTGTTTTTATTTTTAATTATGTACCAAATTCCCCCCCCTTTCTCTCTTACACCATTCCTGCTGCATTCTGCGCAAAATCCCCAGTCTGGTTATAGGCATGTGTTGCCAGCAAGGGAGATGGAAACTTCTTATCCTGAAACCACAAGTGTGTTGCTGACACTAAATTTAGGATTTCCAATTGCAGAATCAGGGTTTTTTCACCCATCCTAACAATGGGTCTGGAGTAGCATGTCCAGTCTGGGGCTCCCCAGTCAAGAAAGATATCACCACAGGGTTCAGAGGCAGGTGGCTGAGATGGTTAGGGAAGGGCAGCATACGGCATATGGGGAGAGGCTGCGAGAACTGGGTTTGTTCAGCCTGAAAATGAGAAGGTGTGGGGAGATGGTACCGCTGTCTGCAATGGGAAGGCACAGAGAAGATGGAAACAGACTTTTCTCGGAGATGCGCTGCAGCAGGGGAAGAGGCAACAGGCACAACATGGAACATGAGAAATTCGGACGTGATATGGGAAAAGCTTTTTTACCATAAGGGTCATCAAAGATTGAAACAGTGGCCAGAGAAGTTATGAAGGCTCCCTTCTTGGAGATATTCAGAACTCAGCTGGACAAAGCCATAAATAACCTGCTTTAATTGGGCCTGCTTGGAGCTGGGGTTTGGACTAGGGGGCCTCTGGAGCACCTTTCCGACTTCAATTAGTTTGTGAGTCTGTGAACTTCACTTACTGAGCTATGCTTTTTCTTCCCCTGTGAGGCTTCTGTTAGCCAAGGCCAGCCCCATTTCTCTGTGGTTTGGGAAGACATGACTTTATCAGCAAGGAACAGGGGTTGGAAATTGTTTTCTTCCCATTGTAGTGAGCAGATCTCACCAAGTGAGCATCTTACCAAGCCTTTTTTCTGGGGTGGTATATGGCACGGCATACAGCGTGGTATACAGCATGCCTCTGCTGAATAGTCACACAATTAAACTTCATTTTCACCCGGCTCGGAGCAATCAATTGTATAAGAAATCCAGTGAGTCCTCCAAAAGCAATGAAGAGCGAGAAGTTTTATCTCAGAATGTACTGAGCCTTGAAGCCTGGAGGTGACTGACAAAACGTAACTGAAGCACAATGAGGTTATGCTTCTAATGATTTTTGATCAGGGAAGATACTCCCATTTGCTCAGTATTCCCTCCAGGAGGCTTTGTCACCCGGACAAAAATTTAGGATTAATCTCAGTAAATCCAACTCTCCAAAATCTTTTCCTAAACATCCAGGGAAATAAACATCTGTCCATTTCCAAAGATTTGTTTTGCCCATTAGTCATCCTTGCTGTTAATTATGGTTTGTGCAGAGATTGACTTTTCCGTGACCGTGAACTCTCTCTAAAATGAAAAAAAATACCTCTTTGATATGGAGATAATATACTTATTATAAACCCTATCCCCGAGCATCTCTCAGAACTGGACAACTAAAGTACTAAATATATGCACTGCCACTCAGAGCTGGTATTTTATTGCCAGCACTTCAGAGTTAATTATTTTTGCTTTCAAAGAAGGAAAAGTAATTTTTAAATTGGTTTAATATCAGTCTCACACCAAAGGTGTTTCTTACTGTATTTCTTCCACAAACTGTCAGTAGCATTAATTAAAATTTTCTCTTTTTTCCAGCTCCTTCTTTCACTCTGAAGATTGGATTTTTAAAGTGAAATAAGTAAATAGCTGTCATCTCAGTAGCAGGTCCTTCCAGAATCAGGGTTGGAATTTGTAGGATGACACCCACATTTGGGCTCTTGGGGAGAAGGGCACGGTGGCTTCAGAGTTATGAAAGCTCAGTAACTGGCAGAGAAAAATACCCCCCCTTTACGTTAGGAAGAGCCAGACCTTGTAAGTCATGGTCCACAGTCCCAGCAGCACTCCATTGCTCAAAGCTACCTCACCGAGGATCTTAACTAGCTCCCAAGACGACAAGACTGGAAAGGACAGATCCTCATATCTCCTCATTTTAAATTAAAAAAATTAGACTTTAAAAATTAAAAAATATTGTGTGAGAACAAGAGACATCTGGGGCCAGCTGCCGGTCTAAGCCGTGGAAGAAGGTTAGGAGGGAGTGAAAAACCAGGGCCACGGGGAAGGAGACTTTCCTAAATAGTCAGTTGCTTTATCAGAAATTACATCTTGTCTAACACCAGACTTTGTCTGCTGGATTTTTTCAAGTCTCTTTGAACAAGTTTTGGGTTTCTGCCCTCACAGCATCCCATGGTGATTAGTTCCACTGTGCATGGAGTGCGTTGTGGCAAAAGCCCTTCCTGGTGGTCGCAGGAATATGCTGCCCAATAACCCAAGAACTAGAGGCACCCAGTGAAATCATATAAGCAAGTGAACAATGCTTCCTCGGGGTCTTCACCATCTTTTTCTCTGGGCAAAGGTCTTAAACTGTTTAATCTCTTCTCCTAGAGGGACCATTCCCTATCTTCCCCCTGTGTAACAGTAGGACCTGGCAGTGCTGCTGATCTCCCAGGTCTGGATCCTCCCAACTCCGTCACTGCTCCTCAGCAAGGAAGGGAGGTGACCTCAGCACATACCACTCCCCTAAAATGTCCTGGGTTTGGAGACTGCATATGGACTGGGTAGGTTCCCGCATGAGGATCAGGGATACAAGACACTGAAGTGACAGTACTTTTGTGGGATTTGTCACCCTATGGTGCCAATATATCATTTCAAGGATATAGCTTGGGTGGTGGCATCCTGTATTCCAAGATATGGGTGTACCCAGCTATTACAGGGTCCTGCTCTGCACCTTGCTCCTTCCCAGGTAATTTCTGGGTTTCTACATCCCTTTATGATCACTTCTCAATTTTGTTCAGTCTTTCTGGGACAGCACCAGGCTCAGCACTGATTTTTCTGGAACATCCTCTCTCCAGTGACAGAGGTGAACTTTTCTTCCTACTTTTGCTACCGATCTCATCCTTCATTCATTTGTGACCATTTCATGTTGGAGTTGGGAGGAGAAAGTATGGGACGCCAGCAGGATTTCCCTTCTTTGCACACGCGGTGACTCCTTTAAGAGCACTTCGAGTGGCAAAGTGCATCTTCTGCCTAAGAACAACTACTGACACAGTCTGCAATGGTCCCAAGAGCTTATTAATTCTATTTATTCCAGTTTCCACTCTCTGATGAGCATGGAAATCACATCCTGTAAAGAAATTGGACACACTTGTCTCCTGCGAGTCTGTGCTACGTTGCCAAGAGCGTGAGCGCAGGCTTCCCCTGCTCCCTACCTTCACCTTCAGACTTCGCAGGCAGAGAGCTGCACCAAACAGAAACGCTCTGACCACCTTCCGAGGCTGCCTATTAATCAAGCAATGAGGACAAGAAATTAAAATGTGCGGATTTCAATGCAGGACAGATGAACCCCTTCTGCCAGCAAGTACTAGGAACACCAGACATTTTAGCATCAAGGCCCAGTAAAATTTACTTAGACTCCAGATGGCAGATAGATTCCAGTGCTATCAAGTCAAGGTTACAAAGCCGTAGTATTGTGCCTGACAGCTTTGTACAAAGTTTAAAATCAGGTAGGCCTTGAGTTAACCTAGTTGTACATAAAAATGGGGGCTAAGACAACCTCACGTAAGGGCACCTTATTCCACAGCTCGCCTCGCATGCAGAGGAGAACATCTTAGAGGCAAGCAATGCATTTCTTTCTGGTACAAGTACTTTAATAATCTATATAAAAAAATGTGTATACACACAGGCACACATTACAGCCTCACCTCCAGTTTGAGAGCATTTTTCCTGGGATTTGCCAGTCACACAGCGCTAGTGAATGGTGCTGTGAGTGCAAAAAAAGAGACATGGTATTTTCAATTTGGTCTACTCAAAGATACCCTGTATATGTAAGAAATACAGAAAGAGTTACTCCTTAAGCTTTCAAGGTTGTGGTGATTGCTTTCAATATCGCGCTTTTCCCAGCAGAGACTTTTGCATGGCAAGCTCTCCACAGAGCTTACTTAGAAGAAAAACTCATCAGAAACAGTGACAGGCCAGGACAACCTGCAAGTCAGGTGGAGGTGAGGCAATGGGATTTAGTCTTATGTGCACCAGGAAAGAAATCAGGTTGCATTTTTTAGGTTGTCTGATATTGCAGTTCCTTCTGACACGGGCAGTGAAGGGACTTTTATGTCATTCTTTCTATGCCATCCTTCAAGTGACCGGACTCAAGAGGCATCTCATGCATGTTTTTGCCTGCCATTATTTCTCCTGCTTGTTTAGTTGCAAGACTACTTGTTCATCTTCAAATGATGTTTGACATCTTACTGTAAATAGTCTGGGTTATAAACACCTCAAGTGTCAAAGTCTGAGTGTGTTTGCCTGCCATTCTGGTTTTCATCTCTTTCTTATTCTGTCTGTTCGGCAGCTGTGTCCTTGGTGATGACTGTGTTTGAACTTGGAATCTGATTTAGACCCAGGTTGGGTATTAACCAGTTAGTAGAGCTGGCCGGAAGATGAATATTCAGCTCCAAACCATGAAAAATTACTCCAGAAGGGCTGTCAAGGAGCAGAGGACCTGGAGGCCACGAGAGTGTGGCTGCTGAGGAGACGCAGGGCTGGGAACTGGGGCTCAGTCTCACAGCAGATGAAATAATTTCATGAACCAGGTATATCCTTGCTCCTGTCTACTTCTGGCAGGATTTCAGAATGACCATGTTCCTGCAAAGCATTTCCTAACACTTTTGGTCAGAAGTAGAGCCTAATCCAGGCAGATGAGGATTGCTCTTCACATGTGAGATCTTTACCCGTCCATCTCAGCCTGATGTTGCAGAGCCAGGAACCGGCAGGAGGCTGAACACTGGCCAGCAGTAAGTACCTCATCCAGCTATAATTCAGGGGCCAAAATTCTCCAAAGCACATCAACTCACATGATTATTTTATAGGATTTAAATGAAAACAGTAGTTCATCAGAAATATGTAAGGAAGTGACTCTCCATCTGATAGACATTCTTCCCATATTAAAAGAGACACAGAAGCAATTATCGTCATATGCCTTTTCCTATGCAAGTGGATTAGTATCATATCTCTGTCTCAGACGATATTCAAATGTGACTTGGGATTAATTAAATCGCAAGACACCTGGAGGGGAAGTCAGAAGCATGTACACTTTCTACTCCAGACATTTTTAAAGTGAGGAAAGAGGAATATCTTACCAGCGAGACCTTTCGGTCTTGATGGGGAAGAGGAACTGAAGACCAGCTTGTGAATTTCAGGGCAGAGAGCACAGAACAACCCAAACCATGAAAATATACATGCTTGTAATTGTAGCTACCACCTCATGCAGCTAATGATCTCCGGTGCCCAGCAGCAGTTGAAGGGCCAAGTGAGAGGTTCCCACAGGTGCTGCACATCGTGCACATGACTATTTAAACACAGGTTACCTATAAACCAACAGCAGAACCGTTTTAGTGACAAGTCTGGTGATGGCAGCAATTAGAGTGACCCTGCTTTCAGTTGCTTCCAATTCACGGCCGGCACAACGGCTGCAGCTCTCCATGCCCTGCCACCCAGCGAGGGGTGAGGCCCTGCTGGAGGAAGGCAGGCTTGGACTGAAAAAGCACAGGCAGACTGAGCAAGATGATGGGATGAACTCGAGAAGGCGTAAGGAAATAGATGCTGGGCAAGCAGCAAGAGGGGAATACATACCTGGTTACGCAAGGGGGTTGGGAGCAGGTGAAGGATGGGGAACGGAGCTCAGGGTTGCAGTAGCAAGTTTATGGATCAAAACTCTGGGAGTTGTCAGCCACAGATGTTGCTTGGGGGTGTTACAGCCAGGCCCTGGGCTCCTTCTAGCTCCAGCCCTTTTCTTCAGGAGGCTGTGCAGCAGGTACCCAGGCACAGCAACGCATCCTTCCCCGCAAAGCTGCCGCAGTGTTTTCTCAGTGCTGGCGTGTATTCAAGCCTCCCTCCTGTGCCAGGTAAGCTGCCTCTCTCATGAGCAGCCATCATCCTTCCTCTGGCCTCTCCCAGAGAGCTGAGGATGGACCAGCAGCCTCTGCTTTCTCCTTGAAACCTCTCTCTGGTTGGACTGTGTCTGGCAGCTGTGGCCCCGTGTGGAGCTACCTAAACCACAGCATGGCTCTGATTCTCTCACCTGGTCGCAGGAGGACATGACCCCCTTGCAGCAGCCACCGCGTCCGGAGAAGAGGGAAGGCTGCAGAGGCACTAGAGAGGCAAGAGCAGCGACCACTTCTCCCTGCAAGGCAAGGTGGGAAATCCAGCACCTACAGCCATGGCACAGGGTGCTGGATGACAGTCAGGCCAACACTGAGGGGAAGGGCTTTGATATCTCAGTGACAAGCTGTCAGCACTGCAGGAGACCACCATGGCTTATCCCCCCTTCCTTCACCCCTCACAGCAAGGTGGGTTGGTCCCAGCTATCCATGCGGGTTCCCCAGCTGTGTCACCGGCGGCCTTTGCTTCCTTTTCAGTGGATTGTTATTGAACACAGAGCTGAGCCCCCCCATCTCACCTCCTGCAGAGTTGCCCCACTCTCCTCCCCCATCTTGTTCCAGCCATTTGGGCAAGGAGAGCTGTGCAGGATCCTCCACCTTCAGGCAGGAAGCCCCGGCTGCTGATCTCTCCATCGTATATGAGCTCACACGTGTCTGATCTCAGGTGAAGTTATTCTCACAGACTCTAAGCGGAAACGAAGTCCCAGCGTCCCTTGGTGCCAGCTCAACACCTTTCTTGAGGTTTCCCACCATACCAGCTAGCAGCTCCCCAGCAAAACATCACTTCAATGTAATTTCCCAATTGTTAGTCATTATTGCCTGAAGGGTTAGAAACTGGGGAAAGTTCTGGTGGAACGCAAAGAAGTTAAGAGGAAGGAAAGAGCTAAAACTGTCTGCAAGGAAAAGCTCAAGGAAAAATGAGACAGCAAACATGATACTGCACATCAGCCGGAGCAGAGCAGCCGACCATCTGCCTGCTGTGTAGGAGAGCAAGTATCCCAGAAAAGCTGCAAGACCTGACGGAAAAATTGTACCATCATCTGCGTTACCGTGAGTTTGCCGGGGGGGAAAGAGCACAGTTACAGAGAGGTCTCCGTGCTGGGTTCACGCGAGGTGCCTTCCTACCCAGGGCGGTCTGTTTGTGTGCCTGAGCCTCTCGTGATCTCAAATTGAGCTCCAGAGCCATTTCACAACCCGCATCAGCTGTGGCGACTCTGCCTGCTGCCCCTGCGCTCCTTAACGAGCTTGTCTCCCTGCGGGAAACGCTCCTCACAGAGATCTCTCCGCTCCCCATCCATCCTCCCCCCGCCCCCGACTCCCACTCGCTGGAGACAGGACGGGATCCAGCGGTGCTCTGCCAAGTTACAGGGGCTGCCTGACAGCCACAATGAGGGAGCACTTTATATTTCAGAGCTCTGTGCAACGATTGCCTAATTAATCCCCATCCCCCACCCCTACATCCAGTGCAGAGGGAAGACGTCTCGATTTTCTGGTTCTCCCGATGAGGGGAAGCTGCAACACGGGCAAACTTCAACGATTTGCTCCTGGTGAGCAAGAAAAGGGACCTGGAGAGAGGACGCTAATGCCGAGATCCCCACCACCCCGAAGTAAAATACAGGGGAATAAAGAAGGTGTCTCATGAGCAGGACTCCTCCTCGCCTGCATCTCTCTCCACCTCACTGTGCTCGGAGGACAATTAAATTACACCGCCGCTTCCCTTTCATTGTGATCCGATTTATGGGGGAATTAACCGGGGCAGAGGGAGAGGCCACCTTTTCTTTTCCAGGCCTGCGTGAAGCCAGATCCAGGGCAACAGGCAACTATCAGCCTTCTTGAAAAACACGATGCTTGCCAGGATGTCTTTATGAGAGAGGAGGGGGCAGAGGGGAACGGGCTGCTGTAGGAATGAAAGGCAGATACAAACGTCAGCCTTGTTTACAGCAGGGATTTTGCACTGGTGCAGCTAAATCCTTCAGTTCAAATTCCCCCCACGGGCGTCTGCCTCCAGCACAGGCTGGGAAAAAAGAAATTGCAGCTGAGACTTCTCGGTGGCCGGATGCAGAAGGAAGTCTGTGATACAAGAAGAGTGTTTGGCTCACTCGATCGAGCTGCTCCAGAGGTCACACAACACCTTTGAGTGATGGTTTCCCATCCTTCCCTCAGGACCCGCTCCTCTCCCCAGCTCACAGCATCCCTGTCCCTGCAGCAGCCCTCTCCCCAGCTGACAGTGCCACCCTGATGGGCAGCTGAACAGGCCATGGTGCCTGTCACAGGAGTGGGACGGCGGGTTGCTGGACACTGCAGTGGAGACACACAGAGTTGAAAATATAATAAAATCCAGGCTTCTCACAGGTTGTTTTTCCAGGATGTGGGTTTGCTGTGCTGCAGGTGGAGACGTGGGAGCTGGCTCTTGTAGTACGATTTCAAGTCCAGGGCGGTATTGTGGCTTGGATGCCCTACTCTGCAAGCCCAGCCACTGCTGACATTACCAGCTGCGGTCCAGAAGCACTTTGGAAGCTTTTGCAGAGCATGGAGACACAGGGATTAAACCATGAGGCCAGTGAGATCTGTGCAGGATGCACATGACGATGCTTTGTGAAACAATTCTCTGTATAAAGCCAGATGGACTCCAAAGGCATCTGGTTTGATGGCACTCCCGCTACTCCAGAGCTACCCCTCTATCTCTGTGCCACACTGCTTCATGCCCTGGGAGCAGTGCTGTGTGGTGGCACTGGGACAGGCCCGCGCTAACAGGGAACTGGGGAGTGTGCAGGAGCCAGTGGGAACAAGAGGAACAGGGAAGAAATGTTTCCAGGTCCGTGCTTCCCTTCTGCAGAGCCCCCGTGGCACTTTTGTTCCCTGTTATGTTCCGTGTAATTGAGGTTTTTCTGCTCACCTGAATAGCTGAGCCCTTGGATGATCTCCAGGATCTTGGAGAGCAGAGAGTTGATTGCACATATCCATCTTCCAGTGTCCAGACTGAGGAAAGAGAGAGGAGACATAGTGTCCATGGGAAGCCATAGCTTAGGTAGTTGCATTGGCTGCCTCCTTAAATTTACTTCTCCGGTGCCTCTGGTGCTGGAATGGCACAGTGACATTTCTTGCATCTAATCCTCTTTGAAAGTTCATATATATTCAAACTGTTGAGATGTGCTTGAATCCCTCGGCTCACGTTAACTCCCTTCTGTGTGTGGGAAAGTTTCTCCGGATGGCAGATCACATAACGGATGAGCAACTTCATTGTCATTTCTCTCCAGAGCTGGAGAAAAGCAACCTGGTCAATAGAGAGTTTCTGAAGAAGCTTCCTGTGTATGGACTTCTCCTTGACACCAGGGCAGTGGAGGTGGTGGCACAGCCGAGGACCAAAGGAAAGGGCTAGTTCCTTGCTGAGGCTCTGGGCATAAAAACCAGAGGAGTCTAGTACAGAGCAAGAGAAATGGGTCAAAAAACATTTCTGGAGTTTGGGGACTCCTAGGCAGGAAGAAGATGGTTCTAGAAGTCAAAGCAAGTAGATCACCCACCCGCAAAACTGAGATGGTTAGAAAAGCCCAAACTGTAGCCTGGGTGAGGAAGAAGAAGACACTGAGTGCCTGCCTGAATTACGTATCTTTGCACATATCGACTATCATAGCTGTACAAAGGCAAAACTGCTTCTCCGCAGCACAAGCAGAAGGAAATGATGATTCTTAATTTAAGAAATAAAATGATGAAAGGATGCAAATTAGGAGTGAGTGAAAAGTTACTTGCATTCAAAAGAAACCAAGGACCTAAAATTGCACAGTGAGTGCAACGGTGGGACTGTGTGTGTTACAAGCTAATGAGATGTCAAAGCCTGCGTGTATGTGATGAACGAATTAGCTGTTAATTCGTAATTTCCATGCCTATCTCCTTCCAGCCCGTTTGCACCTGGGGCTGCCTCAGAGCAGGGGCAGCACTGATACAGCCTGATACAGTGGGACCAGTGGGCTGAGGTAGCTCAGGGGTCTGAGAACAGACGCTCTTCTAAAGCAGGTTCATTATCCATACAATACCCTGCTGCTTTGTTTTAATTACTGTTGCTTGAATTATGACACCAGGTCCCAGCTTTGCTGTGCTGTCGCTGTCTCCCACGGTCCCACAACAGCCGCCCAGCGCGGCTCCTTGCAGACCTCATCTTGACCTTGATGGTGGCTACCCCTCATTGACCTGGCCTTTCCCTGCTGCTAATTCAGCAGCAGCAGTGAGTGCAGCGTGGTTTTTATCTAAAATGTAAGGGGAGGGGGGGGGAACTGTACTCCCAGGAGTGCTCAGGAAACCTCTAATGACAATTCGGCACCTAATACTTGTGTAACACAGAATCACGGAATTTCAGAGTTGGAAGGGGCCTCTAGAGACCATCTAGTCCAACTCCCCTGCTAAAGCAGGATTGCCCAGAGCACATCACTCAGGGCTGCATCCAGACGGGGCTTGAAAGTCTCCAGAGAAGGGGACTCCACACCCTCCCTGGGCAGCCTGTGCCAGTGCTCTGACACCCTCACTGTAAAGAAGTTCCTTCTCATATTCGATGAGAACTTCCTGTGTTTCAGCTTGTGCCCATTACCCCTCGTCCTGTTACTGGGAACCACTGAAAAGCGCCTGGCTCCATCCTCCTTAGACCCACTCTTTAGATACTTGTAAACATCAATAAGGTCACCCCTCAGCCTTCTCTTCTCCAGGCTAAAGAGTCCCAGCTCTCTCAGCCTTTCCTCATAAGGGAGATGCTCCAATCCCTCAATCATCTTTGTTGCCCTCTGCTGGACTCTATCCAGTAGTTCCCTGTCTCTCTTGAACTGGGGAGCCCAGAACTGGACACAGTATTCCAGTTGTGGTCTCACCAGTGCAGAGTAGAGGGGGAGAATGACCTCCCTGGACCTGCTGGCCACACTCTTCCCTATGCAGCCCAGAATTCCGTTGGCCTTCTTGGCAACAAGGGCACATTGCTTGCTCATGGATAATTTACTGTCTACCAAGACCCCCAGATCCTTTTCTTCAGAACTGCTTTCCAGCATTAATACATCAATTCATGAATACACAACCAGAAGGTGTGTATTAATGAAGCATGGCTTCTGCTGAGGTTTTTATTTAGGTGGTGATGGCATGAGGATTGTGGGAGACAGATGTCCTAGCCAGTGGCCCTCAGAGAGCAAGGGGAAGCGTGCTAGGAAAGCGAGAAGGAGCTGGAAAAACTAATGACACTAACTTCAAAGATGAAGGATTCTCTTTATACTCTGAAAGTGACTGAGTAAAATGACTGACATCATTAGTTAGCTAAATAGGATTTTCTACTTGTGTCGGATTATTTTGAACGGCAATTTGATTAGCCTGATTGCTGTTGATTTGTCCCTAAGAAGCCTTATATTGAGAAAATACTTTGAAATATGATACCATTTATTAACGTTATTTGCTTTCTCCCAACAGATGTGTTAGCTTTGTCCACAGTGCTTGAAGCTTAGTTTTTGGAGTTGAGTTCACAGCGTTAGTTTCAGCTGTGGGGCAGAGCTGCCCCCTCCCTGAACATTTGCAAGCCACCTGGTCGTGAAGGGACTCCGACCATCCCGTCCACTTAATAGAAGAGAAAGCACATAACCCCTCATACCCAGCTGTACTAGTCACCTGAGGGGCAGGGCTAGTCTATATGTCCTGGATAAACCCCTGACATGATGGAAAGCACTGCTTTTCCTAATGTTTTTAAGGAGAAGGAGTTCACAAGAGAGGAAGGAGGAGGAAATCTTACGGGATCCTTGCTGAAAGCACCACCAAAAGTGAGACCCTATGGCCCAGGAATGTAGCCAGCATTAAAAGTGATCGCACTAAGGTATATGATTAACACTGCATTGCGCCTCCTCCACTTGCCAGTGCTTTTACTTACTGAAAGCTTCCTGGTGAGCTCCCATCCGTGCTCAGCTATGCATGGCAGCAGGACAGAGATCACCCCTCATCTTCAGCCACACGTTTTGGAGCCTTCCTTCTGATCAAAGGGCACCTAGAGACTCAAACAAGCATTTTAAGGACACCCTTGTAAGATTTTGTGCAGGTCATATCAATAACTGATCTCTTAGCATGCTGCTGTAGTCTTTGACTGCAAACGAGCTGTGGTTCTTTGCTCATGTGCCTCATGCGTGGAGCCCAGCCCTGGAGATGGTCAAGCACTGCAGCAAATACCCATGGTGAAACAAAACACAGACTGATCTCCTCAGGCTAAAAGCAACTTGAGAAGGAACACCCTCTTGAGTCCATCTCGAAATGCTGAAGGACACACTCATCAAATTTCAGGGTTGGCCTTGGCACCAACAGGTCAAACCCAGGTTATTAAATCCCACAACCAGCTACGACCAACCGTGGCCCTTGCTCCTTTGGCCGTCTCTTACAGCCCAGACATGCTGGGAGCACTCTCTCGTATCATCAGCTTCTCGGTCATGCCAGGTGAGGGAACCGTTTCCAAGTTTTCATTTAATACCTGTATTTAATCCATTAGCTCTCCCTGCAGACCTCCTGAAGGCTGGGCTGTGATTAAGGAGGAGATAAGTGCCCTGTTTATTGCTCTCCNTGCCCCCTCCCTGAACATTTGCAAGCCACCTGGTCGTGAAGGGACTCCGACCATCCCGTCCACTTAATAGAAGAGAAAGCACATAACCCCTCATACCCAGCTGTACTAGTCACCTGAGGGGCAGGGCTAGTCTATATGTCCTGGATAAACCCCTGACATGATGGAAAGCACTGCTTTTCCTAATGTTTTTAAGGAGAAGGAGTTCACAAGAGAGGAAGGAGGAGGAAATCTTACGGGATCCTTGCTGAAAGCACCACCAAAAGTGAGACCCTATGGCCCAGGAATGTAGCCAGCATTAAAAGTGATCGCACTAAGGTATATGATTAACACTGTATTGCGCCTCCTCCACTTGCCAGTGCTTTTACTTACTGAAAGCTTCCTGGTGAGCTCCCATCCGTGCTCAGCTATGCATGGCAGCAGGACAGAGATCACCCCTCATCTTCAGCCACACGTTTTGGAGCCTTCCTTCTGATCAAAGGGCACCTAGAGACTCAAACAAGCATTTTAAGGACACCCTTGTAAGATTTTGTGCAGGTCATATCAATAACTGATCTCTTAGCATGCTGCTGTAGTCTTTGACTGCAAACGAGCTGTGGTTCTTTGCTCATGTGCCTCATGCGTGGAGCCCAGCCCTGGAGATGGTCAAGCACTGCAGCAAATACCCATGGTGAAACAAAACACAGACTGATCTCCTCAGGCTAAAAGCAACTTGAGAAGGAACACCCTCTTGAGTCCATCTCGAAATGCTGAAGGACACACTCATCAAATTTCAGGGTTGGCCTTGGCACCAACAGGTCAAACCCAGGTTATTAAATCCCACAACCAGCTACGACCAACCGTGGCCCTTGCTCCTTTGGCCGTCTCTTACAGCCCAGACATGCTGGGAGCACTCTCTCGTATCATCAGCTTCTCGGTCATGCCAGGTGAGGGAACCGTTTCCAAGATTTCATTTAATACCTGTATTTAATCCATTAGCTCTCCCTGCAGACCTCCTGAAGGCTGGGCTGTGATTAAGGAGGAGATAAGTGCCCTGTTTATTGCTCTCCTGGTACTTCTCCACTTTCCTCTCCACTTTCACGGGCAGTTTTCACCCCACAGTCGTGCAGCGCCTCAGAAATGTGCATGGGACCCCCCTGTCCTGTCCCCTCCAGATGAGTTGAAGGAGAGAAACCTCCCCCCGCTCCCCGCCCCACCTCCAACAATGCAGCTCTCACTCTCCTGTGCCTGCACCAGAGTAAGATGTTCCACTCATCGTAGAGAGGGAAACTTCACAGGCAGCTCTGCTGGGCGGTAAAGGGAGAAGGGCTGGGAGCAAAAACCTTGCTCCAAGCAACCATACCTCCAAGCAGACATCTGTATCATGAGGAGTAGCCAGCATGGATTCACCAAAGGGAAGTCTTGATAACTCGATAACCTTCTGTGAAGAAGGGACTGGCCTAGTAGATGAGGATGCTGTGAGTGCTATTGTCTACCTGGACTTCAGGAAGGACTTTGACACTGTCTCCCATAAGATCCTCACAGAGAAGCTGATGAAGTACAGGCTGGATGAGCAAACAGTGAGGCGATCTGAAAAACGGCTGAAGGGCCAGGCCCAGAGAGTGGTTATCAGTAGCACGAAGTAGGAGGCCAGTAACTAATGGTGTACCCTGGTCAATATGGGGTCCAAACCTGTGGAACATCTCCATTAATGATCTGGATGATGGGGCAGAGTGCGCCCTCAGCACTTTTGCTGGTGAAAACGGCCAGTAACTAATGGTGTACCCTGGTCAATATGGGGTCCAAACCTGTTGAACATCTCCATTAATGATCTGGATGATGGGGCAGAGTGCGCCCTCAGCACTTTTGCTGGTGAAAACAAACTAGGAGGAGTGGCTGATACACCAGGGGGTTCGGGCTGCCGTCCAGAGAGACCTCGACAGCCTGGAGAAATGGGCTGGCAGGAGCCTCATGCAGTTCAGCAAGGGTAAGTGCCAAGTCCTGCACCTGGGGAGGAACAACCCTATGCACCAATATATGCTGGAGGCCAACCCTCTGAAGAGCAGCTTGTCAGAAAAGGGTCTGAGGGGTCCTGGTGGACACCAGGCTGAACATGAGCCAGCAATGTGCCCTTGCCGCAATGAAAGCTAATGGTATCCTGGGCTGTGCTAGGGAAAGTATTGCCAGCAGGTCAAGGGAGGTGATCCTTCCCCTTTATTCAGCACTGGTGAAGCCACACTTGGAGTGCTGTGTCCAGTTCTGGGCTTCCCAGTACAAGAGAGAGATGGACATACTGGAGAGAGTCCAATGAAAGGCTACAAAGATGAAGGGACTGGAGCATCGAGGAGAGGCTGAAAGAGCTGGGGCTCTTCACCCTGGAGCAGAGAAGGCTCAGGGCAGGCTCTTATGAATGTATATAAATACCTGAAGGGAGGGTGTGAGGATGATGTAGCCAGGCTGTTCTCCAGTGGCAGGAACAGAGGCAATGGGCACAAACTGGAACACAAAAGGCTCTGTCTGAACAACAGAAAATTATTTTTTACCATGAGGGTGGCTGAGCACTGGCACAAGTTGCACAGGGACGTTGTGGGGTCTCCGTCCTTGGAGATACTCAAAAGCCATCTGGACATGGTCCTGGGTGCAGCCAGCTCAAGGTGGTCCTACTTCAGCAGGGGGCTTGGCCCAGGTGACCTGCAGAGCTCCCTTCCAACCACAGCTATTCTGTGACTCTGTGATTTTGTACAGTTACAGCCCTTGGCGTGAGGAAGAGTTACCAGCAAGATGGACAGAGAGTCACCTGCAACCACCTGTTCTCCTTGATTCCTTGCCATTAAGCTATAGGCTTGAGTATCATGCTTTGTTCTCCCACTTTAAAGGGCAAATTAGTTATTTTCATATTTTCCCTCTTCAAAATACAAGAAGAGGGCTGGAGGAAGGGAGGGGGGAGTGACCAGGCCAGGCAGGAATCAGAGTAACCATCTTCAGCAGACTGTGCTCTGCCTGCAGGTCCTTCTGCTGACACGCTCCATGAATCCAGCAGCGCGGCCACGGCTTCTGTGAAAACCAGAGAGGACGAGCGTGAGTGTCTGAATCACAGCAGCTCTCTCTGTGATCTGCAGCTGCTGCTGCTACGGCCCAGGCTGCGCTGGTCTCACAGAACATTTGCCTCCTTCTAGCACTAAAAAATGATGGATTTCTTGTTCAGAGCAATCCATCAGCAGCCATGAGGTGAGAGGATTTCCCATTTCTGCTTTGTTGTTACATCCCCAGGTACCAAAGGGTGTTTCATATGGGACAGAGAAAGGTTCTGGTTCACTGCCCCTTTCTCCTCAACAAACAAAGGTGATCCGAGGGCTGGAGCACCTCTGCTATGAGGACAGGCTGAGAGAGTTGGGGTTGTTCAGCCTGGAAAAGAGAAGGCTCCGAAGAGACCTTATAGAAGCCTTCCAGTACCTAAAGGGGGCCTACAGGAAGGATGGGGAGGGACCCTTTATCAGGGAGTGTAGCAATAGGACAAGGGGTAACGTCCTCAAACTGAAAGAGGGTAGATTTGGATTGAGTATCAGGAAGAAATTGATTACTGTAAGGGTAGTGAGGCACTGGGATGGGTTGCCCAGGGAGGTTATGGATGCCCCATCCCTGGAAGTGTTCAAGGCCAGGCTGGATGGGGCTCTGAGCAGCCTGGTCTGTGGGAGGTGTCCCTGCCCAGGGCAGGGGGGTGGAACCATATGATCTTTAAGGTCCCTTCCAACGCAAAGCAGTCTGTGATTCTGTGATTATAAATAAAACCTTAGTAATGCATGATTGATTTCCCTTCCAACATGGATTTCCAGTGTTGATGCTCTTTTTCTTACTGAGTTAGACATGAAGCAGCTTTTACGTCCACTGTGGACTTGGAAATGCACTAGACACTTTCTGCAAACAGAGAGCCGTTCATCTCCTGTCCATTGGTTTTGACCACCTGAAAAATTGTGCCCCCACTCACAGTATTCATTTGGCTTGTTTTCAGTATGTCTAATGGCTTGACTCACACCTTTCCCGGGGCACACTCCATTAGCATGCGAATTACCAATCCTGCAAGCAGCTCATTAGTACAGAGCCGAGCCAGAGGTTTTTAGTTCGTGGTAGCTCCTGGTCCATTCGTGCGCCAAAGATGCTAGTGCCCGCTGCATGAGGCACAAAATATGCAAAGAGTTAAAAAACCAAAGCCCACCCAACATTGAAAGGGCTGAAAATGTGGCATTTTGGCACCTGTCCGACAGGAAGAAGCCACATCTGCCGTCTATGGACATAAGGTCTTTTATTCTAGACTTCAGAAAGGCTGCAATGACGTGACCATCTAGGTAAGAAAAACTTCAACTACAATTTGCTTCTCTTGGCAGTGGCTCCTACCTAAAACATACAAAATTCCTTATCTGTGACCATTCACAAAGGGAGACATGCTTCAGGAGGGCTGGGCAGCCCGCCTGCGTGACTTCATGTGCTTGTTTCTCACACACAGACGTAACAGCCCACTCAGCTGAAACCTTCAAAGAAAGAGGTACTTTTTAATGCCACATGGAACTCATTTTGGCAGCTCATTGCTGCGAGGTATTCTTGCACCAAGCCTTCTAGCAGGGTGAAAGTAGAGTCAGATCATTCAAACGGACCTGCAGGCTCCTGCTGAAGTTGATTGCTAATTTGGGGACCTTCCTGATGCCTTTGTATAACTTCCAAGAGGCTGGCATACTCAGAGAATATTACTTTCCTAATGGGCTCTGAGGCAATGGAATGCACCAGGATAAACGCACCATGAGCCAAGTCCCTCTTCAGCATATTGTATTTAATTTGCTTGGATACGGCACCCATGTGGCCTGGGAGAGTATTGCGAAAGTGAAATTTCCTCAAGATGCGTCATGTTCTAAAGGCCATATTTCCCTCTAACCCCATTTCCTTCTACTTCTCCCTGTTGTAATGGGGATAGTTTTCATCTCCTGACATCACCACAAGGGCTGAGAGGTGTCGAAAGCACTTCTTCTTGGAAGAAAGCATTGTATGGCAAAGGAAGAATAATTGTGCTGACAGCACAGGGAGAACAGATATGTCTCCCTAAAAAGATTTTACTGCCTCATTTGTGATCAGAAGAAAAAAAAAAAAGGTTTTTTTGTTTTTTTTTTTTTTTGTTAGAAGCAGCAGGGAAACATGAGAAATTCAGCAACGCAAAGTATTGCCAAGGAACGGGCTTTAAAAAAAAAAAAAGGAAAGATCAAGTCCAGTCCTACCAAATCACATCCAGTTCAAGCAGCAAAGATTACGTGTAAGGGAGCGACCAGCCTGGGGCTGATGCCAGTTCCCTCCCCACTGTAGGAAACTGGGGGGGGCAAGGGGGAGTGGACATAGGTGTTGCCCCCGAGCCCAGCCAAAGCCTCACTGCTGGAGAAGGCACAGGCCCACCATTCATTAAACCTCTCTGCCGGGATGTGGTAGAGCCCGAGGCAGTCATGGCCGAGAGCTGCGTGGTGGACCTCAGCACGACAGGGACAAGTGCCCCAGGAGTGGACGGTGGTGGTGGTGGAGAAAGGACTGAAACTTTCGTTTAAATTGACAGCTGGGTGCGAGTTTCTGAGAGCCCGTCAGCACTGATGGGGAGAAGAAGAACAACCAGCCCCTCTGCAAAGCGCGGGCATGGATAATCTGGCCACAATACCCCGACCTATCATTCCCCCATATGGGACAGGGCTGGTTCAGACACTGCACCCCAAGCACCCCCAGGTCGGCTGGTACCAAAAACTGCCATTAAACGCTGATTGGCATTCTTGTGCCCCCACAATGTATGTTAGGAGGACATAGGAAAAGCGTGGACTTCTGCTAACAGTGCCTGGCAAATCCGGCATTGCATCAGGCAGATTTCCCTTGTCAGAAGCACAGAAAAATAAAAATGTTTTTAAGACTAAGAGGATCCCTTTACCAGGTGAGCCAGGCTTCTCAGCTCTATTTTAGCTCACTGCAAAATTAGCACTGCTCACCCTCCTTCTCCCAGCAAGTAATGGGATGGCAGAAGCTGGCGATGTGGATTCCAGGTGAAAAATAAGCAGAAGCAGTACGTCAGGGCTTTAATTGAATCTGTAGGAGATGTGATTTTTCCTCCTTGCCAGACGCACCTTTTTTTTGTACGCAGACATTAATGCTCATGGAACAATATTCGATCAGCCTTAATTTTCAGGCTGGATCCCTGCCTGTTCCCCCGGCTGAGCAGCCCAAGGTTTCCTCCTGCCGCCCGTGGCCAGCTCTCGGCAGAGGTCTGTGCATCCGTCGCTGCGAGCAGCCGGGGTGAAGCGCACGCAGGGTCCCTTAACGCACTGCAGTGGAGCCGAGTCGCTTCCGATGCGGCTGGCTCAGCCCCTTCTCCGCCATCCCTGGCTGGTTCATTAGCATCAAACTGTTCAAAGGGATGGAAATCGAATTATATTTAGGTCAGAAACATATTCTAAGCAAAAAATACCTATTATATTTAAAGCATCTTGTTCAGAGACTCTCTGTATATTGCTTCCAGGATGGTCACACAAATAGTTGCTGTCCTTAATATGTTTTTTAATGGTACAGCAGGCGCTTCCAGAATCTGATTTTTGTTTAAATATAAATTAGGTTCATTCTCTCTCTTGATCTAATTAATGCTGGTAAATAAGAAACCACCTTCTGGCAGCTTACTTAGGTATCCCGAACAGGCAAAAGCCCGGATTTGCTTGGATAATTTTGTAAGAGAGAGCAAAAAGCTCTGCCACAGTGACGGGGTTGTAGTCCCGGTGCTGGCTGCCGGTGCCCTGCTCTCTGCTAGGAGGGAGCGGGCAGCTTTCCAGGAGCACCAGCAGCCAGACATCGCTCCCCACTCTTTTTAGGCAGTGGCCTCTCCATGACTCTCTGTGCAATCGCATCTTAAACAGCTTCAAGCATCTGGCTACGCCTCCTGTCAAGACTCTATGAGTGATGATCTCCTCAGTCTTTACAAATATTGATCATTATTCTGGAAGCAGCTGAGCAGACAGAAGCTACTCTTCAGCCCCAGCTCCTGGAGAAGAGGCTGTGTTGACTCACGGTCAATACACTTTGAACGGGAGTGTATTGTGATGCTTAGGGATCCTTGACTGTCCATGCTTGGATCGATACCACAAAGCCTCCTGTGGGCAAGCTAGGCACACGGTTACCTTGCCCAGGGCTTCCAGCAGGATAAGGCAATACCAGCCCTACAACAGCCCAGAGCAACTTTTGCAGCGCTGCGTGACACTTCCCTCTTCCAAGGGACAGAGCCCACGGCCTCACTTCTTTATCTCAACACATACCGGAGCAGAGGAACGGGGTTGCTGTTGCTTCTCCTCCGCAACCTGCCCAGGAGAGCACATGGGACAGCCCGTGGGCTTGCCCTGCTGCTGACACATCCTTCCACCTGCTCATAACCTTTCCATTTCCGTGAAGGCTTTGTCTTGCATTTGATTCCCGAGACAGTTTTCTCCCTCCTCCGAGGGGGGCACGGTGGGAGGCAGAGACCCAAGCACAGCTGGCTGCTTCTCCCCCCAGGCCCCTGTCAAACTTCTCCGCAGCACGCCCTGGCGCCGCAGGCATCACCGAGGCAGGGCGCCTCAGATGTCTCGGGGAAGAGACGATGCTGTTCTTCTGCCCTTCCTCCAGGGGATCTTCAAATCCCTCGACTCTCACAGCGCAAGAGTCTGTTCAATCTGAATCTGTTTGAAGGAGGCAGCAACACAGGAAAAGAAGAGTTGGATGGAGGAAGCCAGTGTTTGGGAGCTTAGTATAAAAAATTAAACCATTCCTGTTTTCCAGCGTCGATAGCAGTCTTCCCCTCCATCAGCAGCTTCGTTGATCTGCTCTGACTTGCTCTGTGCCGGGGCCAGGGAGGACACCACTCTGCTGTGGCTTCCCTGACGCGCACTGGGAACGGGGACAGAGGCAGCTCTCGCCCAGCTGGGAGAGGCACCCAGCGCCTCGGACCTTTGGGGAGAGGAGCGTGAGCAGCTTGAGAAACGCGTTTTTCTTTCCAGCCTGAGCCGCAGTGCCCTGGCCTCAAGTGCACTCATCAGCTAAAACGCACTTCAGGCTGGAGGCAGACACAGAAACTGGTTTGAAAGCGTTTGGACAGAAGATTCACCCAGGAAGGCTTCAGCGCTCAGCCACGCTCAGGGTGCTGTTGGGTTAGTGTTAATGCGGCACACGCGGTCCGGCAGCCAGAGGAAATGGCTGGGGCCTTCCTCAGAACTGATGGCTTTATCCCTTTATCCTTGCACCAGCCCCCTGGGCAGTGGCTGGCTTTGCTTGCAGCAGCCACCGTTCTTCCTCTCCTGGCTCGTACGCAGAGCCCCGCTTCAATTGCAAAAAGGAAAAAAAAATAAAACTGGCACCATCAGTTGTACTCGTTCCTTTTCATTCAGGCACTGCTTGTTGTGACAGAGCAGTAGCAGCACACAGTTGTCCTTCGACAACAGCCCTAACCGCTGTAACACAACGGAGCAGCCATCCTTTCCGAGAGCCAGAAGCTGTTAAAAAGGGCAGGAAGCAATGACGCCATCTGCTCGTGGATCTTGACCTCGCCAGCCCTCCCGAGGGCGGCATGTGGTGGCGGGAAGGCGGAAGGCACATCCTACAAACCACCCTGCCGACTCCCTGTGCGCAGGACATGCCTTGCCAAATGACAAAAATTACAACCGCCGTACAAACCACAATTAAATGTGTTTATTAAGTAAAACCACTACTTTATAGATGATTACGCTGGATATAGATGCAGTGTAAGTGCTCTTATACTAAAACCCAGTATTTCTTCACCAAAGCTTTAATAAACCTACAGTTTGATTTTGCAGACTGAAAACTCAGTATGAACTACAGGTGAGTTACGAGCAGGAGTACCTGGTACTGTGTTCAGGATTAGTTCTCAGTTTCTCTCTTCGGCTCCTTGTAAAACCTACCTGCTTCTCTCCAGTGTTCACCTTGAATTCAATCAGATTAAATCTAGACAGAATTGGTGCAGCACTATTTTTCTGTTAGCTGATCGCTGAATCTGACTTACCAGCTCTGGAGCTTGGTATCTAGAAGCTTGATAGCAGATCTTGGAAGTGTGTCTACACAAGAGTACCATCTAACTAGCAATACAACGTCTGTGAGACCTCTGCCATAAACCTAAGCTTCCCTTGAGGAAGGGGGAAAGGGGTGGAAGTGCCGAGCAAAAAGGGGCTCCCACAGCACTGGTGTAATGAAACATCCTTCCTGGAAGTGCAAGAGATTCCAGGAGGCATTCAAGGAAGTTTTGCTGAGGAGAAACAATGTGCAGTGGGATTTCAAATAGTCCTTCCCTCAACGGAGAGCCTCAAATTGTGGTTTTTTTTTCTTGAATCGGGTAAATCAAAATGATAAGGCAAACAACATTCACAACTAGGGAGATGACAAATTGGAAGATGACAAAGGGGAGAAGTTTCTGTTTATTTATTCCTCTTTAAAATGACTTAAAAGCAAATTTAAACACTATTTAAAAAAAGAGGGGGTCCAAAATATCAAGAAGCTGAAAATAAAACCACAAAGGAGGCATTACAAGGTTAGCAGAACATAGGAAGCATAGTTAGTATAAAACAGATTTACAGACTCCGTGAACAGCAAATTCATGCTGCCCATGTAAATTGAACAGTATGTAATACTGACCCTACCCTCTGGAACACAAAACTCTTTTATTTTATTGTAGTACTGGATAGGAAAACACAAGAATTTTAAAAAATCCAACATTTTCAGTGGAAAGAGAAAAACATTAAAAATACGATATTGCTCTGTAGGCACTAATAAATGTTCTCCTATGGTAAAAGAGTGCCAAAGCAGAATTCAAAATTGCATAATTCCTACTAAAATGATACAGCCCTGGCATGACTGCAAATAAAAACTAGCTATGCCATTTCTCTGGCACTGCCTGACTGCAGCCCTGCCCACTACGAACCATCTGCAACACTGGAATCTGGACAGGGCTAGGCAGAAGCGACAGGCAGCAACACTGGAAAAATGAAGGTATCTCATGATAATCGTGAGCGCTCCGACAGCTCAGGTCCATGGAGGGCTTTCGGTACACTGAGTGACTGTGCATGCTTGCCAAGGCTTTCACTCTGCATGCTTCAAGTTCCACCTGACCTTGAGGTGACGAGAGCTAGTAAGGAGAGAACGGGAGCAAGAAAAGGTTGCTGCCCACGGGGCTGCTTAGAAATAGCCATTCCAGTGGCTGCTGGCAGGAGATCAGCTACAACTCTGGCCCAAGCTTGCCATCAGCGGATGAGTGCTTCCCCCTCCTCTCCCCTCACTGAGCACAGGCAGCTGTAACGCTACTTACACCCTCCTCTGCAGAGCACTTGGATGAGACACAGAGCGCTTGGGTCCTCCGAGGGCAGGGGTGTGGACTTCACTAGGATCTGCAACAGAAATCAACTCAAAGCAATCGGGGGCAGGCAGCTGCTGGGGCCTTGGAGAACGTTAAAGCAGTGCCCGTGCAGGGCACCCTGAAGCAGATTTTTACCTTGCAAGCATCCTCACTTCTGAGATTTGTCCTCCTCTACCTGTTTTGGCACATGCAGCCTTCCTGCTCCCCCTCTCTGGCGGGCAAGATGCCCGAAATCAGCAGTCCCAAGACCCAGTGTCCCTTGTGCACAGGGGAGGAAAGATGCACTTCAGTCTTCTGTTTTACTAGGGAGTCTCTGGCTTAAAAAGTCACTTTTAAAAAAATGCCATGGCAGGAAGCAGTTAATCAAACATATCCTCAAACATGCGTCGCCCCATGGCTATGTAAACCTCTTTTTCTTCTGGCGTCATCTGGGCCACCAGCTCAGGGCGCTGGCTCACTTGGCTGTACGAGTGCGGACGCCCAGCCACTGTGACAGTGGGGTCCTCTGCCACCACCTCAAATTCTTCATCCTCATCCTCATCCTCTAGCCCGTATGTTGTGGTGGCCGTGGCAGGAGCGCGGGGAGGGGATTCCTCCTCTGACTCGCTTGTCTCGCTCTCGGAGTCACTAGCGTTGGCACCAGAGAGAGGAGCAGCACCTCCAACGGTGACCGTTGAAGCAGAAGGTGTCTTCTTCTCGTGGATAAGCAGGGCACGCATCACCTCCTCATTATCATCCAGAGCTGCCCGGCCCTCCTCACGCTCCTGGAAGGCATCCAGATCCCGGCCCCCTGCAAAGAGACACAGGGAATGGATTGTTTCCGCACAGAGATCTGGGTGACGGCCCTGAAGGTTTTCTGGACCCATATTAATTACCGCCACTGAGCACGCTTGGCCAAGTCACATCCTTTCTCTATGCCAGCTCCTCCTCTCCCTTAAAAGACAGAGATAGTTCGGTTTTTGCTTATAACAGCAGAGCAAGTATTGACATTTCCTAGGAGCTGAGAGGCCTGGAGTCACTGTGGCTCCCAGCTAACAGTCTCAGCCAGGAGCACATCACAAGAGAAGACAACAAACGCATGATGGGCAGGCACCTGGGAAAGCCCCCCAGGAGGTGCACAATTCAGGCACCCCCCAACTGGGCTGATACCCTTTCATCAAGGTACAGCACAGCACAGTCCTTGGGACCTAAATCTGGGCTTCCAGATACTCAGACTCTGCACTCAATGATGACACTTGTCAGAAATACAGATACTCAGACTTTGCACCCAACGCTGACGCCTGTCTGAGCTACAGATACCCAGACTATGCACCTAGTGATGATGCTTGTCAGATACAGCAAGCGGCTCGGTGCTGTTTCACAGGTGAACAAGCACAGGCTGTTCCCTTTTTGCCCCTTAATTTACAGTTGTATGACCACAGCCTGGAGGACTTGCGGTGATGATGAAGACCATGGGGTACTGCTGGCACAGACCATAAAAACAGGCCCTGCCCTGTTGAGCTCCCCATCTCTAAGGATTAAGATGGAGAAGATGAATCCAGGCAGACAGGAAATACTGCGGAAACCATGTGTTATAAAACAACATTCAAGGTAGCTGTGCCTGGTAAGCTCAGAGGTGCACCTATCAGGTAGGAAGGGGAAAAGCTCATTACTGCTTGTTACTAGAACACGGTGGTAGCGAGCGGGATCTATCTCGTGAAGCAGACGCAGGTTACAGCCTGCAGCCAAGCTGCATCGCACAGCGTGGAAGGCTGCGTTAAACCAGCTCCTGCCCTCCAAGCTGAAACACAGCCCAGCCAGCCTCTCTGGCTGCCTACCTGGACCTCTTTATTTGAAATGGACTGCAGTTTCCCAGCTGACAGACACATGGCCTGTGCTCCTCTTTCAGTAAGCTTGGCTCTACAATAGCTGGGAGGGTCTGACGTGACTTGGGTAGGCAGGGTGTCTGCAGTTCACGGGTTCAAAAGGTAAAATTCTGTTCAAAAAGTGGCATTCTGCAGAAAATGTCTCCTCATCCTACATTTGATGAGAGGACTGAGTCCACCCAGCACCAATAAAACTACAGGCAGTATGGAAACAAACGACCCCAAGACAAAAACTGAAAGACAGATAACCTTAGATAAAAACAAGGCCTAAAAAGTAGGACAGACTCCCCAGAGAAAACGTGCTCTCTTGCACCTAAAGACGGTGCCTACGAACAATCGCTGGAGCCGAGGTGAATGCACTCTGCCTTCACACTTTAATGCCACTTGCCTGCTTCTCTATGACCTGAACCCTCACGGTTTCAGCACCACATTCAGGCAGCTGGCACCCCAAGCCTTTCCCCCAGGGTCAAAAATGCACTGGTTGCTTTTTTCAACATGAGATGAAAAAATTGCAGAAGAAACAGGTGAACTTGGGAAGTAAGCTCTGCATTTGGCACTAAAAGCCAGGGGAGTTTGTGGTCACTCCTTTTCTGTGGTAAAATAAAGGTCAAAAGACCCACCCCTAGCTTCACCGGACTCATGTTTTTATTGTAAATGAAGTTGTAGTGATGGGTGATGGCTGAAACCACTATTATTAATGCACTGGCAAAATTCTTGAAAGAAAGGAAGAACGAAGGCATTGTGTTGGCAGCCTTGTGCTCAGCTTGTTGCTCGTGAGTGTGGAACCTAAGCGGCTGTTAGAGAGCATCTCTGTGAGAGAACGTTGTAGCTCATCACATCGAGAGCTGTGAAGTGACCACAGCCTGGAGCAGCTCCACAAGTCTGACTTTGCAGCTCAGGTGTGGGGCTGTCTCTTGCTTGCAAAAACTGTTCCTGCCAGATCCAAGCAGTGAATTAAACACCATGGACCTTTTCTGCCAACGGTCCCAAGTTTCCTTCCTCCCTGTTTAAATCATCCAAGAGCTATAGAAATGTGTTGCAACAGCACTTTCAGGCCATTTACACAAGTCCCCTCTTTGGTGTCCAGTAGTGGTGAAGGTTAAGCAGTGACACCACCATGCTGTAAGGAGATATACTCCCCCTCCATGTCCTTCAGTAGCATCTGTGGAACATTTTTGCTGTGTACACCAAACATCATCTCAGGCAGCCAATTTAAAACTACAGGTGAACTGACTGTCTAGCAGAAAAATGGGGTGAGAACTCACCATGGCTGGTGAGTAACAACAACATCTGCTACAGACCGCAGGAGGAGGTTGTTTCAATCACCTCACTTTATTTTATCTGTTTGGAAAATGTTCTGGGATCTGTATGTTTGAAGGACGTTACAGACATTTTACCGTCCATTTTCTTCAGTTCTGCTACACCTACGTACTCCACTCCTCTCCTGAGGCACTGCACTGGTTCCAGGGTCTCATGCAGGGATACACGCGGTCCCCTTTTACCATCTTCTCTTCCTAGGGCATCAAAAGTTTCAGTCTATAATCCTCAAACGACTTGGAAGACCGCATCTATTGATTCACTCCCATACAAATCACGAAAAGTCTCTATTTCCTATTTTTAGTGTGTAAGCTGACATAGTACGCTTACCAAAACAGAATGTTTCTACTAGCGGTTACGAGATCTTGACTACAACCCATGGACAACCTGACCCCAACATGAATGAAAATAAAAGCAAAGATAATGAGAGCCAAACAGAAAGCAATAAAGACTCACTTGCCATGGTAACATACCTTCCTATTGTGCTTCCACAAGCCATATTTCTGACATATTCTTCGTATAAAACACATTTTGAAAAACAATTGGCAATAAGAAGGCTGGGAGCACAAAACCACTGCTGGTAGATTCAGTAAGCTTCAGAATGACCAAATGTTAATAAATGTTATTTTTCAGCAGCGACCTATTAGGGAGGCAGCTTTCTAGATGAAATTGAGAGACCTTCATCCAAAAGTAATAAACTCTCAAGGTTGAAGATGTAACAGATAATTAACGTTTTAGAAGCCCACAAACAATTCTGTGGGCAACTCAGCTTTACTGACCTAGATTTCAATCCTGGATCTAATAAATCAGGATCTTTTACATCTACCTACACACAGGTGCTTTGCACAGCAGAAGGGAGCAGCCAAAATTTGGAGTACACACAGCTGTACACACAAAGGGAAACATATTTTTGCCGGCACTTTAAGAGCATCATATAAGCAGAACAGTACTTTTGCTTTGTGAATTTTCTTACCATCTTTGATCTCATCAGGGTCATAAGCCCCCTGCACTGTGCTCTCCCGTAACCAAATTGGCCTCTCTCTGGCTGGCTTTCCTTCATTTGCAGACCGGTTAAGATCCTCCTGGTCCTCCATGCTGATGACAACGTTCTGGGTATACAAGTCCTCATACGACGGTCCTTTTGTAGTCCATGCTTCCCGATGGTGTCCACCTGCAAGGCCAGCTGCTGCCCCTGAACCAGAACCAGCTGCACGTTCCTTGCTACATAAAAGTCGAAGACATAAAACCAGAACATTTAGAACAAGCCCCATCTTGGCCAGCATTACAACACGTACTATGATAAGTTATCTTCCATGATCGGCACCGAGAACTTGCATTCTCATGTCTAACACATGGTGCCAGGAATTTCTACACCAGCTTGCTGGTTTGGGGAACTCTAGGTGGGAGGGTCTCTAATGGGGAACCCTACATGAGGCCATGGCAACTTCCACCACAGACACAAGAAGGAAAAGAAGAGACAGCACTAAGGCTGCTAACGCACTCATGTAAAAACATAAAATCCCAGAATACGCTGAAATAAAAGCCACAGTAGCAAAACATAGTCAAACAGAAATCTGGTGTTTGGAAAAGTCTTTTCTTGGCCTTCACACAGCAACCATATACTGCATAAAAAAAGCACCCAGGTTTAAACAAGTCAGATGATAGACGGAGACCCTGCATGCTCAGATCTGTGAACCATTATTAATCACAGGACTCATGAAGGAGTTAACTCACCACGAAAAACACAGTTCAAACCCTTGCTTGAATTGTGAGTGACGGTGCCCATGGTAAGGCAGGTCTCCTGTCTTACACAGGAGATCTGTGCTATCCACAGCCGTGGGAGCACTGGGGAGTCCAGGCAGAGGAGAAGAAAGATGAGAGGGCATGCTCAAGCCAGAGGACTAGTGAGGGCTGGGCAAAGGGCTTTGTGTGGTGATGGTGTGTGGGACGAGGCAAGACAGAAGAGCCTTCAGCGTGGAGGAGCTGGAGAAAGAAAGGTGATGACCAGTGCGAAGGGTACGACAGTCAAAGCGTAGCCCTCCTTTGTTTGCTGAGAGAAGCTGCAGCCAGTACATTTTCCCCCAGGCTCCCTTCTAACTCAGGAGACTGACGGAGAAAAGAAACATTCCTGCTTGGATCTGATGGAAAGAGGACATTGGGTGGAGTATTTTCTGCACAGTAATGGCAATGAGCCTAAAATACTCTCTCTGGTCTATGCTGCTACATATGCACTGATCAGGGAAAGCAGCTGAATGGAAACTCACTGTTTTCCAGGTGGGGAAAGCCAAATGTGACCGTTCCTCTAATTCAAAATCGTATTTCATCTTCTCGGAGAAACAGATCCACTGCAGACTGCACCCACCCTCAGCCACATAATTTCAGTCATCTGACTGCTGGTAATACCTAAGGCTTTTCACGGGTAAGAGATCTGCCTGGACTCCTCCTCCTGTCCAAAGCAAATCCATCAAGGATACTCACAGCATCCCTGCTCTGCTGCCAGCTCAGCTGCCAGAAATTGTCAGTGAGCACAGTTCAGACACTGCTATCTACCCTTCCTCCAACTGAGAAGCCTAAAATAAGGTTGTAGTTGGAGAAGACCTAAGCAATATGCAATTTTTTTAATTCATCAAGGACTAAACCGCTGCTTGGTTAGCTAAATCTGACAGATTTTTATGGGTGAACAGTGAGGGGAAAATATGCAGGTAGATGATCATCTCTCATCTCCAGATAAGAAGTATTGGTGTGTTCAGCTGGAGTTTGGATTGAGGGCTGTGCACAGCCTCCCAGAAGCGAGCTTGCTGGGGTCTGTTAGCAAAATACTTCACAGCATCGGTTTTCGTGTGTGTCCACACACTAGTCGGTTCTCTCCTGCAGCCAGCCCCACTAGGAGAGCTTCACATCAGCCTTGACTTTTGGGGCAGAAGACTTGTGCACATGTATTGCTTATGCAACCTAAGGAACCACACAGAGACCTTCTTCCCAGAGTGTTATTTCAAGTGTTAGTACCTTTCAGCTCTCCAAGACAGACGCGTGTTCTGTGAAAAGCACCACTCTGCTTCCCACACAATAGAAATCACTAACTAGCGTTTCCCTGACGATTTTATGTAATCCACTTTCCTCACAAGATACACAATGCAGCTCTCCCTCAAGCTCTCCCTCCCCACGACTGCAGCGTGACAGCTGAATACTCAGTAGGGCTAGGAACTGCCTAATAATACTTTTGCACAGAGGTCCCCGTGAGCATGCCTGAAATGGACTTTTTTCCTACACGGTATCATTTAGCAGCAAAACACTTGTTCCACAACATTAGGAACATTTTAAAAATGAAAGTAACTACCCTAAGAGACACCTACAGCATGAATTAGCTTAAACCATCTACTGCAACGTCCCACACTTAGGTGGAACCATGTAGACACTTTCTACTTTCAGACCCTGGTGAGCTTTGCAAACATGTCTCAATTTACTTCCTTGTTTGTGGAACTGCATCTTCAACACCACCGGTGGTAGGAGTCAGCAACCCCTCAAGACTTACTGCCAGAAGAGATCTTCCTGTTCAGCAACACTTTTCCAAAGTACANTTAATGGTTGGACTTGATGATCTTAAAGGCCCCTTCCAACCTCACCGATTCTATGATTCTAGGATTAAAAACCACGAATCAGGCACCAGCAAAAGGCCAGATGTGTGAGCTGCCTTATGGGCAGCACAGAGCAGATGAAGGGAGTGCATTCTTAAATCTGTTTCTCTCTCTCTCAAATCCGAGATCTGCTTTGCCCCACCTAGGTTTAGACTTTGCACGGCCATCCTGCAACCAGGAACTGCTCAGATGGTGGCAGCTCACTGGCCCAGATGTGGCTATATTTGCTCTGTTCCCCAACAGTTGTTTTACCCTGATGGAAATCCCTTAATGAGTGGTTAGCTGCCTTTAAAGGTGACATAAATAATCCTTGACATAGCTGAGGTACGGCCCACAGAAACCACACTGTGCAATGGGGAACTAACTTGGAATTTTCATCTCAATCCTGCCCAGACTATTAAGAAAAGGTCCCGCATAATGGGGATAACTCTTTTTGTGCTGTGTTTGAAATAAAGCACTTTTTCACTTAGCTGCTTTTAAGAGTTTCAAATTCACAGCAGACAAGCCATGGTCCTTGATAGCATGACCACAGAAAATTAATTCTGCAAAGATTTTTGTTATATAAAATCATGCGATTTTGACATAAGAAAATGGAGGGACATTAAAATCCATCTGTTTCAGAAAACCACAGAGAAGGGCTTAGGTAAAAAGCAGGTTTATCTTGAAACCTGTGGGGCTAATTCCTGCTCTGCCAAGATTAAGAAAATTAACGGCCTCCTAGAAAGATATAAATGACGATCTGCCTGGTTTCCCACGGCAGGTGAATGACAGTTATGCAACATCAGTGTGGTCGCTTAGAGCTGTAACTCTTCTGAAAACACATGAAGTTGCCCATGTTGGTGCAAAGAGACGATGCATGACCTTTTCTATTTGTTTCAGAATCACCAAATGTCAGTTTTGTCACTTCAGACACTCAAGAATCCATAAAAATGGAGGGAATAAATAACCCAGGGTTTGGCACTTTAAAAAAAATAATCTCACAGCAGTGCTTTCATGCAATTAGCTGCTTTGAATTAATAAGAGTTAATAAATAATTAAATCATGAATGTACTGAAGCAAGTTGTATTCAAGTAAGCATTTAAAAAGCCGCCTATTTATTTTGTCATTCCTTGCACAGAGTAATTAATCATTTACAATGTTTCTTAAGTATTTAAGAGTCAACTAAGTAGGTGCTGCTATTTAATCACGGGACTGCACCAGGCTTCTGCTGTCATAATTTCCTGTGCACAGAAGAGGAAGAACTGAGAAATCACTCTCTTTTTGGTGGGGTTATCCCCGTCCTACTACTCAAACGGGTTTTTAAAACAAAGTCTAGTGAATTCAGCTTGGGTATAATGGCTTCAAAGACTCCCCACATCACCAAAGACATGCTGAGTGACCTTGGAAAAAATATCTTCCCCTCGTTATATTGCTTCTGTTGTTCTATCAAAACGATGAGGAAAATTAGCTACCTTCTTGGCTAGAAAAAGACTATGAATAGAAAAGAACTTTTTATTATATTAACTAGAAACTGTCTAGCATGAATATATGGGGAACATTCTCTGTCAAGGTTAGTTTGAGAAAAAAAAAAGCATCCTGCTTGCTGTCACATTAACTAAAGCCAAGCACCCCAAGGCACTGTGGGAATGCTTCCCCTCATGGTACATTCCCCCTCAACCCCCCTTGTGTTTAATTATTTTTTTTTTAAACACAGAGAAGTGCATCACATTTCACACAGCTGACAAAACTGACAGCTCCCCACATCTTTCAGCATTATTTAAACATCATCTGTTTTTGTACAGCTAGGAATGTTCTGAAAGAAAGTGTCATTTCCCATGGGTAAGAACATTTTAAAAACTTTTTGACTATAACATGGTCTCCTCCCAAAAAGAAGAGGTGTGTAACAAGTAGGAGAAAATCAGAAGGAAAATATGCCCTTATTACAGGTAATGCCTTTGAACTAGAATGTTACATGTGGATCTGAAACACAAATTGTAGAAGGCATATAGTTTAGTTTCAAAAACTGTGTAGAAGCAAAAGGAACAGATGAAAGAAAAGGGTTTGAGAGAAAGAAGACAGTGTAGATGGCATCTGCAGAGCTTTCCCAAACAGCTGCATCTCCCACTCCTCACACGGCTCAGGCAAGGGCTTTTTATACGTACCAGCTGCAGCACAGCAAGCAGCAGGTAATTTGAGTACCCCAACTCACGGAAAACTACATGCAGGAGGCTGACAAGAAAAAAAGTCATCTGCCTTGTTCTGGCCCTCTGTCTCCTTATAAACCACACACTCCTTGGGGAATCTGTTAGCTGCTTGCACAGTTGGTGCTGAACAAGTCCTCAATGCAGCCAGAGGCTGCACAAGGTTTGGGAAAGCCTCACAGAGCAGATGAACACGCTACAAGGAAGCAGCGCGGTGAGAGAAGACCAGGCCCATTCCCACCTCTGCTTCAGTGCAGGAATCTCGGTGGGTTCTGGCTCGAGGATTTCATAGGCTAAGTTAACGTCTTCCGTCTCACGAAGCAGCGCATAGATGGGCTCGATCTGCTCATTAAATCTTGCCACGAGTGTCCTTGCATCCTTTTTGGGCATCGCCGACTCATCTTCTTCCACTTCAGTCTCACAGAAAGTACAGCGGAAAGTTCCTAAAACGAAAAAAGTTGCAAAGCATTGGAAGGAAAGCAACAGGCCCTGCTTTTTATACAGCCTTTTAAACAGCAGTGCTTTGCTCTTTTTTTTAGCTTGATGCTAAAGAGCTTTTCCTCCCCTGACAATCCCTTCCCACACACAGTGTACCTGGTTATTATTTAAGCAGAAAACAAAGCAAGCATTTTGATGCCATCCAGTGATGCCCAGTTGGGTACAGTTTCTTGCTCTGAAAAGCTCAGATAGGCTGCAGTACCTCTGCTGAGACGTCTCCTAATCTCACTCCCCCTTTCTTGCTGCACATTTTGAACGTCACGACTGGGCTGTGATAAGAAGCTCCACAATATACTCTTAGAAGTTCAAATACCTGTTTCCAGGTATTCCAACCACTCTGCAGTAACTGCTGGTATAACCATTTTTACTCTGCAACTAATGCAAAAAAGATGACTTCTCCTTCTGTTTCAGGGTCAAAACATGCAAAATTGTCATTACTGCAGAGCAGCAAATGTAAAAACTTATTGCACCTAATGCCTTTATTCACTTCTTGACATTAAGAGTGGCAAGGTAAGAATTGTATGAATGGCAATTAAGAATAAGCTCATTTTTCAGACCTCATCAGGACCTACAAAAACAGGTCAATCAAGAAGGCAACTGAAATGGTTGTATGGCAACGCAGTTACAAAAAAACTACCCAACTCCTGCAGAGCAGGCTTTTCAGTTTCATCACTCCACCTGCGAGTAGGACCCTTAGGGCAGCACATGCACAGCAGGACCTTACCATATGGTCCGCTAGGAGAGGAGCAGCAGAGTGTAATGACTTACCCTTGCAAGTGCTGGATTGAGAATGTACCTCTGCCTCCTCAGAACACTTACATCCAGAGCAATGCTCACAGGCTTCTTGATTTCTCTTGTCCCTCTGTATTTTTTTTAATTTATCCATTCTGTGACACCTACACACATCTAGCATCATCCTTCAATACCCCAATGAAGAAAGAAAAAGATCTTTTTACTAATAGGGAGTGGAAAGATAGGTCATAACAGAGAAATTATAAGCTTATGTCTAAAAATCAGTATTCAATCGGTATTGGAGCCTGCTATATCACCGATGCTATATGTACAAACACAGTCAAAAGAATGGGGTTTGCCCAGGGTGCATGGGCATGATGTAATGAGACAGGCAGGCAAGCCAGGGCTTCTGATATCTTGTTTGGCTGCTTACACAGATTTGCTAGTCTTGTCACTTCATTTTTCAGTGTACCTTTTTCTCTGCCTGTAAGACAGTGATAAAAACAGACCTTACTTCTTCACTGATGGCTGTGAGGACTAGACAATGCCTGCACGCTTCTTGGAAAACACACAAAAGCAGTGTTTATGACAGGAGGTAGATCTGTTGCCTCTCATCACAGTCTGTAGAGATGCTGTTTTCTACCTTGGCACCATCTGATGTAGCTTTTGCTCATCGTTACTCATAAATTAATGTGTGTTGTATACATGGCCTATAATGTGTACACATTTCCTGCAATAAACTCTCTCTTTAGAAAGTTTTTCTTATCTACACGTAAAAGCTACAGCACCCAACAACAGCAGTATGCAAAGTAAAGGGTAAGTCGGTAAAGTGCTCTTCTCTCCCATCCAAGCATGAAACACTCTGCTTACTTTTTCAGGATGTAAAAATGGCCCCTACTGATTCAAAAACTATACATTATATAAGCCCAGCAAAAAATGAAGCCAAAGTCTGGTCTCCTTATCCCACATCTAAGGCTATCAGTGGTAAAGGAGTTGAATCAATTTAAAATAATTAGCACATCTCAGTTCTTATAATGGATTAAGTGAACAAACACAGCTTAATGAGGAAAACTCTCCTCTTTTTACCCCCCCCCCCCCAAGTCCTGTTACATGTTCCTGAGACAGCTCAGACTTTTCACGCTTCCATCTGTGAACCCCATGAGTATTCACAAAAGATTAAGATCGTAGGGAGAATGGTTCCAATTCAGAGTACCAAAAAATCAGAAAGTAAATACAGCTCTAATGAATCGGAACTCCTAAAGCTATCATGGATTTGCTGCAACTTCCACCCCTCAGGGTTCTTAATAAGCAACAACAAAAATTAATAGATGAATTATGTAAAGAATCTGAGAATGAGTGAAATGACAAGCTTCCTCCATTAATATGCTGATTTTTTTTCAAGGTGATGCAGCATTTCACAAAAAGCATACGTGATTGGAGAACTGGTAAGTTGCTTTGCCATGGCAGATGGCATTTATATGTTGCAAACCTCTCTTGTTAGAATTTAACAGGTCACAAAATATCACCAGAGCTTTTATGACATGGCACATCATATCAGCAGTGACACACGTTCCTTAAAGATATGAACTGCATATGACAAACATGAAGCGGAGGCCATCCAAAGGCTGAGAATGGCAATGTTCCCACTCCAACAACGTATTTCTTCCTTTAGCCCTCACACAACTGGTAGTGTTCCATTCAAATATGCTGCATAAACCAGGACAAGTAGACACCCTGAAGCAAACAGACATGAGGCTTTCCTGCATCTTGGAAATGCTAATGGAAAGCGCATACATCCCCTCCTTTCCACATACACTCAGGCACTCAATAGAGCTCTCTGGTTGCATGTTAAAAATCAGCCATCTGAAAGAGATCTCCTCATCTGCTCCCAGGCTCTCCAGGGCAGATACGCTGGTAATCTGGCTCCCCAAGGCATACTAAGATTCAAGCAGCTCAGGCTCTGAAGTACAGGGCCAGAATATTTAGAGATAATTCCCAATGACTTGATTTCACTTGAGAGTAGGAAAAGGTCAACTGCCCACACACACTGCACGCACGATGTCCAAACGTGCATGCTGCATCTGCTATAATTAACACATTTAACTGGCTACAGCCTCATGAGTCTCAGCCCAGATCCCGCTCACATCCTTCTCAAAGGCTTCAAGCCTCCTCTCCAGCCCAACAAGGTGTCTTCCTCCCACTCCATCCTTTGGGATGCTGCTCCAAACGATCGCTACTCTGATACTTACAAACTATTTTGTTTTCAACCTAAACTCATTCCCATTAATTTCAAGCCTGTTTACTGTTGTGCCAAAAACTGTACCTCAGCTCAGCTAGCTTCCATCTTGCTGTTAACCTTTCAGGTATGTTTACACAGTGCTGTCCTTCTCATCCCTCCATCTTCATTTTGCAAGGCTCAATAAGCCACACATTTTTCTTTGCCTTTTAAAACTGGCCACCCATTTCTCCGACCATGCTATTAGCATCCCTGGGCACTTTCTCCAGTTTGCTCTCATCTTTCTGCTGTAAAGCTGGAAGTATATAGAAGCGTCCAGATGAGTCTTCCCAAAAACCCAATGCATTAGTGCTTCCCTGATAGCCAGTGAGACCTTTTAAGATCACAGTGTATGTAACCAATCATAAAAGTGCTGCCTCAATTATCCCAAGATCTAACAACACTCCCAGATCTTTCTTCCTCCTTTGCAGTTTCCAGCTGCTGAGCTCCACGTTTATAGGAGACATTTGCATTAGATGCCTGGTGCATGACACTGGACTTTATACTATAATCTTTCAGCTCCTTTTTATGCCTCCAGCCTTCATCCAATTCTTTATTCTTGACCGCATCACAAAACGTTAAGCTAATTTATTTCCAAAATCTTCCACAACCTTCTTCTGGAAGTAGCATTATTACCATTACATGGAGAGTGAGCTAAGGCACAGATGGCACAATTTCAGAAGTAGCTGCTGATTTGAGCAGTACTTAATTCGAGATTCCTAAGAAATGCTTTTCTGAAACTCCTGTTTCAGCAAAAAGCGTGCAGTATTTTTACCAATCTTCTTTCAGGTTGTAGAATCAGGTATCTCAAACGAGTTAAGTACAACAGCTAATGACAGCCTTTGAAAAGTTTAGCTCAAATTGACCAGTCCAACACCACCACAGCGAAACTCAGCTGGCCTGGAGGATCAGATCATGTTCCTGTGGCTACTGCAGTCAATTCCCCGACTCTCACACTGCATCTTTTTCCTTCTTCTTTAGCAAGCCAGAAGAAAAGTGCATTGTAAGCACACAGCTCATCTCTCTTGCTGAGGAAAGCACATGTTTTGTGAGGGGGGAAAAAAGTCACAAAGTTACAGGATGCATAAGCAACTTTAATTTCAGCACACTCTAACCCTGAGTGCTTCATTTGATGTTAAAAAGAGAGTATTAAAGACCTTGAGGAAAGCACAAGAGTTTCCTAGGTTCCTACCAACATGAAGCTGGACAAATGTCTCCCGCCATGTGCCGTTGTGCCGACAGCCATATGGTTAATCTGCAGACCTGGAACCCTCAGTTCCGCACAGGCCTTCGCCATTTGATGGAATGAAATAACCGAGAGGATGACAACCTGCTGGTGCCGCGTGGATCGGCTGCAGGGGGAGCAGGATGCCTTGCCAGATTGCTTCCTGGCAACAAAGGGAGGATGAGATGGAAACACCTCAGGGTCCTGCTTGAGCTTCTTGGAAGAGATGCGCTTTGCAGGAACCTGCTATCCTACCTGCTAGCCTCAAGCCTGAGGTTTCCTACCCAGCTCTTCCCATCTGCTCCCACCTCCGTTCCTGGCTTTTCCCCAATCTGATGGTCCTGTTCTCCTTGCTAGCAAGTCCTGGTCTATCTAGTCCTGCTTTCTCAGCCTGGGCTTCTCCCACTTCTCAGACTTCCCTGCCCATCCTTCTTTTCCTGGGCTGCTTTTTCCAGTGTCAGCCTGTCCCCACTCCTGTGCCTCTCTACTCTTTGATCAACTAATTCTGCTTCTTAATTTGAGCCCTTGTCATCAGATTAATATCTTGTTTCAAGCCAGAGAGATGGAAAATCCTTTCGCAGTACAACCTGTCATTCAGAACAATATAACACAGGCAAAGGAATATGCATTCCTCCAGCTTCCTCTTCCATTTTCTCATCAGCCCATTCTTCAAAACGGCCAAACTGTTTTTTGATGAAATTTTCCAAAGCAATTTAAACTTAGTTGGATGCATAGAACAGGAAAAATTCACCATAAATTGTTTGACAGAGTTTTGAACAGAACAAAAAACACAGAGCAATTCCGCCCTCCACAAATGATCCAAGCTCATGTAATGGAAAAAACTTAGCAACCTAAGTAATAGGCAGTGCTGTCAGTACAAATTGTAATTAACTTCCTTTCATTTCTCATCGATTTTCAAGATTTAGAGGACTATTTATGACAGCACCTAAAGGCATTTCTCTCCTGAATAGTTAACGACTCAAATAGTAGGCGGAGTGGCTACAACAGACCTGGATCATTAGCAACCGTAACATAAACCACATTAGGTCATAAGGATGCTCACCTACTAGAAGTAGCAACCCAAGGGGTTAAATTGAAGCAAAGAGAATTTTAATGACCTTAATGAACTTAGCTAGTAACAGAGCTAATTGTTAAAACAGTTGCTTGTTAACTGGTTTAATAATAATGCAGATTAGACTGTAGGAGCTGTTGATCTTTAGTGACTCCCAGTCTTAAACAGACTTCTCAGCCCTAATTAAGCTGTCCTTAGCATCTCAATGAGAAAGCAACCCAGTGTGTCGGAGTGGAAAATGTGCTCCTGCCCCACGGAAAGATGAGTCTCCTGTTGATTTTATCGGATAGCCTTCCCTGGCCCCATCTCTCTTTTCTCCCCGTATTGCAGACCTATAGTCCAAAGTACATTTATATTCTCATTTGACTTCCAAACCCGCAGATGTTTTAGGCAAAAAAATCAGAGAAAGCCACCCATAAAATCTGTCTCCTGAACACCACAGTAATACCATCCTCTCTTGCAAGTCATTCAGTGTTTCTACACATGCATTAAAAGAGCCAATTACACAGCACAGTGTGTTACATAAAATGTAATGCCGCTTCTCATCTTTCTAAGACAGGTTTCATGGTCCACTGGATCTCAAGCTCTTGAGGACACTCCACAGCCCAGGGCTGACTGCAGTACTCTATCTTGAAATGCGACACATAAAGTGTATGTTTTTATATTAGTCCTGTTTGGGATAGGCTGGAACAGATGCTGTTGTCAGAGCTTCTTAGGGTACAAGAACAAACACTGGACCATGTGTAGGAAATGTTAGCATTCTGGGAAGAACTGCAAACCCCACTTCTGGAATAAAACATCCAGCTTTGCCACTGAAACCCAAAATGAATCAAGCTCCACCCCAACAGCCTGAAAAGTCTTGCTTTAAAATTTCTAACTATAGAGAAGATAAGGTATATTGCAACTGAGATACGTAACATCGAGCGGAGACAGTGACAGAGCAAATCCCGAACATGTGAATGGTATCTGAAAGCAGAGAATTGAAAAGTCCACAGGACGACGAGGAGACGATGAGCGCAGTGGCTGTAGTATGAAGCTGGGTATGCAGCACCCCAGCAAACAGCACTGTGACCAAATCGAGACACTCACCAGATGAGGCCTGAGCAGACGTGAGCACGGACTGCTAAAAACAGCATCCTGCCCCCAGAACTGACAGCTCTCTTCATAACAGGCTAAGAAAATACAGCATCTCCTCTATCCCTCTCTGCCTTTCCTGAAGAGGTACTACCAGGCACATACCATTAGGATTATGGGCAGGAAGGATAGCAACAACCAGTATGAAAGGCTGCCTGACACATCCTATTATCACATGCTAAACCAAAATTTGCTAAACCATCTTTTGTATCACAATTCTGCTTTAGATGAGTGAGGAAGCATGTGGAGCGCACATTTATAAAATGTCAAGCACATCGGTTCAGCTAGAAATGGGGCTTGGAACAAATAATGTAATACTGTTATCAGAAGAGAGATTTTAATCTCTTTATGAATTTTTCTGCAGTATCTGAATTCCTAAGAAAGTTGTGTTATCTACTGTTTACAAATGAGATCAAGACCCCAAAATGAAGAAAAATTCCTTTTAACTTTATATGCCCCAAATCTAGATCCACTTTCTCCTAGGAACACACACACTCTAGCACAAATGCCACTGAGTCAACAGCATTGAGATCGATACAGTCATGCCTGACTAATCTGATGGCGTGACTGGATGGATGGATGAGGGGAGAGCGGTAGATGTGGTCTACCTTGACTTCAGCAAGGTGTTCGACACAGTCTCCCACAGCATCCTCATAGGGAAGCTTAGGAAGAGTGGGTTAGATGAATGGACAGTGAGGTGGATAGAAAACTGGTTGTGAGACAGAGCTCAGAGGGTCGTGATTAGGGGCGTGGAGTCTAGTTGGAGATCAGTGACGAGTAGTGTTCCCCAGGGGTCAGTCAGTACTGGGCCCAGTGCTCTTCAATATATTCATCAACGACCTGGATGAAGGGATAGAGTGCACCCTCAGCAAGTTTACTGATGATACAAAGCTGGGAGGGGTGGCTGACACCCCAGAAGGATGTGCCGCCATCCAGAGAGACCTGGACAGGCTGGAGAGCTGGGTGGAGAGGAATCTCCTGAAATTCAGTAAGGGCAAGTGTAGGGTGCTGCACCTGGGGAGGAATAAGCCCCTGCACCAGGACAGGTTGGGGGCTGACTTGCTGGAGAGCAGCTCAGTGGAAAGAGACCTGGGAGTCCCGGTGGACAACAGGATGACCATGAGCCAGCAATGTGCCCTTGTGGCCAAGAAGGCCAATGGCATCCTGGGGTGCATCAAGAAGAGTGTGGCCAGCAGGTCGAGGGAGGTCATCCTCCCCCTCTGCTCTGCCTTGGTGAGGCCCCACCTGGAGTACTGTGTCCAGTTCTGGGCTCCCCAGCTCAAGAAGGACAGGGAACTGCTGGAGAGGGTGCAGCAAAGGGCCACAGAGATGATGAGGGGACTGGAACACCTCTCTTATGAAGATAGACTAAGGGAATTGGGTCTCTTTAGCCTAGAAAAAAGATGGCTGAGGGGGGAACTTATCAATGCTTATAAAAACTTAAAGGGTGGGTGTCAGGGGGATGGGGCCAGGCTCTTTTCAGTGGTGCCCAGTGACAGGACAAGAGGTAACAGGCACTAACTTGAGTATAGGAAGTTCCACCTAAACATGAGAAGGAACTTCTTTACCTTGAGGGTGGCAGAGCCCTGGCACAGGCTGCCCAGGGAGGTGGTGCAGTCTCCGTCTCTGGAGACATTCAAAACCCGCCTGGACGCGTTCCTGTGCCACCTGCTCTAAGGTGGCCCTGCTCTGGCAGGGGGTTGGACTAGATGATCTCCAGAGGGCCCTTCCAACCCTATGATTCTATGATACTTCTCAGTATCAGACTATAAGGTTTTAAGACAGTTTTCGGTGAATTAGAGAACAAGCAAGGATCATTCACCTGCGAACAGCTTGCTTTCACTGACCTGTTCAACATCATACAGGACTCTGCGGCCGAGGATAAAATACAGTTCAGCAGCAGCATTCAACTGTCTAGCCCACATGTATAACAGGTCTGGGAAGGAGACATTCATATACTTGTACCCTCCAAATCAGCCTTCAAAAAAGGTTTATTCTATGAATTTAATAAGTGCGAAAAACAGTATTTGATCATACAATTCAACACCATTTCATAAAATATGCACACCAAGATATGGCTCTGACTTTTGAGCACCTGATTTTGAGGCTCAAACATTTTTCTTGTTCAATATGGATTCAGAGTATTGAACTGCCCACCAGGTATTAAACAGGGAGTAAACATTTCATTTGGGATTAATGTCAATCAGTTTCTTTCCAAAGCTTCTATTATTGTAATATAGATGTAGCAGACACAGCATCTAAGGGCACTTATACCACAGTGTTTAAGGGGGTTCAAAACTGCAACTCACCAGCATATGAAAAATGATCAAAACAATTATGTTTAAAAAATAAAAACAAGATGCCAACTTAAAAAAAAAGGAAGGCATACTTTTAAGGCATACTTTTAAACACACAGCAAGATTAGCAAAAGATGAAATAAATATATTTTATAATTGCCATTAACCAGGGCCTCACTAGAATCAGAAGGAAATTTCACTTAGCCAGTGCATATGTTCATGTATTATTTATTCTCCCTGAGAGCAGTGTGTAAATGTATAAAAATTAAGGGACTGGCAGTCCTGGAAACAGAAGGTCTCCCTGTTAAGCTGCAGAGCAGATTTTACCCAGGCAGTTACATTATCCTAGCCATAATTTGGAAAAATGGTGGTGTTGGAATGTTATTACAGATGGCCAAGAATAGTGTCCAGCACTTGTTCTGGACCCTCTCGGCACAAAATGAACCCTGCTGTTAACAATAAAAGTAGGAATTGCTGAGATAAAACACCCTTGGCAACACTTCTGAATACATAAGGACGGCATTTTTCTTCCCTGAAAATCTCAAGTACTTAGGAACAGGGAAACAGAAGGTTTCAGAGGCTGGTTCCAGACTCCTCTGTTTCAGGCAATGGCAAACATGAAATGTTTCCCATGTCTGAGATTCATTTGTTAAACCACACCAGCACTTCTCATTTTCTGGAAGAGATCTGTTCCTCCATGTTCACTGTCACTACTGAATCCCTTCAGTAACATACAACAGATTCCCTGAGGAGAGATTTACAACTCTGGCACACCTACCGTGCTACTTGTAGTCAAAAAGAGCTTCAAATTCAATAGACGGTGGCTCAGCAATGCCAACAACTCAAACCCTTTACTTTCAAATTCTCTTCAGAGTTAATGAGTGGCAACAAAAATTCCCTACTGCATGAGCTTCCTCCACAAAGGTACTAGGGCCGCCAACAGAGAACAATATAGATTAATAAAAAAATTTAAAAATGTCATTTTCTCCTCATTATAATAAACTCCAGTTGAAAAGAAGTGTACACAAGGGAACATGCCATGAATGCTGACACTTTGCATTTCATGCAAATCTGCTCATGTACACACAAGAAATCTATTTAAGAACAAAGAGCAAGAATGAAATCCTTAAACCATTGTCCCGAGGCACTATTTGAAAGGCTAACGGGGCAAACGTCAAAAGCATGCATTTCCATACCAGTGCTTCAAGCAGTGGCGGGCACTGGGACGCCAGCAAGAATGAGGAAGCACAACAAACTTCTCCAAGATGTTTCCAGTCTTATTTTCAATGTCATCACACGATGGGCCAACAACCAGGAGGACAAGCTGCTCTTCAGCTTTCCTCTTTTTATTTTCCGTGAGCCTCTAGAGGCCCTTCACAACGGACAAAGCAGGTTTTTCAGGTGCTGGTTACTTAAGAACAAAGACCGTCTATTATCAGAATAGATGTTATGTTACCCTCCTTCCTGAGGGTCTGGAAAAGCTCGTGGGCAACACTCGCCAGCTATTTACTGGTGTAAGAGATCGTGCTCCTAGCCTGCAGGTTTTGGAAGTGCCCCGGCACTGCAAAAAGATACAACAGTACGTGGTAAGAATGAGTACTGCTCTCTAGTTGACTTTTTGTGATTCACTTTTTGCTGGGAATACAAAAGATGATGCAAGCAAGCATTCCCTACTCAACTAACTTGTATTCTCAGCTACAGAAAAGGTAACAGACCACCTTCTGAGACCTGTGCACGTACCCTTTGCCTGGAACTCCCACCTTTTAACTGCTGCCTTACACAGTATTTTTAGAAATCTGATTCTTTTCATATTTCTCCTATCTTATCACATGAAGCCTCGCTGCCATCAAGAAAACTGGAATATCTGCGTATTCTTTTTTATACCTTTAGATAGTCTTCTGGATAGTCATGCCACACCCGTGCTCTCTCCTTCTTAATGCTACTCTCAAAGGAAATATCTTTTCCCCCTTCCTTGTGAAAACTGTAAATGCCGAATGAGCTACCCCAAACCGGTCCGAGTAATGCCGCATGAAGGGCCACCTCTTATGGCCAGGAAAGAATTACAGCCCAGACAAATCCCACCTGCAGGACCCCCTGTATATAGCACAGCACTTAGCGCTGTGGCCAGACCCAAGAGAAGGGAATGAAGATTAGTCCAAAGAAGTGCAATGGCAAAGCTTCCTCCAAAGACCATGCACTCAGTGCCTGCCTGCCTGCCCTTCTTCCCTCTCCATCCATGTGGAGCCATTAGAGTAACGGGAGCAGCACTGAGAGCTTGGGCAGTGCTCCACGGCCGAGGCAGTGGCTGGCAGGAAGGATCCTATTTTCTCATTAAATAGAAGAGAGAGCAAATGGAGAGAGAGAAGCTCCTTGGGACTAAGCTGAGCTCCAAACTGCAGGATGGTGCCAGAATTGACACGAAGAGAAAAAAGTTGTCAGTTTCTAAGTGAAAGAATTGCATGGGTGCCAGGAGGTAACCTGGAGCCCAAAGGGAAGCTAACGCAGGCCAGGCCTACAAAAATGTCACAAAAAGAAATTGAGGTGGAGGGGGGTGGGGTGGGGGAAATAGCGCACCAGGCGAAATATGTAGGAGAAATTGCTGAGGCTGCTCAAATGCTGGCTGCCGATACCAAGCAAGATCTCTCATGAAGCCAGGACTGAGGTCTGGGTAGCTATCTCCCACACTGCCTCAGAAAAAGATGCAAAGGCCGGGGCTGGGGGGAGGATTTATCTTTTACCTTCCCAGAGAATGACTTTATCTATCCCTTTCCTTTTGATTCGTGCAATAGGAACCACATAGGCTTAGAGGTGAGGGGGACAAAACAATAGCATGGCCTAGTGAGACAGCCACAAGTGCCTGCTGTGGGCACCTGTTAAAAAACCCAAGATTTCTGCTAACAACCCTTCAAAGACCAAATTCCCAGCACTCTCACCTTCACTACCTGCTTGGAGAGGAGATGCTGTTCTCAATTATTGCTCTTTAAAGAGGAAAAAGATTTTCTACAGCTAAGGGCAATTTTTGCCTTCTGCACTGATCTGGCTGTTCACAGGTTTCATGCTAAAATTGAGCAATGCTCACCTCTGCACTGCAGGGTTTGTACATATCCCTGTCTTACCAGCATCCAACCACATAAAAAGATTTAAAGAGCAAGCCATTCCATGTGCACATAACTGTCTTTAAACCACCCAGCAAGTTGCAGGCCAAAAAAGCAGGTTGGAAGGGCAGGGACAATGAAATAAACTGGTTCTGAGATTATTTCAGTTATTAAAAAGTAAGTAAGACAGGACGTTTCAGGCACTAGGGATGCACAATACTAAGAATCTGGCCCTCCTGCAGCAGCACAGGGGTGAATTGATCAGAAACAAAGACAGGAAGACTAGTTTTGCAGTCTGACCTATACATACCAAGAAATAAGACAGTTAAGTAATACACTTCCATTCTCATCATTTGCAACACCAAGAGAAAAAGACTTGTTAGTATCAGGAGTGTTTTAGCAATGTTTCTGACCTAAAGATTGCTGCTGCCACAGATCACCTGCTAGTGATTTGCCATCTCACTCATGGAACTGTTAAAGAGAGGTATTAATAAAGCTTATAGTAATGCCAGACAAAACAATAAAAAGCCTCCTTGACATCTGCAAATTTTGAGCGTCCAGAGGGACCACCTCTCTTCATGTCATTCTATCTTATTTCTGCTTTAAGTTCATTTCTTCTTACTGCTAAGAACTCAAATGAGATCACCTGAAAAATAAGAGCCGAAGAAGCTTAATTCAGCCTTGCCTTGTCTTCCACTCAGTGTTACATACAAGGCAGAGCCCTCAGATTAGTTTGCACAAGGAAATACCTCTTTAACAACCTAAAACAGCACTACCATTTAAAAAGAAAGTACAAAAGAAAAGAAGAGTGGTTAAAAATGTGAGGAAATAGAAAATTTCATCCCATCTTTTGTATTTTCTAGTGCACGTTTGTGAATAATGTGCTATTTAAGGTAGGCTGTATATACCTGACAGTCTTAGATAAAAAGTATCACTTGAAACATCTTCCAAAACAAAACTGTAAGTGGGTTGGTTTTTTTTTTTTTTCATAAATTACACCCTAGAAAAATGTATCTTTGGAGAACAGGCTGGATGTACACTGAAAAGAGATGCCATGACATACAGCCTGGACAATAGAAGCTGAAGACACAAAATAAGAAAATTCAGTTTAACAAATGTTAATAGGTTAACAAAATAGACTGATGGGTTATCTAAATGAATTAAGTGATCAAAATTTACTGATGATTTTCATTGCAAAAACAATAACCAAAAATGGACCCTTTATTTCTTATTTTGATCAAACAAAGCATCTGCTAATTCTTACATCATTTCATTAATCTCTTTAGTCAAACAGGAAAAAAAAAAAGAAAGATAATATGGATAAACTACCCTTCAGATGGCTAAAACATCAAAACTCTGGAGTTGTACCTCTGATGCTGCCTTTCAGCTCTGTGGGTCGAGCCAGCTTTCACATAGCCTGTTTTGTGAGCGTACAGAGAATTACTGTTTGTGAAGTGTTTTGAGCACAGCAAGTGCAAACTCCCTTCCTCTGACACAGCCCACAGATACAAACCAGAAGCATCCGTGGACAATGTTTCGTACTATCTATATACACAGTGCTCATACAGGTCCTATAAACCACTTAAATATTTTTATTTTTGATTACCTACAACTGCACGGAGACAAAAGCAAAAAGAAAGCGACAAAGCTTTCCCACTTGATTTTTGGGAGGCAGGCAGATATATAAAAGAGTATGAGTACATTAAAAGAAACAAACTCCAAACCCTAAAAACATGCCTGTTTTTCTTTTTATATAGCCTTTTCTCCATAAGAAACTTCTCATATCTTGAAAAACAAGTGCTTCTCTGACAACTCATTTTAGAGAGCTGCTTCTCTCCTCTTCCTTCCCTTCTCCCAGGGGGAGCAGTGGCTTCACTGATCATGTGCCACAGCAGCTCCTGATTAATTCTGATAGACAACCAGCAGTTAGCTGGCACATCATCATCATCGCCCTAGGATGAACAATAATCTGCCTTGCCATCTGCTCCCAAATTTATTTTTAACCAGCCATGGCTCCCTCCAGTGCGGCGAGCGTGGCAGGAACGGCACCCTTCCCCCTGGGAAAGCGCTGTGCTGTGAGATGGTAGCAGGGGGCAAGGGGAGAACGTCCAGTGTCGTGCCCCTGAGCATCACAGTGGATAGGAAACAGATGGATAAACTCAGAATCAGAGCAAAGAAAAATTGCTGCTTCTCCATAGCAGGCAACTTGCCCGTTCTCCTCCAGCAGCCAGGGAATACCTGCTGGTTTTTCAGTTCTTTGGGCAGGTTTGATGATGTTAAATGGCCCAAGATGCTAGCAGAAGTATGGGGAGGTCACATATGTTGACCGTTTATTGATGGGAACGTGCACCCCTGCTTTTATTGAGGCCTGTGCAAAATTTAAAAAAAAAAAAAAAAGCTTTTTTGATCACTTTTGTTCAGCTGTGAAAGTGAAAACTATGCAACGTTCACAGACTGACACTGCCCCGAGTGAGGTGTGCTATTGTGCCAGGTAGTCTCAACCTATGACATCCCTTGCGTAGCGTGGACTTGATTCATGAACTTCCTTTGAAGAGGAGCACCAAGGTGTTACATCAGCTCGGGAAACTAGCTGGGAGCTGTGGGAAGGACAGGACCACTGCCTTGATAAAGTGGTAAAGCAGTGGGGAGGTTCATTTTGTAACTGCATGACCCTGCTCGCTGCCTTCACGCTCACTTTCAGGTACAGTAGGACAGTCCAGGAGGTGACAATTACAGTGTCACTGTGGCTGTGCCGCTGCTGAGAAGTGACACTGTCACCAGCAAACTACTGCAGGTGGATGATGACATATTTAGAAACTGGTATCACATTGTAATACAGACTTAGAAAGAATTCAGGTGGAGCCTAAAGCTTTGTACAGCTGGTGAAACGAACTATGTATCTTTGATAGACCATCAGCGAGATCTGGTGATTGCCCCGCAGAAAAAGGGATCTGTCGAAGGCAGACTTTGGGATATGAACAAGGATTGTCAAACTCTCAGTAGGACAAACAGAGGGCAAAAAAGAGAAGCCCTGAGGGATGTGAGAAAGTAGAAACATAAAGGGACCTCAGAAGGTCTCCAGACCAGCCTTCTGTTTAAATCAGGGCAATGAGACCTGGCTGCACATGACTTGATCCAGTCACGTCTTGAAACCTTCAAGGGCAGCGACTGCACAACCATTCTGGGCAACCTGCTGCACTTCCTTAACCATCCTCATGGTGAAAAGGTCTCCTATCAGGTTGGAACTCTTGTTTCAAATTATTATGAAATTCAGTAGAGATGGGTGGAAAATACTGCACTTGAGGTTTTTGGTTTTGTTTTGCTTTTTTTTAAAAAGGGGGAGGGACACGGGGGCCAGACAGGGAGAATTGTTTCAGCAGCACACTGCAAAAAACCTCAGGTTTATAGCAGAGGAAAAAAACATTGTGCTGCAAAAAAAAGTAAAAGAAAATGTCTGTTATGTAAATTAACTATGTCATGCAGAGCATGAGACAATAGTGTTATCCTGCTCTATTCTGCCCTATGAATATCTCTGCTGATAACCAGGTGCAGCTTCAAATCACATACTTGAAGAAGGAGTCCAACTGTAACGATTCCAAAGGAACAAAATGACACAGCTTAACACATGTTTCATTAGGGAAAAATTGGAAAGACAGACTTGTTTAGTTGCAGGAAGGTGGTGGTAGGGAACAGCAAATTTTGGATATTTAGTACGTTATAGTAACAAAAATGGTGGCAGACTGTTCTTCAACCTCACACATACACACAAAAGATTACTCACAGCTTTAATTTGGGGTAATAAACCCTTTAGGTTAGGGTAGTAAGAAAAACTAAGGATAAGAAGCCTGGAATATGCTAGCCATGGAAGTTAAATTTGTCCTGCTTCAGAACAGGATATCTCTTCTAGCCTGCACTGTATCTGAAAATAGCCTTCAGCATATTATGAAGTGCAGATACTTTTATTGTATACTCATCCCCAACTTTGTTTCTGCTTTGAAAGTAGGTAGAAACATAACATTTTTAAAGTTGCAAACAAACATAAAATTGACAACCCGGTATGAAAAATTCAGACAGAACTCCCCTCCCACCAGTGAGGGCTGTTTAATAAATTAGATTGCTAACAACAGCTTTCCTTGGAAAATTTTGTTGTGCATCATCATTCTGGTTCACAAACAAATGCTTTATCTCTTGTTTTAGGCTTTCTTCTGTACATTTTAATCAACAGATTGCCAATTTTTGGATACTGTTTTCCACTATGCTTATGCTGAAACCCAGTAAACCAGGGTCACGGTAATCGAAGGGTGCCAAACGGCACACCACCTCTGGAGCCCCGTTCTCCTTACAGAAACTAACCCATCAGGGATAGGAAAACTGTCCAGAAAGAACTGGTTGAATCTGCAGACTCTGTGCAACAGTGTGCATACAGACAGAAAACCTGGCGTTTTTCGAAGATACTGGAATCATGGCAAATGAGGGGGTCGACTGCCCTTTTGCAAGCAGAGCAGTCACTTGAGAGCTGTGAGATACCACCTTTCCCTCGCTGCAGGAAGGAAGGACGCAGGCTGCCCCTCCTGAAGTGTCTGGAAGCAGGAGGCTACTGCAGAGAGAACAGCTTGCCCGAGCAGCTGCAGGTCTGTGCTGTGCACAGAGCACTTGGCCTTCAGGCCCACGCTGCACATATACCCTGGCTGCAGGATAACCTCGGCCTGTTAATCATACCAGAGGACTCCGTAAGGCAGCTCTCACAACTGTATCACCACATCTTCACCTTAAAGCGAAGCAACATGCTCTCATGCAAGCTTTCTTTTGCTCAACAGCAGAAATTACAAACACTTTCTTGTAAGAAACCCCTGTAAGAACGGTGAAGACCACCAGGCCGGCAAACCTCTCCACGGATGGGGTTCTGCACACTGTGCCATGCCCTGACTGCAGATCTGTCCAATGATGCACAGTGCGGGATTCCCAGCATCAGAAGGGACGCAAGATTATCAATTCTCCTTTTCCTTCTTGTTACTTCCAATAAATGCTATTTTAACCCATACCTCACAGAGCCTGAGTGCCTTTCTTACTGGGATCATAGCAAACACTTGTACCAGTGCCTTACACGTATGACTGGCACAGACCATCTGCTAACCCGTTTAAGTGAAAGTCACAGTATTTTTCACTTTAACACAGTATTTCATGTCTGACTCGGCACTGAACACCTCATGGGGCTCTTGTCCTGTTTTCCCAGTCTCCAACACCCACAGCACAGGCTGAAAGAAGAGTGTAAAATTGCAGGTTGATTCCTATGAGAAATTCTTGATCCTCACATTCTTTTCTGTTGCTCCTAGCAGGCTTGCTTACAAGGTATGCTGTAAGGCACATGCTCACCCTTTGGGAGATTCTGGATGGAGTGAACTTGCTGATTGGAAAGTGTGCTAGAAGAGAGCTTAATTCAGCTTGAATTCATCTAACTGGTCACCACTGAAAAAAACACAACAGACTAGTAATATTCTTGATCCTTCCCACTTGAAGCCAGGCATGAACATAGGGGCTACTAGTCTGCAGGGATCGCTGCACTGGCAGCAGAAAGAAGCTCCGTTACAGACCATTTCTGCCTCTGATGTCCATGTCTGGTCTGTTGAGGCTTTAACTTAGGAGAGATGAATACCTTGCCTGGTATCAATGCCCATGTTTGGGAGGAATCTCTCTCCCCCTCTCTCCCATTTATGCAGTTGTATGATTGGAACATTTTCTAAGGTCCTGCAAATATGTTTTTAAACAAAGCCAGTGTTGAGCCTAATTTTGTCTCCCTTACAAAGTCTTCAAAAGAGCAGAAAAGTTTCCTGAGTTGCATTTTATTTTAGCAGTATTAACTAATGAAGAGTGCCACTCTGCATTTGGTATTTTACAGCACAGACAGATGAAAGGTTTTACAGTTTCAAACTGTAACTTGAGAAAGAAAATAACAATACCCCAGCCTTTCAGGTTTTCTCTGAGGATGAGAGTTTGGAAGTCTGAACTCGGAGTCTCCTCCTAGGTTTGTCACCAAGTTATTTCCAATTAGGAACATCATATACCTACCTTCACATATGTACATAACTTTACATATGTATATAACTCCGTAAGACTTCACTGTAACACTGTCAGTTATCGCCGTTAGAGAAGAACATTGTCCACACAATTATTAGTTCTTTTTAATAAATCAGTTTTGCTGCCAGTAAGTGCCAGCATATTTTAATATTATACAGGAAAATAGTTTAGCACAAGCATACGCTGTCTGATACAGCATACAAGGCAGTAAACTCACTTGCAGAAAAACAATATATTGCATTTATTTGAGAAGGGCATTTGCATACTGTCAGAAGCATAGGTACGGAAGTAAGAAATGAAATTGCAAATCTACCTTAACATTGCTAATCTACTGATGTTTGAGTATCAGTTATCCACTCTTCAATCAAAGCCAGAAAGTTCACATCCATCACTGCAGTAACTTCTAGAGTCCAATGTCAATAAATTTTTTCTCTGCTCTGCCTTGCCTCCTGGAACGTATACGGTTTTGAAAAATCTAACAGGAATCATATTCTGAGTACTTCTCTAGCCTTCTATTAAATATAGTTTTTACAGTGTAAGTTTCCACCAAAGATTTCTCTTCCCACTCAGATCAAGGGTCTTTCCTTATTTACACAATCCAAAATCCTCTCTATCACTTTTGCATCAGCTTTCCTTCTAACAAAAAACTCTTTCCTAAATATTTTCAAATTAATTTTGCCTCATTCAGAACAATCTAGGGAACGAAGCAATTTGTTCTGGTTCCATTTGAACACACAGGGACCAAGGGATGTTTTGCCTTAGAGCTATGACTAAATGAGGTGAACAGAGAATAAAAACAAAAACAAAACCCCAAACCACATAACCTTGCTCTGCAGGCACCTGCACCAATGACTGGCTGCACGAAGAAAAGCTGAGCTTTTAACAGGAAGCGGGCACAAAAGCAATCACTCGTTATCACTGCAATCCCAAACCAGAATACTCTCAGTTCTCCTTGGGCACAAGATGAAGAACAGCCCTACAAAGTTAGTGACACCCTCTTCTGCGTGCTCCAAGGACTACCTTTCAGCTAGTCCATAATTTAAAAGTCACAGCTCTCCCCATTTAATCTGTTCATTGTCTGCCCAATGCACAGCCAAAGAGATTCACAAAAACACCGCGATACAGGTCAAAGATGCAAGAGAAATCTCTCTCCATTTCACGACAAAGTATTCAGTATTTATAAAGGATTTACTTCAGGGTCAAGGAAAGCCAGACAAAAGATTTCGGTGCAAGCAAGAAGAAACATCCAGATTTTTGACAAAAGCGGTCAGCAAGAGATTAAGGTACTTTATTAAAATCCATGCAAGTCTTCTAAAGAGCACAGAAAACTGCCTTTCAAATGTATAAGGAAATCCAGAGCCTGATTTAACCCGTAAGTAACAAAACGATAATGCTCTGGACTGAAAATAAAATAAAATAAAATCCAAGACAAAGATCCTGACACTGGGCAAGGGACTGCAAGACCTTTGGAAGGGAAGAAATTTGAAGCTCCAGATCATTGGTCTCCTAACTTTTTTGATTGCACATCCATCAGTAAAGTTTTTTGAGCACACACCCTTATAAGTTATATACTTGTAGTACTGTACTACCATACTATGTACATTATAAAACATACACACAAATAGAAATAGCATAAGATGTAAATTTGGTTTACAAGTTTTCTATTTCATTAATGGTACAAAATAATTTTCTTCATACACCTAAGTGGATTGTTTTGCATGCACCTCACTGTGGAGACTGCCACAGATGGCCTTTTCTCCTCCTTCTTACTCCCAAGAAGATTATCTACTCTCTTGCAGCCCAGTGAGGAACAGCACTTACCTTGAGCTAATGCAGAGATAAACAACTATGACGGCAGTGTGCCCTGTAACTGGCATTCAGGATTTGGGGAAGGCGAGAGGAGAACTGAAACTCATGGCTAGGGATTCCACTCTCTAACACAGACAAGGATAACTGGATCCTGATGGAGGCCAAAGCACAGAAGAGAACTTACTCATGTGGAGGGAACTGAGAAGGAATCTGACATATTACAGGAAAAAAAAGTGAGCCCAATCTTAAGTTTTGGAGAAGCTGAAGGATAATGGGAAAAACGGGAAGCAATCTACTTTGACTGGGGGAAAGGAGGGTGTTCAACTGTTTTGTATGCTTACCAGCAAACTAAAGAAACACAATCCAGCTAAATTCATCAGAAAATGATTGCTTAACTGGTGGAGAACACCACTTTTAGGGAAAAAAAAAAAATCATGGTTCACTGTCAGCCTTAGAGGCATTTGAATGGTCTATCCAGGTTCACTTCTATTTCATAGTTTCTACTAAAGGTTTTGATTGTAGAATTGTATATGCATTGCAATGTACTAATAAGACAAAACTGGAAAAGGTGGCAAATCCTTGGTAGAAGACAATTAGAACGAAAACCTGCCTTTATAAAATACTGAAATTGCCAGCAGTGAAGAAGATGATGTTTACTAAAGCCCAAAGCATCATGCTTTTTGTATTATTCACCCATACCAGCACTTTACCTTCTATACTGCCTACAGAAGACTGTTGTGAGCCTTATAAAGGCACCTCTGGATTGGCAGAATAAGGATGAAAACAGTATGTCATATCACTGCGCAGGCACTGCAATATTGGGGCACTTACAAAGACCTACACAGACAAGATCAAAGTGAGTGACTGTGCTTGAGACTATACCACTAGGGATATTCTCCAACAAGATAACTTTTGAGTAAGATATCAATTCCAAGCTTTAACTGCTGTAACCTGAGAAGAAAAAGCATATCACAGAATATATTAAAGGATTTTGCATCACAGCTGACAGCAGTTCCTAAATGAAGAGTCATCACAAGTGGAGGAATCAATGTTTTGACACTGAGAAATTGTATAGCATACCTGCAAGCAAACACTGCCATTACATTAAAGAAATGACTTCATATAGCCTTCAAAAAAAAAAAAAAAAAGATGAGCAAATGCATACTTGAATTTTTTTGTCGCACAAATTCTGATACAGGCAGTGATCTGAGAAGAAGAAAACAAGTACGTAAATGAATTCTCAGACACAGATTTCCAAAACCGATTTCCTGTCTCTCAGCATTCAGAAGCTTACAGGGTCTTAATGCTCCTTTCAAAACTGATTATAAACAAACATACGGACATTAATTGCAAATCTCTCAGCTCTCACTGGGAGTTTCAAATAGAAGGCCCGCCGTGCTGTTTACTTGCTTTTGCTTTCCCTCTCCTTAAGTACGCACTCATGCTTGGTACCATAAATGCTTCTCTCGGAGCAAGCAGAATTGGCACAGCTCCAAGGTAAATTGCCATCTTGCTGCTAGAGATGCATTCTGCACAGATTTAACTTGTATTTTACCAGATTTGATATGAGTGAGATAATAAATTAAAATTCAAATAAAAAGGGGTTAAGAGAAACAAGCTCTTACTCCTTTTCCTTACAGGTGGGAAAGCAGCAGTGCAGCAATGAACTTGAATTTGTGATATAACTCATCACCTGTGCTCTGAAGAGGGAGAAGCAGGGTATAAAAGATTCATTTTTGCCAAAGATAACAAAGCCTCTTTAAAACTAAGAGAAGAGAGAAAGATAGAAGATCCTCAGAAATTTGTAAACCCTTGTTTCTAATTTTGTCTTCTAGTTAAATATAAACTATAAAGATGAAATTCTGGAACACTGCTGAAGACTAGCAGAGACTTATCAGTATTTCTGAAGCATCAGTTCTATTCAGGTGGGATCTAGAGGCCCAGAGCTACACAGAATTGGGAGACATGCAAAAAAATACTTGGTAAGAAAAATTCTGCTTCTAAAGCTGTCAGTCTAACCAGACAAATCAAGCAAGTATGAAGAAAAGGTATTACACATTTCCCATTTTGAAGACGGAGAACCTAAGTAGTAAGTCATAAAGCCATACAAGTATGTGGTGGAAGGGGCGTCTCTGGAGCTCGTGTCCAGTGCACCAACCTGCAGGTTTCTGCTGTGGTATCTAAGTGACAGAGTGACCCAAAGAACATTTAGGAGGATCCAAAAGTTGCATGCTGATGCAGGCATGGGTCAAGTTTAGGCTCAGCCACATCTTCTCACTTCCACAACTGAAGCTGTTTGTCCCTGCATTAGGCTGCAACCACTGCAGTCCTGACAATGGACAAGGTGGCAAATCCTTAACACTCAAAGTCCTGAATGTATGCTACAGATTCAGATAACGATTACATTTTGGAAGCAAATATTAGACTGCTGAGGAGCACAGCAGACTTCATTGCTCGAAAGCAGCAAGTTCCTGTCTGCTTTACAAGTTGCTGCTTTTGTGGGTCATTAACTTTCAGTTCCAGGCAGATTAAGATGAAACACCAAAGCATTTACCAGTGGCAAGACTCTTGAGAGGAAGAAGAACAAGAGGTGGGACTGAGGAACTCATTCCTCAGCAAAAACATTCCAGCCTGGACACCCACTGTTCAGCTACCACATAAAAATATTTGGGTGATAGTAAGCAGCTCGAGTCTGTGTTGAGCACACACAGATCTCCCTGAGTTAAATACTTTTAAATCCTCAAAAGGATCGAGGGAAGCACAGAACCAGCCCAAAGTCTTCTGAAAGTTTTAGCTTATATAACATCAAATACAGCAGGTGAGGATTATTTCCTCTTCCTTCATCAGCTTCTCCAACATTTTTAAGATTTTACATCAATAGTTTTGTAAACACATACATATCAGCCAATTTAATTATGGATGTTACTGACTTCAATGAAAAAAATATGTGGGGTTTTGTTTGTTTTTAAAATTGATGTGGTCTGTTCACAACAATAATCATATATTCCTGTGATCTTGTTCACAAAGCAGGGACAATCATCATCTCTCCATTTCAGCTTGAGTGAAGCACCACAAACTGCCTAATCCTCTGTCTTTAATGGTCAAGTTACATCCTTGCCCTCTACTCACTGCAGGATCCTACATCTGCTGCTTTTTTAGACTTGAGGGTAGACAAGCAAACCCCTTTTTAATCAGTTTCACCAGCTCAGTGAAATTATTACGGAAATTAAAAAGCAGGACTCTTCTCTCAACTCGAGTCAATTACATTCAGAAGTTGCTCCTCTTCTCTTTGCAACTTAAAACTATGGAATCCAAGTATTCCCATAATCACAGCTGTTAGAATCTATATACTCAAGTCATGCCATAAAACTGCTAAATGCATTATCTACTTGTTAATAAGAGTGTTTTCAGGAGCAAAGGAGTTTAACGATTTTTCTTAGCTTGAACTCATTAAGCTGGATCATACCATTTCAGACTAACAGCAAAGGTAACCCAGAAAAGACAGCCTGCCTTAGCTCCACCTGTAAGCACAACCAAAAACCTTTATTAGCCATAGTTAAGTCCCCAGGAGCAAGCAGCAGAGTAAGAATAAAACTATTAACAGCCCAGGAGGAGGAGAATTTTTGACTGCAAAGAGGGAAGATTCTTCCGTGATGCAATTTTAGAGTGGCTTTATCACAGCGATTTTGTATTATTGAGCTTTCTCCTGTTCTGCCAAAGCAGTTGCCTATTTCCTTCCTACACCCAGATTTCCTTTAATCACTGAAGACAGGATGCTATGTTCTGACCAAATGCCTTTCCTGGCCATCCCTAGTGGAGGGAATTAAAAGCCTTGCCGATCCTTTTGAAATGCAAATCTTTACCAAGTAGGTTTCATGCCTCTTGCTATTGCTGCCTCTTCCTGAAGAGCACGTTAGGTGGAACAGTGGACTATTTACTTATAAAATGAAATGTTGTCTTGCACTTGCGATCTCCTAATCTCTCCATTTTCATTTTCCTCTTTCTTCCTCCCCAAGTCTCAAGTTTTTCAAGCAAAACAGATTGTTACATCTAGACGGCACAAAAAGCTTGATGCTCCCCAGAAGCAAAATCATTAATTCCCTTATCTGCATAGCCAATACGGCTCAATACAATTTCTTTCTTCAGATATTAACTATTTCTGTTAACATGTTGAGATCTTAACAGAATAAACATTCAGCCCAAATGCTTCATTTTGTGTTACTAACAGAAAAATTCTTACTCAGCCCTTTTTTGGAGAGCATAAGCAGGGCAATAGCATTTTAATTAAACAGGATGAGTACAATTAGAACGAGTAAGAAGCACACAGACCAATAATCTAATATGTGACAGCAGAAAAGATACTGAACCTGACCATCTCAGGAAGGAAAGAAGTGTCAATAGGAAGACTCCTAGGACAGTTTTGTTCTTTCGGTTCAATTTCAGCCCACAGTTGTGGGGGACAATGCAGACAGAAAGGTAATTACTTCCAAAAATTGAAGTTAAAAGTTCTATGCAACAGGTCAAAGTTCTCCAGTAAAATCTTCGACACTGCAAAATATTCTCCTGAAGTCAGTGATGAGGCCTGTACTGCATCACTAGAATAGTTAAAGCAAGACTGAAAAATACAGTGAAAATACATATTTAAGAGCAACTCTATGCTGATGGAAGTGGAGTTCAAAGGGGTTTTGTTACTCTATTTTAGGAATAGAAATTAAGAATTTTACACTATTCGACAATGATAGTTTAGTATCAGTAAGAACTTATAGACACTTTCAACAAATTCAGACATATTTTAATGTTCACAGATGATGACTGATTAGCAGTACACTTATTGATATGAAACTTAATTTATTTTTGGCTTTACTTTGTAATGGCACTCCACAAAAAAAGAAAAGCAATGAATATATTACCTACATGAATTCCCAATTGCACCTACTCCTCAGAAAACATGGTTAGCAAGAAACAGAACAAACACTATTGCTTGTGGAATATTTTTGTCCCTTCCAATATTTTAAATACAAATCTGTTCAACACTGGCGTAAGCTGTTGGTTCTCCATTTCAGTTGTGCAAGTTTTAGATACACACCAGGCTGGCTGTACTTTTGATTAAAGAAAGTAATGACAACCAACATACAGTCTGTGGGCAAGGAAGGGCTCTCTAGAAGAATCTGCACTTGTGTTCCTCCTTCTGTCTTTTTTCAAAGTCGCTTTGCCACAAAAGCATGTGTATCAGGCCACCAAAGTCCAGATCCCTTGAGTCAGCTGCCTTGTAGGCCGTGAGACCAGGATCAGAAAGAGTATTTCTAAGACAAAATTCCAATTCATACACCTAACCTTTTTGAAATGTGCAATAGCTTCAGACACACAGTGGAAGATCAAACTCTTAGCTCAACAGAAGGCTAACAGAAGCAAAGAACATTTGCATTTGCTTCTCTTCCTAACTTTGTAATCTGCTAAAATCTCTGGACAAGTCTCCCAAATGCTGCAACTACTTTTCACCCATATGCTATACTGACATTACCTTTATCTACAACACTGATGTGAATACAGCTTCACAGCAGTTGGCCACTTTTTTGGAAAGCCAGGCGCTGAATTTCTTGCCCCCAAAGGTCTCACAAGGTAGAAGGAACCAGCAACTTTCTATTAAAATTAACTTCAATATTGCTTTGAATTTGAGATTGCTATTGGTAACCTCAAAGCCATCCACCACATTTAAGAACCAGATTGAATCTGGCAGGGAAACAAGTAGTTCTTATTCTTGTAAACGAAAGGAAGCAGATTTCGCGCGCTGGCAGGGCACGTGTGGATGGCAACTGCAAAAAGTGTATGTTTGGCATGTAGGGGGGTGGCATCACTGCCAGCTGTCAAACATTTCCATTAGGGCACCTGCTGCAGATTCACTTGGCACGCTCCTGCAAGCAACTGTGTCCTCACAATACTCGGCTATTGTGAAAACGGGCTACCAGAAACCATCCTTATGGGAGCCCCTGCAGCACATTTGATCAGCTCACTAGAGAAGCCCCATGTTTCTCACTCATTCATACAACTAATATTTCTTGGTAAGCTGGGAGCTGGGAAACCACTCTGAACTGACATGATAACAGAAAGAACAGCTTGAATGTTGCCAGAGGGGAAGTTGTTAATTTTTCAGACAATGTAACAAATTAATGGAAAAGGCTATTAGTCCAAACCCAGAAATCAATGTTCAAATGTACAACTTTTGAGTACAAAACTAAGTGGCAACAGGGACCAACTCTGACCTTCTTTTCAACACATGAAAAAATGCATTCATGCCTTTAAAGCGTGAAAAGCAAAATGCAAAAAAATAATCACCACCAAACAAACAAAATCCAACCCCCCGCCCAAATAAACAAACAAACAAAAAAAAACAAGTCCCAAACCAACACACCAAATATCCCAAAACAAAAATGTGTATCCCATCCCCAAAACCAACAACCCACACCAGCCTAAAAGCGTCTTCCCTTGTCTTCCCGCCCCTCACGAGTAAGAGATTTCACTCTTCTGCCACAACTGCTTTTTGTCAGGTTATTCACAAATTCAGGCAACGAGAAAAGATCAATCAACAGAAGATTATTTCGATAGACATACTGAAAATCAGGCCTGCTTGAGAGGGCATCTTCCTTTAATAAACAGTACCTTAACTTGGAACACTTTATGTTGCAAGGTAAGGTATAATATCTTACCTTGCAAGATGTTACAATTTCTATTTTTCTCTGTAGAGGATCTACTTTTTATCCTCAAAAAAAAAAAAA
>VXBO01013835.1:334829-352931 GCA_013400135.1 Rhinoptilus africanus | reverse complement strand
AAAAAAAAAAAAAAGACTCAAACCAAGTCAGTCAGAACTCCTCTAACCGTTCTGGGCCATTTAGGAAACCATTCTGGGCATCTTTATTTGTCTTCTAGAGTTTGTGTACAGCTTAGTAATGGTTTCAAGACTTCTACACCTACTTGTTTAAATCACATTTTGTCCAGGGCTCCCAAAAGACTCCTTCAGAACACACTGTCAGATGGGCAAGAAGTTTCTGCTGTTTGCCTCTACACAGCAGAAGGACAGACACATCTCTGGTGCATCCGAGAGGTACATGCAGAAAAATCAGGGAAAAAAAAATCCTCAGGAAAAATACTTCCTCTTGAAGAAATGCCAGATGAGCACAGATACTTTGCCTTTACAACCTGTGAAGAGTTGAAGTAAAGCTGATCGAATGTACGTAATGAAGCATTTCACGGTAAAGCCCCAGTTACCACTCATTTCTCAATCTTATAAAAGACTTATTTATAGACTTATGAAGGATTCATACAAACGCCTATTACATTTTACTATTAGTTACCATTTTTTGACCACAATAATTATAGTATTACAATGTCATCTCACCACCCGTCAGGTAACGCTGACAACGCATCAGGACCATGCCTGACCTGCAGTATGTGCTGGAGGATGGACACACCTGGGCCTCTAACTTCTACCCTGATAGCAATCTAGGAGAAAACAAACCCTGCTCATGCTGTATTACTCTGATCTTAATTTGAGAAACAAAGACACTACCTTTTTCTGGCCAAGGACTAAGTACAGCTATACAAAGAGAGTCCAGGGGCCCAGGCAGCAGTTTAAAATAAATTCTTCTAGAGCACTGTATGGGATACAAGCTAATAAGCTCTGCCAGGGGGCCACAGCAGGTTATCAGTGAAGAATGAGGCAAGCAAGGTGCTCTAAGGGCATAGCAGTGCCATAACTCAGTTATGAAACAGCAACTTCATCACAGCATGCAATATATGCACAGTTGCCTAGAGGTATTTATTTCTTGGGCATAGTTTAGGTTGCAAACTCCAAAAAGTTCGTAAGATATCAATTAAATTTGCTTCTGCATTTCACAACAACATTAATCTACAGTTTCCAGTTCCTGCTGACCTGGGTTTGCAATTAGAGAAGGAGAGCAATTTAACATTTAATGTCTTAAAAAGAAAAAAAAATCACCTTCAGAACCACTTTATATTATCTAAAAAGAGCACTCTGAGTTGCTCATTCATCTCAGCGTGCAGACCATTTTTAGCCCAACTAGATTAAAAACACTGTAACAGAATTTCTGAGCATCAAAAGACATTTCTCCTGAAAAGGTTGAATTAAGCATTCCAAAAAAATGGATGGCACGAGGCACACATCAAATTATTGATTGTTCAGAAGCGCCAGATGATTTAATATGTATTCAATATAAAATTGGGTAAGAAGAGAGGAGTCCTTTCCTCTTCTCAGTAAGAGCTATTTCTGCTCCAGTTCATATGCACAACCTCACCAACTCTGACCTGACAGAGTTCTTCCTTCTGTCCTACTGTGGATGAACTGAGCCAGACAGTAGGCAGGGAAAGACGCAACTGGACAGAAGGAATATCCAAAGGAAGCCCATTAGGAATTCAGTAACTTTTTTTTTAAAAAAAAACTTCAATCAAGAAGACTACATCAAAATACCAACTGAGCCAATACACTGTACCCTCGAATTGCATCCGACAGCAGAGACACTGCAACACAAATAACAGGATTCCACCTGAGCTCCGGATCCAACTTAGATACCCATGCCTAAAAGGATGACACACTTTGCAGATGGTATTACCAAGGATGCAGTTTCAAAAGAACAAGTGATGAGAGTATAAGATGGGAATGCTGCAGTCCAGCTTTCATCACAGCAAATGGTTTCGCAATATTCACAGATTTTAGAGATCTTTCTGTTATCTATTTCAATTTGCAAAGCCAAGAGAAAAGGTAAAGTGATAACCTTTACTTGAAGGGCAATTATTTCCTGCACTTCTAATAATAAAGTGTCCTTTGCAGACCAAAAAAAAAATGGTATCACTACTGTAAGTCAGGCCATGTGTTTATCTGACACTTTTTTTTTTTTTTAATCTAAGAGAGACAGTAGACCAGCTAGAGGTCAATGTGGAGTACAGGGAAGTGACCAGCCAGCCCTCTGCAGGCAACAGCTTTTCCGAGTTACTCCAGTGACTTATAATCCTCTGGTATGATGATCTACATAGCACAGGCTCTACCAGGCTCTGCATAGCTCTAACACTACCTTCACCTATTTCTCCACAAAGCTGAGATATCCATGGTTAGACTAGACAGTTATCTTCCAGACAGGGTGTCCAACCCGCAAGAATGAATTCAAGTTACAGATGGAACCTACATACCCCTTCTAAGTCGTTCTAAAGAGTATTCTTATTTTTAGAAAAACATGCATTAATTCTGATATGTTTTTCTCAGTTTTCCCTTCCCTGTGGCTGCAGGCCTTACCAAGCTGAAGCAGAGGAAAGCTGACAGGAATACTCATGGAGCTTTTGCCAGAAATTTGAATAGAAACAGAGAAACTAAGCAAAGCCTGGGCAGTTTCCTTCTGTCGGTGTTTGCCAAAAGCTCTCAGTGGCAGCACAGACAAATAAAATGTGCCTGTAAAGTCAAGAAAAATCACACTGATGGGTTTACATACACTTGGAAAGCTAACAACAATAAAAAAAAAAAAGACTTCACAGAATTTGAAGTTGTTGCAAAACAGAATTGCTCCGAATCCTTTATTTTTCAAGGGAAGTTTCTGGTATGCCAATTTACAAAAAGACTTTAAGTCCTGAGTTTGGCTGGTAAAAAGCTGGAAATTGTTGTAGTAATAGTATCATATAGCACCCACATAACTGTACATGGTAGAAAAAACTATCCAGAATGCTTATTCTGAAAATCATTGAATCTAAAGGACAGGAATCAACAGCCTAAAGATCAAATAGGATTGACTACATAGAGCTATTTATTCTTTATATTCACACTAAGTGATTTATGTCTTCTAATGGCTGGAAGGGACAGAATACAAAAAGAGATGTACCAGAAACGGACACCAGGGCTCCAACATGAAAAGGCAAGGCAAAAAACAGGGAGAAGGGGAAGCATAAGAAAAAATTAACAAAATAGATAGGACAGGCTCAAAAGCAATTTGAATCACATGAGGAAGATTTGAAGCTAGCGTAGAACTTGCCTGAGGAAGTGGAAATTCAAAACAAGAGAAGACAGATGTGTTCTGAATAAGCTCACTGGGGATGAAGTGAGAAGCTGAGCACTCAGAAGTAAAGGCAGTAGCTCTAGAATTCAACACATAAGACCAAGGCAAAAAAAATCAAAGACTAGTCAAATTTCTAATCTCAGTAACAGGGCCCCAACCATTGAAACGCACAGCTGCACACAGACTGCCTGAATATGATATAAGGTGCCTTGTGACAGATACAGAAAACCAGTTTCTGAAGACGTTATGTGCAATTCTGTTAGGAAGTACACAAATGACATGTGAGAAGCTGACAGTAAAACAAGTGGGGTTAAAACGAAATTCAAGGTGTTGTCTTCCCTTCTGTAAAACTGATATCGTCACCTTCAATCTGTTTTTTCACAAATTAAACTTCATATCAGCACACAGAATAAGAAAGGGATGCAGATGCACAGTATGTTACTACTAGAGTGCATCTTCAGTAAGATAGCTATATACAAAATCATTCACCAAGCCAAGAGCAAACTGTGGGAGGACAAAGAGTAGGCAAGTAATTAGCTGCTTGTTTCAACAACAGACTCCAGTGATCACAATTGCAATTAAGAACACCCCAACAGCATCATCTTCCCTATTCACATTACCCACTTATGTTCCATCTTTTTCTTTCTATTATTATTCACGTCTTATCTAACTGAATGTTATGGCGAGGACTTTTAATGTATAGATGTATGTAAGAGAGATCAACTGCAATTTACAACATACTGTTAACATGAAGAATTTTTTCACAGTAACAGAAGTGAAAGAAACACAAAACTGGATAAAAATTATATTGCAAAGGTAGAAGAGAACAGAGGGAAAACTGTTTTGTCTAGCTTCATATTTTCCTACTAACATCAAATGTACCTGCTATGCTGGTGAGCATCCTGATACAGTTTGGTATTGAGAATACCTGAGGAAACTCAGGGCTGAATAACGGTGTGATGCACTGCAGGATCTCGTTTCTGCCACCCCTTCACTTCAACCTCACTCTCCCTCTTGTGGTTTCTAGTCACATACTTTCTTTCAAATTGACCTTGAATTTGAGAGTCAACTCCAGCGCTACACTAGATTTACAAATATGATTAGGGTATGAGAACAGGATACATCAGAGAGTCCTTCCCCAACCAGACCCAATTAATCATGCTAAAGAACACATATCCATGAAAATAATTCCCAGTTTTGTGACGTTCAAGAAATTAATCAACCCAAGCCTGTATGTACAGAGAAGACAGCTCCCTCTACTGGGTGAGACAATGCAGCTCCTCCTGTCCTTCCCCCCACGCTCCACAGAACAAACTTATGCATATTTAATTCTCCAAGACTTTTTTTTTTAAACAAAATATTCAATGAACAAGATGGTATCAAGTTGTTTAGATTGCTCTGCAATTCCAGGAATTGACCTACAGAAACCAACTTTCTGTAGTTTTCTACGTTGAAAAGCACAGAGAAGAAAATTCTTCCCATAGGTCTGTGTCAAGAGCTCAGTGAAGTAACACCTTATCTCCCAGCGAAACACCTGAAAACCCTTATTGTCAGCGTCCACTGTCAGAGCAGGTCTGGGAATAGACAGAGTTCAGCAGCGTTATTCACAGTACACATTTAACATCTGGCTTTCCTTACTACTACTCAATTAAACTTTTTCTTGAACATCCCTGCCTCAAAAGATACCCCTTACCTTGTTTAAGGGAACGGCTGCAGCTTTCCACTTGCACGAGGCTTCATCGCAATGGTAGCTGCATGCAATTACTAGCACGCAGAACAGAGAGTGAAGATACATCAGAGCACAGGTAGACAACAGACAATGGCACGAGTGAGAGGCAATTATCTGCATTTCAAGTGCCTATATTAGGATCTTCTAGGAAAACTACAATTTTTTTCCTTTCTCAGTCATCCCATCTGTAACACTTGGCTAGAAGTCACACAATTCATACAGCATTAGCATTTTTTCTTTCTGTAGACCTCAAAACACTCACATAAGTGGGCAAGAACTGTCCAGTCAGTGTAACAACCCAGCCCGCACCAATTCCTGTGAAAGACGCTGCCAGGTTAACAGGCAAACCACAAATCTGCAACCTACTGAACTGGGAAGTTCTTAGCTTTGCTACAAGCGTCCACAGCAAACTTTTGCAAAATAAAAGCATGCTTTGTCCAAGCTGTTCACCTCTAAAACTCATGACTTCGGCACACCATGCTTAGAGCTAGTAGCCACTCACAGGTCATACGACCAAGTGATTCTCCCAGCGCAATGTGTTTCTTTTCTTTTCACTTTGTGAGTTGAAGAAGCAGCAAAACTCTAGGTTTTTTTCACCACCTTGACTTCCACCATCTGACAGTTTAACAATGAACAATTCCTGTCCTTGAACTTCCTACAAGTACCAGACAATATTTGTTCAAACTTTGACAGCGTAATAAATTTTTGGAGCTTTTTGGGGGTTCAGATGTTTAATAGCAGAAAAAGAGATGGAGAAAAATCATATAAGTCTTTTAAAAACAGAGAGTCCACACTCTCAAAGTATCAATTTATAGCATTTAAAATCTACATTTAAAATTACCTTAGTGGCAAAATTGCTACTCTGTTCAAAAATATTTTTCCAAATAAATTGAATGAACAGCAACCACAGCACATCCATACCTATGTACCCTGCAAACATACCCTTCTTACTATCAAACACTTTTTCGCAGCAGACACATTTCCACCTTCCAAAACATCAATAATGACATCTTTTAAAGACAAAAAATAAACATCTCAGTTTATTTCAATATTATTCACAAATGGAGTAAAGCACAGAGCTGAAAGGGCCTCCAAAGGCCTGTAACCTTTAAGAAAAAGACCTCTGCTAAAGCCAAGAGACAGACACAGATGCTGTGATAAAAATTAAAGAGCACTACAGATCCAACTTATAGACAGGCTCTTCACAAGCACTCTTAATTCACAAATTGCGATAGAATGACTACAGGCATGGAGATATTCTGGAAACCTCCTCACCATCATTTATGAGGAAGGGCAAAAGCAATAACCTCCTCTTCCAACTCTTTCATTCTATAACAATTGCTCAGAGTTTGCATTTGAGTTGTAACTAGGGAAGAGGAAAGCAAGGCAGAAGGAAACACAGGACATCCAAAGCATCCCCAGCTCTGAGCAACAAGGACAAGAAGCAGACAGTGAAACAGGATGTCTTTTAACAAGAGATTGCCAATGTAAGTGCAGCTTGGTCTAGACTAGTGCAGAGGATGCCTTCCATGCTCTACCTGCTCCATAGACTAACAGATTTTGGCCCTGCAGGCCTTTTAATTCACAAAATTTTATGAACGTGGCTGCTGTCCAGGAGCAGCTCAGGTCAGCCGTGACTGAGATTCACGTGACTTTCAGACACCCTTCAGCAGTTATACTGCCATGAGTTTCAACGAGTGGGAGATGTTTCTGTATAGTGCTGATAAGGGCCAAAGACATCCTTGGAAAAGGATTGCTATTCACTGTCCATCAAACCTTGTTCCTCCACATGCCTTGCCCTCACAAGCCACCTCTGTGAGAGGCCGAAAGGTGTCTCAGTTCTCTTCTAATATGGAATTCCAGAGGAGCAGGAAACATATGCAAACAACACAGTCCACTGCAATATAAAGCAGCCATTCTCAGTACAAATAAATCAAGCAAAACTGCCCACTTATTTACCCAGAATGGAAACAAGCTGCTATCGCATATTTTGGAGACAGTATGACTTAAACAGTGACTGGAGAGCCCTATCCAAACTGGTATTCTGTGTAAAAGCTCTTGAGAAATAACAGTACCATCATGCACCATCCAGATGAAGCTATCATGGACTCAAAAGTTATATAAGGAGAAACAGAATACACGTAAATTCTAGACAGGTATGTTCTTAGTGGAGTCAGTGAAGGTAAACTGGTTATCTTGTTATTTGCATTAATACTGACAGAAACCAACTGCTGGGAATTACTGGGAAAACAGCACTCAACCTTTCCTTCCATCAGCAAAACGGCAAAACACACCATGTGCCAGTGACTGATTTTGCATTGTGAAGGCAGCCAGTGCCTGTACAGCAAACAAACCCTTCGCTGACCTCATCAGTTCCTGGAGCACAGGCCTTGCTGTCAAAGCCGAATCCCAGCATTATTTTGTTCTGCATCTCCTAGACAGCCAGTTCTTTGCTCTTGGAACTCACCACCCACACAGGCTGGGAGGATTCACCTGCCAAGTGTTACAGGTCCCCTTGGGATGACAGTCTCACACTCTCAACTGTGTTTGTTCTCTGCACAAGTTGTCTACTCTCTTTTTACTGAAGCAAACTGCAAAAGCACTATTCCTCTTCAGCTCAGCACCCACAACTCTAGCTGCCACAGATGATCATTACTGTAGAGAGAACGTGTAGTTTCTACACTCAGTGCTGAGCACAGAATACCTGTGCTGGCATTGCTGTTTTGGTGCTCCATGAGGGGAACAACTTATACTCGGAGAGCTGTGCTGGATTACAGCAATGACCGTTACTTGACTTAGTGGATTCTGCTTCCCTAGTACTAAATATCATTCTCATGGTTGTTCAAGTAAAAGGAGTTTCACAGCCCTTGATCTTTTCAGGGAAGAAAGAGGAGAAAATGACAGACGGAACACTTGCCGGGTATTTGCCCTTCTCCAAAGCAGGTAAGATACCACTAAGCCTAGATTAAAAGCTTCAATACCACTAAACAGTGAAATTTTACAGTTTCTCATTAAGATAACTGAAACAAAGGACCACACTCCAATCTTTCTGAGAGCTCTCTTGACTTTTGCACTTTTATTTTTCTGGTAAAGTAAGATCAGGTCAAAGAATTCAAAAGGAAAAATTAAAAAGTAAAGAAATTAATTCAGAAGGTGGAAGCCTAACACTCAACCCTTACTCCCTGCTTTCCCCCCAAAGTAATCCCAGACTGGATTAGCAATACAGGATCTCATCAGGTGCAGGTACTCTTCCTTTTCTTCCCTGGCACAGAAGACAAAGTATTTGGACTGCTCCTGTAGACAATGACACCCAGAAAAGGTTCTTATTTCATATGCATGAGACGAATATGCACCTCCACTGAGACACACACTTGAAAAAGAATCTTGTTTACTCCCAACCACAGACAAGTCTGTAATTAATTTCTTCTAACTTTCGTGAGACTGCTTTACACTAGGGAAACAAGGTTGCGCAGTATAATGAACTGGCTAGAAGCAAATTAAACAGTAACAACTCACTCCTTGCATGGCCATCCCTAAATTAAAATTTTTTTGCATTCAAAGTCAACTATACGTATGTCCTCTCTGCAAGCTACCAGTAAGTGATACAGTTGACAGGCAAGACCAGGTTATACTGAAGAACTGCCAGCTTCCAACAAGGACAGGCTGCCTTATTCCTTGAATTTGACTGAGATGAGACTTCCATTTCTCTACTGCCTGTCACTCAAGCATTTTACCAACAGTGCTATTTGCCTGTACAGACAATATAAATCTGTACACATTACTTTTGTATTTTGCTGAAACATTTACCACCTGCAGAAACAGAGTGCCCTCTAGCTCTGACCGAACACAAGAGAATTTTGATAAGACTGTTTCCCTGCAGTCCAGCCCTTACATAATGAAGGAGCAAGAGCGTTCTATTCTCTGTAATCTTACCTGTTCGGGGGTCAAACAGCTGGTTTGCCTCCAAGTCTGTGAAAGTGCTGAAGCAAATGGGGCATTTAAAAGAGGCGCGATTGGTGGAGTCTCTTTCATCCGTCTCTATCCTCCTCCTCATGTGGTCCAGCTTGTACTTCACCACATTAACCAGAAGGCGGTAGTTGATGAAGTAGTAGTTATGACGGGTGGTTTTGCCATCTGGAGCCGTCTCTACCCTCATCCTGCATTTGATGAACTTGTCACCCTTGAGGGTATTAAGTACAGCTCGCAACTGCTTCCTATCAAACTTAAGGAGCTCTAACATGTCCTCTTCCTTCACGCAGGGGTTCCTGATGAGAATGTCCAGAGCCAAAGCATGTTCAATGCCATAAAAGCCGCGCACCACATATTTGGCCAGGCGTTTGAGAGCTGCTGGGACCTCAGTGAGGACGTCTGGGTCAGTCATAGCAGGTTCAGATCTTAAGCTTCATGTACACTGCAATGAAAAAAAGGCAGATGGATTCTTAGCTAGTCTTCTGACTTCAGAAGTTTTGATTTATCTCACTTAGAGCTAGGAAAAGGATGGGCGTTTTCCATTTCTCTTTCCCAAGCCCTGTACTGTTTCCTTAGGTGTCAATAATGCCAATGCTACAGAATTAGAATTGGTAAGTGGTGCATCTCATTCAAAACAAAATGATGGAAAACATAAAAAAGTGCACAAGAAATTGGTACTAGAGCATATGGCAGATTTCATTTCTGCTCAGTTACAACCAACAGAGCAGGAATAAGAAAGCTGTCTTGAACTTGAGCTCCACTAGAAGCTTCATGATCAGCTGAGACATTAGCTTGTGAGAAGCAGAGAAAGACTGCAGCAAGAAAGGTCCTAAGACAGCCCAAGAGTAGTCTTATGGCCCCAGCTGATGTCACTTGATCACATTATAAGTAGCCCTACCGGCTTCTACTCCTCAGACATCACTGAGCAAAGATATTATATGAGGACAGCTTGCTAATACAGATGGGTCTGCATTCAAGTAAAGGTCCTAGCCACACAATGAGAACAGATAAACCTTTTCCTTACTTTCTGATCAATAGACCTTAGTCAACTCTCTGCAGCATGAAAATGTTAGCACTGCCAACTCCTACCTCACAGACTGCTTCAGCCTTGATCTCAGATGAGCAAACAGGTCCTTCCAAAGGACTGATCCTTCATTTAAAGTGTTTCATGTCCAGGCCTTAGAAATCCATGGATAATATAGCACGATAAATGAAGTAAAAATCAAAACTTAGTGAACACTAAGAGACAATGTGCCTAAAAAGCAAAAAGTATTCGATGAAGTATCCTTTGATTTACTTATCACGACTTACTGTGCTCTCTGTGACAAGGCAATAATTTCTAAAGAAATACTGTATTTTCACTTCATTTTTCTTCACCTTAACATTAAATGGCACAAATGGTCATGCCAATCACATGCTTCTGTGACATACACGTGATCATATACAGGCTCATATTATGCAAGGAGTTACTCGTATTGTCACCCCTGCCACAGACATAACCAAAAATCACACCCCAGCAGACAACTAACAGCAGAGACTCTTCTGAAGCAGCCAGTTTTGTCAGTGGAGAGAAAAAGGGAAGAAACTCCATAAGGCACAGAGCACAAGTCTACTGTCAGTTCACAGGGTGGTTTTGCACATTTTCCCTCCACTCTTTCAAGTCCATACAGCCATAGGCAGTAACAAAATTCCCCTCCACTCATAATGCACTTGGATTTCCATGTGCGAAAGGTTCAAGATAAGCATGAAGTATTATAGGTGCTTTTGAAATACTCCTTCCGGGGGCGGTACTTCCAGTTAACTTCAAGTAAATCGTTGAATGGTCTTTTTCAATATGAGACTTCTATGCTGGTCTAGGATATGAACATCCATTCCTTAAGCAAAAAGTTCCTTCAGCTGAAGAAAAACCCCACACATGAAGTTTTGTTTGTTCACCATTGCTACGCATCTTTTATCTGTGAACTAGTATCATAAATAGTAAAACTCCGCCAATATCAATTTTCACTTCTATTGGACATTTCACATGCTGTATATGCACCTCCCCAGCATTCAAGTCTCAAATGAAGAAAAGTGACAGCAGAAGAAAGGATCTGGATGACTATTCTATTTTCCTCATTGCTGTCATAAAACCTATAATATCCTTTTTGACAAACACCATTACAGAACTTTAGTATACTCCCCACACTAAGGCATACTACTAGAATCACCAAGCTCTACATGGGACCAATCAGCTGATGACCCACTTCCATCACCCAGGACTACTCAAAAATCTGTGCTCGTTTATCACAGTAGCCTGCTTGGAGGGTTTAGCTTTGGTTTTTAAATGAGAAACATTGCCCTCTCAAAAAACTTTAAGCGACATTACCCATTGAAGCTTTACTTCTCTCCAACCCCTACCCTCTTCTGCAACGGAAGAGGTGTTTTCCTCCCGAAGGTTATGGCCAGTCTGACTGCAAAGTAATTACGCTGTGGATTCTGGAGCTTAACGGTAAGTAAATTAAGATTGTCCTGTCTTGCTTGCCTTTTGGGTAAGAAAAAAACTCCCACTTTCATTCTCTTCTTTTGAAATGCTTCCCTGCCTGAGCTTTTCTTTTTCTCCAGCTTAGGGCCAAACAGTATTCACAATGGTCAAATTGAAATAAACCGAACAACATCTGTTGAGTGCTGGTGCGCAGGATGAGAATAGCTTACAGAAAATAATGCTTGGATGTCCAGCTCCAGCTTCCCTTCAAGGAAATTAAATATGTTTATCAGAGCATGAATTAGCCATGAAACAAATACTTCTAGAGATAGTTAGCTTTTTTTTTTATGTATACCAGATACATAAGGAATTACCTCACACAAAGGACAGTTTTCTAGAGCTTTACATTAAAGGTAAAAGCATTAGCAATAAACGATGTCATGAGTTAGCCATACAGTACAGTATTTTTGAACCCTTAAGTCAGATCGAATCTGAATATACCGTCACAGAACATTGTCCCTGAAAATCAGTTTCATTCTGTTGGTATTTTTACGTCTTTCAGTCACTTAAAGATAAATCTTGCTTTTGATTGAATCTGTCAACAACATATTGATACTATAAAACAACGTCAATGCTGAAGCTGGCCAGAAGCCTTTATTTATTCAAACTGATTAACTCTTATTCAGAGTTTAAGCACAGTATAAGATTAACGTAAAGATCAATTTTAACTAAAACTTGTCACTCCAGAAGAGATTTAACAAGTCAAATTTTGAAAGGCAAGAGGTTTTTAAGTGCTGATCTCAAATACAAACAAAAAACCTTCTCTCCTTACTAACTTGCTGTCCCCTAAAAATTCCTGGCAGAAAATCTTGGCAACACAACTTGCAGTGGGCACAGTGACCCTCATAACATCAGTTCTAACAAAAGAAGGAGAAAAGTGGTTTTAAATAAACATACCTTACTCTCGACACCTCATCTGAGAGCTGATGGAAAGTGCTTTCTCTGCAAGAATCTCATTGATATGACAGCTGCATATTTCCACAGCTGCTTTCAAAACAGGTTTAAGGCACAATTTCCTGAATAACATACTCACACAGCTTAAACTAAGACCTACAAGGGACCAATAAATAAAACCACCTCTAAGAGTATATACTTTTCCTTTGTTTTCCAGCAACAGTGAGAGATTTAATAATACTTCTTATCGTCAATCACTAGAATTTTTTTTTTTTTCATCTAGTGGGACCAGGAGTTTTTACACAGTTATTTCTTCTCCTCTACTAGCGATTTTTAGTGATGTCCAAATCTTCTATGTCTTCAGGCAATGTGGGCATCTTGAGCGTAATGCTGGGTTTACAGCTGGGTACGTGGAAATACAAGCATTCTGAAAGCACCACTAACCATTCTTTCCCATTAATCTCCACTTCAAAAAGTTGATTAACAAGGATTAAATTCTAAATCCTACAGAAGACAGCCTTGGGTGATATTTTTTTTTTAAAAAAAAAAAAGCAAAAGACACCAAAAAACACCCTTGTCAAAGGTCAACAACACTAAACACAACAAACTTAGCTTTGAAAACGAGCACTGGCACACGTTCAGCAAACACCAGTTTTTATGCTACATCGAGGCCCAACGCCAACAAGGGCTTGAACAAGATCTGTAGGGTCAGACGAAGGACGTATTTTGCAACATCGTGCTTGATAATCACGTTCTCATGTAAATTAGGTGACAGAGAACAATGGCATGAGAGAGAGAGTATACCACTCCCAGAACTGACCAGGCCAAGGTCTAACAAATTGTTTCTCTAGGAGAAGCTGACATCTGGCCACCTTGCCACAAAGAATTCCAGGCTACAGCATGAGAGCTACAAATCCTTACCACCTTTCACCACACATGACAGACAGTGAACTAGCTCACGAGTGGTAGTCCACTGCCACAATATCAGTTTCAGATTCAAAAGCAGGGGACTTTACCACTGCATCCTTGAGCAGTGATTTCACCTTCCATCGAAGCAGTAAGTCAAGCCTGAATTAATTACGTGTGCATAGAAATATGATAACATCTCCTAACAAGGTTTTAATGGACGTGCATCTGTTTCATAATAATGTCTGTACTGACCTTAATAATGTATGAACATCAAGGGACATTATCAGGGAAAAAAACAAAAGAAAAACAATGGCCAAGATAAATCACTATGCAGTAAGCACCTACAGCACCAACAATAAAGCACACTGGACAGGATGATATTCAGAAATACCCAAATGAAAAATTTCAAAATTTAAACATGGGCTTCATTAAAAGACACAGCTGTTGGGGAATGGTTCTGGGTAATTACATGAATACAAATCAGTATTACGGGTACAGCGGAAACAGATCTAAGTTTTCACAGTAGGACAGCAACCCTAAAAACACATTTGTTTTTTTAAAGCAATTCCTCTAAATGTAAGAATACATACTGACATGGATAAAAAGACAACACTGGGAAGAAAGACCAAAAGCAACACAATACAAGCACATCTGTTGGGTTAAGGAAATTAGGGTACAGCCTGCAAAACTGAGATCATACCGCTGGTTGAGTAAAATGAATGAGGCATTGGTATTGAGCCCTACCTGCTTCTGCTCCTCAGACATCACTGGGCAAAGCTGTCAGAAAGGAAATCCAGGGGAGAGCAAGTGACGTCAAAAAAACATTCAATATAATGGGACCAAAGACCACACAGAAGCCAGAAATTCAATGCACCAAATATCTCCACTGGTCAGGACTTTCCCGATGCAGCATCAAAGTATTAAAAAGATTTCAAGAATTCTTTTGCGAACTCTAACAGGAATTACGCTAAGGATGTTGAACCTGTTCTTTCCTGCTTTTCCTGACTAAAACTGAGACAAAAAATGCCAAGTGCTAAAAAGGTGATACCTAGAAGCCACAATGTAGATGAATTAGGACTACAAGTCATAAAAACGTGAGTCAGACAGTAAATTAATCTGAATTCTTATCTAATACTGGAAATGATCATCATGTTGTTTTAACATGTAACTTTGAGGCTTATATTGATTCCACTAGTAACTTTATCTCAAAAAAAAATAAGTCTCACTGTTCGTATATTTGACAAGGTAAACATTTTAGAAGCAGGATCTTGAAAAAGGAAGCAGACTACTCTTCAGACTCATTTGGTATGCAACACCCGAGATCTCTTTTGGATGAAAACTTGGGAGTTGCAGGGTTGGCTGGAAACCTGGGTCTATCAGACATACTGTTCACACTTGGAAAGGTGCTTCCTGTTTCCCCCCACACCTAATTTAAACTGTTAGTGCTCTTTTTCACTAAATCTTTGAGATCAGGTTTTGCTGATTTGTTTGGAAAACACTTCTGCAGGCTTCTGCCAAAATATTTTTTTAAAGGTGAAAAAAATTATTTGCTTACATCACTGATGCAGTTTCTTCAAGAAAAAACAAAATCAAATTATAAGAGTCCCTCACCTGTAAACATGGCAAACTATGACAGGCTTCCAGGAGCCAGTGTATACCATATCCCACTCCAGTAAACACCAGATCCTAGTTTTGTTGTCTGTCACTCTAATAAAATTTAAAATTCTGTCTTCAAGAATATGATGAGGTTAAGCTGAGGAGCGATTCTGAATCTTCCTGACCACAGGGAAGGAGGGTACACATTTCAGAACCACAGTGGGAAGACATGCCATCAAGATTTTAAATGTCTGTACAATGTCATCTCAGCCACTACCTGTCCTTTCCAGAAAAAGGAAAATGGCACAAAATCTTCCGTTTTGATGTATGGATGGGGTTTTTTTGCCTTTCTCTGTAGCGAGTAGACGATCTGTGCAACATGCCCCTATTTTCTAGAACTGCCTTTATTCCACATCAGTTGCAAACCCACAGACTTCTGGCATTTTACCAAAAGCTTACTGAATTCCATTCCCTGGAGACTTCAGGAATACTGCTGCTCAGCCTTCCTCCTGTACTACATCTTGCTGAGAAATCATGTATTTTCATTGCAAGCCCTGGTCTGAAGTATTAAAGGAGAAAAGAACAATCTGCTTTCACTCAAAGCCTACCTTCTTTTTGGCATTCCATAAACTGGAGCCAGGTGGCCACAGGTGTCAAAGGGTTTTCTTCTCTTAAGGTGAAAAATTGTGCTACAGCTGCACATAGAAAGGCTGAAGGGTCTGGCTGAAATTAGGACATTTTCAACTAATTTCACAAGTAAAAATATATGCAACCGTACATGATATGGTCACAAGGCCTGACTGCGCAAGGCAGAAATTGAACAATTCAGGCTCAGGATGTAATTCCCAATCACATTCATAATCTAAACCTTGCATAACGACAGCAAGATGTCAGTAAGTTAAAGGACTACCTGTGTGCATGTATACAAACAGATGCAGTACTTGGAAGTACTTCAAATACAAATCAGCAAACTGTTCACAGTTGTAACTGTAGACAAAAATGGAGTGCACTATTTACTGGAGAAGGCCAATCTTGGTGGCTAGAATAGTGAAGGTCCAAGCTTCCTGTTACAGCTTAAGTCAAATTATACCCTTCCATAAAGAAGTCTTTCTCTTCCTTCTCAGACTGTAGCCACAAGCCCTGCCCATTCTGTGCTGATTTTGCCAGTTGCCTATTCCCGTAGCAAGGTGAATCAGGTTGAAAAGAAGTGAAGAATTAACATGGCAAAAAATTAAGGTAATTTAAAGGGAGGGCAAAGAGGCGAAGTTCAAGAACCGAATCATTTATGTTACTCAACTAGAGTCTACATGAAGCAGAGAAAAGAAAGCATGTCTAGGAATGTAGAAGAGTGAACCATCCCCATGGGGCTGCAAAGATGTGCAATTGGATCAATTCTGACGTGAAGCCACTAGAACATTTTAACCATGGACATCAGAAACTCTTACAATTTACACTCCAATTTGAATGTACACCAGCAGAAGAATGTCTGTTATTTTGAAGACTCCTCAGCACTGCCCCTCATATAATGAAGCTGTAAGGTTTTGAACTACTTTTTTTTTTTTAAAGAAAAAATGAAGAGCATTTCTCACAAATATCAAGCCTGAGAAGTCATGATTACACTGAAGTACAGTGGGCTTAACCCCAGCATTCCTTGTTAAGTTTCTGATGGGAAGAAAGTAGTAATTGTTTTTCATATCCTGGATTCAATGAGATCTGGAAGACCGAACTCCTTATCAGAACAGATACCATGAGCGATACGTCTGACTCTCAGGAATTCAGGAAAGTAGTAACACAAAGATTTATGAAAGTATTAGGTTCAGAAAAGTTTAAGTTAATCAGGGGGTAGCAAACGGGGTACACACTGTGGATGTAAGCCATTAAGAAACAGAGAAATTAAATAATAAGATACTAGATAGTTTCAACTCATGTAGTTTTTTGTCCAGAATTCCATAAAGCATCCTGTGTGAAAGCGAGCTGTAAATAGTATCTTAAGGGAAGTGGAAGGTAGGACTGAAACTCCCATCATCCCATATTGCTGCCAGAAGGGAATTCGCTCCTCTTTCAAGCACATGGCTCTGCTGTCTCCCACGCCAGCTCTGGCATTCACAACTTGCCTGTGCACGAATTTGCGTCACTAAAAGGCAGAAAAGTACCACCTTTTTTTTTCCCCCTCCTCCTTTTACTGCGTTTTTCAAGGGTTTCATCAGTTGAATTGACTAATGGAAAAGTCCAATGAGCAACTGAACCAGCAGATGCGAGAAGAGGCAAGCGCAGGAGATGAGAGAAGATACTACTTTTCATGGCTGAAAAATACTAAACCACCTATACTTTATGAAAACGTGCTTTAACTGTGCGCTGATGAACACCCTTTTCAGAATGCTGATCTTCTTTATTCACTCCATTTGTTTCACAGCTGGACCTATTTAACAGCTTAGTGCCATTATGACATGGGATGTTCATCTGTTTCTCAGGGACCCAGCAAGCTCGTGAAGACAGAAGAAAACTAATGCACCAAAAGAAAATACCTTGCTGACCTGGAGAACTGAATGGTTTCACTGCACGGACTCAACCAGTGGTCAAGCCTGGCAAAAAGAAGTGAGCTAGATTTGTTATAATGTCAGTTACTCCTCAGATTCCCACAATCTTGCCGTTCCCTTCAAATTAGAAATCGCACACAATTCCTAGACTACAGTAGCAGATTACACTTCAAAGCTAAGTGAAGCAGAGAATCCTTTATGCTATTTCCACACCTTCCTCTTCCCTACCCACTTCTTTGCGGTGAGTTTTAAACATCCAGTTGTGTGGGCTCCTGTAGGACAAGAGACTTGAGGTGGCCTCAGCAGTACCTCTCAAAAAAAAAAAACAAACGAGAAAAGGCGTCGGGGCACGGAGCCGAAGCAGGGGCCCGGGGCAGGGCCCAGCCGGACAACGTGCGGGGAGGCACAGAGTTCCGCCGGCGATGGCGGCGTGCCCAGCCCCTCAGGGGCACACAGGCACACGCGCAACTGGAGGGGAGGGACGGAGCGCCGGGCCTGGGGCCTCTGAAGGCCGCATGTCCCCACCGCCCAGGGCGGCGGGGCCGCCGGTAAGCGGAGCGGGGGAAGGGAAGGGAGCCCGGTGGGGCCCCCCTGGCGCCTCAGGGCGGGCAGTGGGCGGGCAGGGCCTAAGTGGAGCCGCCGCCGTCGCCGGGACCGGCACTGACCTGCCGCCGCTTCCAGCTCTCCCCGCTCCGGGCGGCGCTTCCGGCGGCTCCGCGAG
>VXBO01013835.1:280348-334807 GCA_013400135.1 Rhinoptilus africanus | reverse complement strand
CCCCCGGGGCCTGCCCGCCGCGCACTGCGGGGCGGTCACTGCCGGCGCCCCCCCTGGCCCCCGGGGCTCCCTCACGCCCCGCTTTGCCCCGGGCGCTGGGTGCCGACCGCTGGCCGTTACCCGCCGGTGCTGCTGCCCCGTCACCTCACGGCCCCGCTGCCTGCCCGCGGGTGGCCTCCCGGGAGCTGCCCTCTTGTGTGCGCTTGCAGGTGTCGGAAAATCTTCGCTCGTTCACCTCTTGTGCCACAACCAAGTGCTGGGGAACCCGTCCTGGACCGTGGGCTGCTCGGTGGATGTTCGAGTAGGTGACGTGCCCGCCCTCTTGGTAGCCCTAGCTCACAGTGGAAAGGAAGGGCCTTGACGGTTTTTTTTTTCTCCTTTTCATTACTTTCCGCCCCAGAAAGAGGTGTGTTTTGATGTTTCCTTTTGCTAAGTGTATAATCTTTTGAGACCAATAGCGTGAAAAGTGAGCCAAGCACTTGTGTTGGGCAAGTTTTGACCTTACAAGCTTGTCAAAGGCAAAGGAGATAGTTGTTCATAGCATCGCTCCTTGCTGCAGTGGTCACGGGCGTCTTACAAGTCCTGGAGCGCCCAGTTTAAGTCAGAAGGCATAGCACTTAAACCACACTTCCCTGAGAAACACTTAATGCACAGCTGAATTGCCAGCCAAACATACTGGGGAAAAACAATTTACTTGTTTAATTTGAGGGTGCTGACCGTGACCATAGGGTTGCGGCTCTTCCTCTCTGCTTCTTGCAGGACTTGCTATTAGAGGAGTGAGGATATTCATCTAATAGGTTTTCAGCCCAACCTACAGTCCTCATGGGCTGGTGATAAAGGCTTTGTTCCTTTGTCGCCCTTTGTTGCATTCTCCTTGAAATGTGTTGATGTAGGTTAGGAATGATCCTGTCTTACTGTCTTTGAGTTTCACCTCAAAGAATGCTCAAATATATTTCCAAAATTTGGGGAAAGAAACATGGCGATCCTGGTTGACTGTGGAGCAGAACTATCTAGCAGATCCTGGAGCAAAAATTGTTAATTGATTAACTCAGCTGAGACATCAAAGAGAATTTGGAGAGGAAAAAGATGTGGTCAGTTTGAATCTGATGTGGTTATCTGTGTTAATATTCTTGCAGTCCTACATGTAGTCTTAACAACTGTAAGAAGTCATGACCTTACTTTTTCATCTGCTTTAGCAACATGCTATTTCTAAGCGCATCATGAGGTGTTAGGTTTGTTTATATTGAGATGGAAATGATACTCTCTGCTGACTCACCAAGCTCCATCTCATATAAGAGCTGTGGTGTCCAGTGGTCACTGCTTGACTCGTTGCCTCTCTCTTCTACTTGAGAGATTTGCAATGGTGTCAACATGAGAATTTGCAAATTTTTGTCCAAGTGCAATAATCCTTTCAGCTGAATGTATAAGTGTTGTGTGGATTAACTCTTGTGAGCTGGCGGTGTCGTTACTTGTGGTGTGAATTTTTCATCAGATCCATGACTACAAAGAAGGGACTCCAGAGGAGAAGACCTACTACATTGAGCTGTGGGATGTTGGAGGTTCAGTGGGTAGTGCCACTAGCGTGAAAAGCACACGAGCAGTATTCTATAATTTGCTGAATGGTAAGTTTTCTTGGTGTAGATCTGGTTTTGTCACTGTTTCAGTTATGAGCTGTCTCTTGGTTCTGAGGCAGGATTCCTTTAAGTCTGGCTGAGGGCTATACTGTTCTCTTTTCTGATTCCAGTACATTTATACAGGAAAAAAAACTGATACCATTTGTACGCAGAATTTTATGGATTCAGTTTTCAACAGGAAAGCTATTTTAGGCAAACCTATGCAGATAAATTTCATCAGCCTTTCACTTCAGTTTTGTGCAGCTAGTGCAACAGGGAGTCTTTGAAGTTGCAGTGATGCCCCTTCCATCTACACTTGCAGATATAAAGGTTGACTTCACCTTTCCAAGCCTGATATAGGTGCAGATGTATGATTTATATTTTCTGGTCTGTTCATTTCCAAAACCTACAGCAGGGGAATCGTTATTTGAATTTATATGAACTTTGATTGTTATATCCTACCCTGGTGAATTTGAACCGTTCTCCCATAAAGTTGCAGTATGCTGATGACCATCTTGCTCATTTAATTTGCCAAATTATTTTTAATAATTGAATTTTGCAACTTCCTGTAGATAGAAAGTATTATTCTATGCCTTCTGTTGAGATACTGACTTAAAGGCCTTAGTAGTTCATCTGTACCACTAATAAGAGCAAACGAGATTATGAACGTAATAATGCAATATTTCAATTGGTACATTTTGGCATCCAAGGACAGTTCACTAAAAATAGATGTATACTAGATTAACAACTGCTTCTGAAAATCTGTCTCAAGTATTCCCTTTGATTCTTTTTTCTTGATCCCAATCATTTGAGGGCCTTTAAATAATCTGTTAAGCCATACAGTAAACATTTTTGCTCTGTGATTATTTAAGTAGCTATTTCTTCCTCCTTTCCCAGGAGGAAAACTGTGTGTAGGTGCGTCTTGCTTATATTGTTAACCAGGCCTCTGTAAATAAGATTTGAGCTGAGATGTGCCCCAAAGCAAGCCACTTTGGTATGTGAAAGAAATTTATTTCTTCTGACACCATATCCACAGTACGCCAGTGAGTGTGGGTCAGATTTGGAAATATCTTAGAACAGCCCATTAGGAGATGAAATCTTGAACTTATGTGTCTGAATTATAATTGATGATGTTATTAAAATAGAGTTATTTATCTCCACTGTCCAAAAGACACTATTACGCAGCTTGCATATGACAACTGTTGACTTTGGTAGTTAGCCTTGGCTCTGCTTTCTTTCATTAGATTAATTCCTTCATTAGAGCTTGTCTCACAAATTGCCTCTGTTTGAGCTGATTGAAGAAGAGAAGATGAATGCATTCCTTCTGCCTGACTGCTTGTGCTTTCTGGGCTTGCAGTGGCCTGAAAAACCAGAGATCAAAAGACAGTTAATGTTTGGTCACGGCAGCGTCTGTGCAGGCTGTCAGCAAGACCTGGTTATTGACGAGGTTAGGTCGAGTTTGCTTTTGATTCGACTGCAGATCTTCAGCTTTGGTGTCCCTGCATCTGGTGTGTGGGCTGTGATAGTCTAGAACAGTGACCAGGCAGTAAGGCTGTGGCTTGCAGACCCTAATGGGGGAGGAATGTTTCTTTGAATAGTCTTTGGTCCTGCCTGTCCTTTTTTGATGTTGACATCGTCTTTTTCTGCTGGTGCAACTGACTATGTGGGTTTTTGCTGAAGCAGATAAGAGAACTGACCAATCAAAAACATAACTGGGGAAGAGCGTCTGGAGGTGGAGAGTGTTTCTCGCAGATTATGCAGCAGTGCTTCTGAATCTGTTGCCGTAGGCCAAGTTATATTGTATCAGGCTTTTTCTGCCTATGCTGGGGGTGGACACGTGGTTGAGTTGCCTTTTTATGTTGTTCCTGAGATAAATGCTTTGAAACAGGGCTATGGTTATGTTATCCTGGAAAATCTCGTAGGAAAGTCTGTGCACAGTTGTGTGGGGTAGTGAATAATGTTTGTGGAAATGTGGTTTGTTCATAATGTGTACAGTGGGTGGCACCTTTGGGAGTTAAGGTGAAAGATTAAATGGGTAAGTTTTTTCCACCTGTGGACTGTGAAGTGTGTTGAGAACAAATCCTGAAGATAAGGGGTGTAATTCCATTTTGTCCTTGAATTAGTGATGGTTTCAAGTCTGGAGGAAGTGGGAACGTTCCACAGGTTACAGAAGGTGTGAATAAATAGAAGAAATTTGCTAGCAGGAGTTGGTAATTGAGTTAGGAACTGTGGTTATCGGAAGTGGGTGTCTGTTAATAGCACAGCTAGGAAGTTTGGCTGGCTGTTTTTTTATCTCAGAATTTACACTCTGAAGGATCATGGTAATGAAAAATGCTAGAAGCTTAATCTTAAATACATGAAATCTTAATAATTCATGTTTCTACCAGCCATTTTGTGGACTGTGGAAGTTCATCAGAGTCTGTTTCCCCTTTGTATACCTCCCCAACTACATAGCATTAGTTCTTGAAAATGCGGGAAAGCAATAGTTCTCTCTAAACTCTGAAACAAAGAGACAGCCTTTAGACTTCTTAGATGGTGTGACAAAAAGAGTTATGTTTACCAATTAGTCAAAACAGAAAGGCAAAATTCTCTGCTACAATAATACAGAGTTTCAGTATCTAGACTGAACAGAATCAGGGAATGCCTACAAGGCTCTTGCAGATTAAACCCTGAGGTGGCTGTTCTTTTCCTCCTTTCATGAGATTTTTCAGTTAGCTCTTATACAATTCCTGATAAGCAGCTTTAAAAAAACTGTTGCATCCTGATATGCTCAGCTTTACGCATTCACTGTAACTGAACCAGTTATATTTCCCTTTCTTCATTCTCAGATATCTGGCAACCTGCAGATGTCATTCTGGTAAGATAAGGAAAAAATATATATCATTAAATAGCATCTTGCTGCCTTCTCTTTTACTTTAGGGATAATTTTAGTGCATGACTTAACCAACAAGAAATCATCCCAGAATTTGTATCGCTGGTCTTTGGAAGCACTCAACAGAGACGTTGCTCCAACAGGAGTTCTTGTGACAAATGGGTAAGTGAAAAACATACGTGCAGGGAGGGTTAAGACACAATAATTCCAAGCTGTTGTGGAAGTCTTTGTTCATCCCTAAGGCTACTTGAAGTCCACACAAAATTAGATGTGGCTAGACTTTTAAGAAGGAAAGGAAAAAATGGGAGGTGTCAAAGAAAATTGCTGTTCTTTTTGTTTTACGCTGCCGATCAGGCCATTCTGCCAGTAGATTCCTGAACTGTATGGCAGAGACCTTGCCTTAAGGGAAAAGATGTTTACCGTGTCTTTTGTTTTGTCTCTGTGAGAGTGGGTCCAGTCCCTGAACCCTCAAGACTTTTGTGTCTCTACTGAGATGTGCAAAGCATCAGGAAGTGTCATGGGATATGACTGTTCCAAAAGGCTTTCTCCCCATGCACCAAAACTGAGGAAGTTCCCTTTATTTTTTGTTTTGGGCAGTGGGGGAACTATTTCAGGATAAAAAAAGGGCTTAGAAAACTCTTGCTTAAACAGCATGTTCATAATTAGCTTTCCAACATCTTGTCAAGTATTTCCTCCTGTGCCTCCGTGCTCCTGTTATACATGTAGTCAGGGAGGTTTTAAGATCATTGATCAACCTCACTCACGAGCAGGGAAGTAATAATATGGAGAAGCTTTTTTGTGGGAAGAATATCAATTGTTATTCTGCCTGTGCTGGTAGGCAGGTGTTTCTGTAGAAACACGGGAGAAGGGAAAGAGGTTTTGCACTTTATAAACTGTGAATTTCTACAGCTTTTACACATGCAGTTTTTTGACAATCATTTTAATTTTCAAAAGCTTAGCTTCTGTCAGGCAGATGCTCAGCCACTAGCAATTGCTTCGTCAGGTTGTTGCTGTTGGTTGTAAAATTAAAAATTGTAAAATTACTTTCTAGAAAGCTTGGTTTGGGTAAAAATGAAAACAAGTGATTATCTTAGGTGAGGAGAATGATTTGAGCTTGGAGTTGTGATGACATTTAATTGCAATATTATTTATTTTATAAAGGCTATCTTTGATCATTATTCATATCTGAATCAAAGCTTTTTGGAATTTAGCTTATGGTGGCTACCTTTACTTAAATGCAGAAGAATTAGTAACTTGACACCGCACACATGTTATTGCAGCCCTCTTAGATCTAAGGTGGAAAGGGGTAGTGTTTCATAGTTGCAATTTATTTCATTGTCCCTTCTTAAAAAGTCTATGTATGTAGGAACTTTAGGTGTTCAGAGATGTCAGCTCCCTGATCTCTCTCTGGTGGCTGCATATGCTTGGTGCAATACTGGAATTCCTGTTTCTTTCCTGCTTGTGTTAGCATTTCCTCTACCGTTCATCTATGCAGAGAAGAAATCCAACCCGTTGTTTCTTTTCTCTTTCCTTTCAGTTCCTGTGTAGGGACTTAGATGCAGAAGCCCTTCCTTAATTTACAGATACAGCACATTCTCACCTAAATAATGACCATTAATAAATAAATGATCGTTATTTGAAGGGAACACGGGAGCTGATGGCAGCCCTGTGCCCACTTACATGACCGATGCTTTATTCAGCATTATATTTGTTTCCCTCATCAGTGACTATGACCGTGAGCAGTTTGCTGATAACCAGATTCCACTGCTGGTAATAGGAACTAAGCTGGATCAGATCCCAGAAACTAAGCGGAATGAAGTTTTGACCAGAACAGCTTTCTTGGCTGAGGATTTCAATGCTGAAGAGATAAATTTGGTTAGTATCCTTGTCACCAGTGTTATTTTTCTTTTATACAGGAGTGAGTCCAATTTTTAGTAAGTAAAGACGTTGTTACAAAAATTGGTCTTTTGGAGATTTTCTCAGTAAATGAAACGCTCGCAGTGCTGGAGACATGCACTCCAGCTGTCCCCCTTGCTTGATGAAACAGTCATCTTTGTTTCACTATAAGGAGGTATAGGGGATGCTGGGTAAGATCACCAAAGCTTAGAATTGATGGTTGGGAGTTTTCTCTTCCCTGTTCTTAGTTCTGATGCAGACTATCTTTGAATGAATCATCAAGGTCGCTTTATTTATATACATCTGTATGCATAATGTGCGTGTGTGTGTATGTATCAAGATATATGTGTGGTATGTTAATGCTTGTATATACACACGTGCATACACATGCACGCACAATCTCATGTGTAGGCTGTACAAAGTATTAGCTGACTGTATAGCTGGTGGCAGAAGGAAGATGTGGAGCACATAGTGGGATACTTAGAATTCTCCAGTTGATTCACAGAACAGAAGTTGGTCTTTTCTCTTGAATGACTGTGGAGCAGAAATCAGCAGATATGCAGTGTTTTCCCTAGCTAATTGCATGTGCGTGTGTCAGGGGAAAGGGTATGTTGATTTCCATGTGTGTGGCTTCCTTGCATTGATTTCCTTGTGCTTGGTTTGTTGTTGTCTTGTGTGTGTTCTAGGATTGCACCAATCCTCGTTACCTGGCTGCAGGTTCATCCAATGCTGTCAAACTAAGCAGGTTTTTTGATAAGGTAAGTCAAGTCAATTAAATCACGTTTTATTCTATGTACTGAACGCCACCTGTGATTTGAACATGGAACAACAGTTAGCTGCTCCTTTCCTGTTCCATTTTTTGAGTTGGTTTAAGCCAGGTGTGGGGAGGCCAAAGATTAGTCTGCTTTTGGAAACCTCCAGAAAATAGCTGATCTGCTTGAAGGTTTGATTCTTGATGTGGATGGAGCAATGAAAAAACCCTCACAAGTGTGCAAAGACACTCTGCATATGTTTTTGGAGTCCTTTGGCAGGCCAGAGAGTTTGCAGTATGCTAAGGTAGCAACATGGGGAGTACAAGACTCTAATGCTCCTGGTTAAAGCAAACTTTAGGAATTAAGAAATTTGGCATATTATTCTCCCTTCCTGGACAAGAGAGCATCAGGACCTACTGTGAAAATGACAGAAGGGGAATGCTCTGGTTTAAGCAACCCTTGGACAAAGAGATCATACGGCCTGAATTTTCTCTGAAGGAGGGTGTAGATTGTACAGGGTGATACAAACCACTTTTTGATTCTTAGATCGATGGTACTGCCTCCACAGGTCTCCTTCAGCACAGACAATTTGTGCATTGTTCTCAGAGACTGAGTTGGGCTACCATTTCTCAAGCTTCACCTATGGCCAGGGGCTGCTTGGAGCCACTGGAGTTTTTACGCACCTGCAGAATCAGCTTTTGCTGGTACCCAGAACTGCTGCACCTGCAGAGAGGGGTGGGAATAACTGGCGCTGATGCAATAAGGAGACACCCAAACCATTGCCTCCATTACTATAGACAGCTAATTAAGTTAGATGTTTAGAAGTTGGGACAGCACAGCTTTACTAAGAATGGCTGGAGGTGGCAACTCCTTCTGTTTGTAGTAGAGCATTGCACTTAAAGCAGTAGGCCTGGAGCAGGGGATGCGGGTTCAGACCTTGTCCCAGTTAGCCATGAGTTTTGGTGCTTACATGTGAAGTGTTGATTGAAATCTGAGGTTATGCACATGCTATGCCAGCTAAGATCATTCTCTGTTTTTCCCAGGTCATAGAGAAGAGATACTTCATAAGAGATGGCAATCAGGTTTGTCATTTTTCTTCCGTTTTTGCTTTGTTTCTCCCTGGATAATGTGAACTACTGACAGAGTCCTCTATAAAACATGGTCTTCATGTGACTTAAATGATAGTCTGGGCTCGTAATTGAGTTTTTAAATATGTGGGAGCACAGCTGGTTTGGATAGACAGAAAAATGGCTGACTTGTCAGCTGAAGTATTTGTCTGTAATGATTGGCAGTGAAATAATTAAGTATGCTAACATAGTAGAATTTGCAAGAGTGAGGTAAAATTGGCAAATATGATCTCTTTCATATCTGTCAGCTTCAGCCTGCTTGATTGCAGATTTAGGCCAGAGATGCTGTCCTGAAGGTCAAAGAAAGGGGTTTTTTTGCACAGCTGGAACTAGCATTTTATGTTTTGTACAGGTAGTTTTCATAGAACCAGTGGAGCCGCAAGAGAAGTGGCAGTATGATACCAGCTCGTAATTCATTCCTAAATGGCCGAATTAACTGTTTTCAATACAGTGGGTGAAGAGCTAGAAAAATTACTGTCCTGGTTTGGGCAAGCCACTTCAACATTTTGTGCCCCGTACCTTCCCATGCGCAGTCTACCATGCAGGAAATAGTGAGGTTCCACCTACCCTGCCTGTGAGGTGCGTGCAAATTACCATGAATAGCACCACTGAAATACAATCAAATGTACCGTTAGATGTAGCTGTGCTGAAAGCCCCTTAGGGAGAGAGGAGAAAAAAAATAGTCACGAACTACAAAATGCTTACTTTCTCGGAGTGTTTTTAAATGCCTTTTAAAAATAAATTTGCTTTTTCCTGTTTCAGTTCTACATGATGCCTTTTTTCCTCCTCTCTCCCTCCTTCCCTTATTCTAGTGAAAGGAAGTCTCCCTTTCATGGGAATGATAGCTTAATGCAGAAATCTGCTTGTGTGCTGGTTGTCTTTGACGCATGATGTAAGATTTTTATTTTTCTTATTTGATCATTTTTAGTGGCTAGCTAGGGATTAACTTTATATTCCTTATGGCCACGTGCCAAAGACTACAGCCTTCTGAGGACTACTTTCATCTGCCTCACTGAAAACAGCTCAAAAGCTTAATACAAATCTTAAGTAGTGGACAGTCATATTTAAAGACACAAAGTCCAAATTGGGACTGAAGATTTCATTATAACATCTTAATGTTATTATTTGAAATTACCTACTTAATGTAAATCTTACAAATGTGTTTGTGGGTTTTCTACAATAGGTCTCTTCGATCACTCGTGTTTTCGGGTATTTCTATTATAGACTTCTTCAGGATGAAAAGAATGATAAGTTTCAAATTGGTTTAGCTATGACTTTGATCAGATCTCTGATAAATAAATAATTGTTACTCTTAATTAGTGACTTTGATATAAAAAATGCTAAAGCAGATAAGCTTTTAGCTACGGTGTTCTGCTACTTTTTAGTTATAATGATTGCATTTTTCTTTTTTGAATTCCCGAAACAGTTTTGATGAGATGAACCTTTTGCAAAATCTGCCTGATTTTTCCTTTAGAGATAATTGCTTTTCAGAGATGAACAAAACAATTCCTGAATGAATACCTTGCATATATGTTTCAGTTTTGGGCCTGAAAACACTAACTAAATTTAAGTGGTGGGGGTTTTGGTGGATTTTTCTTTTGGGTAAGCTCTTTAGCTTTCTCAGTTGAAGCGTGTAACCGAAGCAATCTGCTTGGTATTGTCAATTACATTTTCGTCCCATACTATCCATACATGCCCGCGTTCTCCTGGCGTGTTTTCTAGTGCTTAGTTGACACCTTCCATTTTAATATACTGTATTTCCTATGAGAGTGTGGAATTGTTTTGGGAGGGTGTGTTTATTGGATCTGCTATTTCTGTTTGTATGTGTTTAGATGTTTAGAAGTTATTCTGGTCTGTCATCAAATAGTTTTATGATGCCACCAATAGGACAGACATACCTATTAGAAAGCAGTGCATCTCTTTCTTTTGTGGGATTCACCGGTGCATTGGATTGCAGATCTGTTCGAAATACCGTTAAGCCAGAGAAGCTTCTGATGGTTTCAAGTAGATTTTCTCTGTAAGCACTCATTGTCTCCGTGTAAGCAGTTTCTACAGATTGGCTGCCAAAGCAGGAGCGCTAATCCTTCGCATTGTTGTGGCCATTTTTATTCCGATGGTTTTCTTAAAACTTTCAGCAATTGATAAAACTGTACTTTCAACTACCAGTGAAGTGCTTCTGTCTCAGGTTAGAAAGCATAAAATCTCAAAATCTGTTTAATAGAACTTGGTAATACTATTTCATAGTTTTAAAAATGAATGGAGGAGAAATTCCTTTATGCATTTGAATCTGAATTTGAATTACAGACTTTGAAATCTGTAATTAACTTGTTCAGAATTTGTCCAAGAAATTAAGGCTTTCATTGTAACCCTTGCCAAGAAGGATTAAGGAGCGCCATAGGACAAATGAGGCATACTCAAGTTTTGTGTCATGTTTAATCGATGGTGCTCCTGTAGCAGTAGGCTGAAACATTTTAGTCCCGATTCTGGAGACAACATGGAAGAGGAAGGCATCGTTGCAGTTGGCTTGGTAACAGGCACTCAGATGTGGGCTAGAGGGAGCTCACGCTGATTCTGACATGACAACTTGTCTTTTCTGTCTCTAGATTCCTGGCTTCTCTGAAAGGAAAAGGTTTGGGGGGGGAACACTGAAGAGCCTTCATTATGATTGAACACTGAAGAAGTGGAAGATGACTTCTCCAAGTTCCTAACAACATTCCTATTTCGACTGGACGCTTAAAGACAATAATGCCTGTGTCAAGCAGAGTAAAATGATATTATGCTTTGGCCGAGTAGACTGCTGAAGCTACTTTTACTGCAAGAGACTTGCGGAAGAATTTCCAAAAATCTAATCTGAAGCCTAGAGTGTTTCTGAGGATTGCAGACTCTCTGGATATATGGGAACATTTGGGGAAAGTGTGCCATAAATTGAATACCTCTTGCGCTGCTATGGGAGACTTTATCATACACAGCATGTATACGTGACATCTTTTCTCCGTTTTGGAAAACTTATGGACAGTTTTTGCAATGAATTACATTCATCTTACCTCTAAAGGAAAGATGACACTGTGTGGGCTGCTTATTTACGGTAAAGTGAACAAAACAAGTGAGCAAAATGTAAGAATGGGTAAGAAATGGTCTGGAAAATAATAGAATGCCTTCATTAAGTGAACGGTGGTGTCTCACCTGGAACACGCTGTTCAGCCCTATTCAAAAGGGATAAAAGTAATATGCAAGAGGTGAAAAAAGATTTGAAGCCTTGAAAAGAAAATTATGAGTAGAAAACATGGTATTAATTCTGCTGCTTAAATTAAAATTGTTTATTTTGGAGAGGACAAAGTGAATCAGGTATTCCTGTTTATCTTTTCATAATTGGGTGTGTTCTTGTTAAATCAAAAGGCAGTGCATTGAAAGCTGTTGGGAAAAGTATGTTTTTATACAATGCTTATTTGGAACAAATGTGACATGGTCTTACTGAGCCTCAGTGCTTAGCAGACTCAGAAAACATGAAATGTAAGAACATCCTCTGAATTAGAATGGATAGAAATTTAGAAGGGTTATAAAGCCCTGTAAAAAGTAGGAACTGAGCATGATTAGAAGGAAAGTTCAGTGATAGGGTTGTTTCCTTTTCATATTTAGTACTAAGGATAAAGGAGACTTGACCTGGTCTGGTCTGCTGCGTAAGCTGTTGTCTTCCTAAGTAGCCCAAGTTTTGCACGGTTTCTCTCCTCCCTAGAATTATATGGAGTGGTAAAAGCCTGATTTATGGCAGTTTCTTCTTTCCCCTCCTTCCTCACAGTCACCTCTAATGGTTAAGCCTCTGGCAAAGGCTAACTAAGAGCTGAAATTAGATATAAATACAGATTAATAATAAATGGGGATAGAGGAAAGTAAAATGCTGGTGTGAAACTGGCAGTGAGCAGAGTTCTGCAGTCTCCAGATTACATCTGCCTGCAGCTCTTCTCTAGCAGCTGCCTGGAAATAAATGGAAAACTGCTTATTGCCACTAATCAGGCACAAAAATGACAGCTAGGTGCAGCAGTCAAACTTATTAAAAATATGGATACTTTACTTTTCCTTAGGCTGTTTCCAGAAAGGTCTTGGAGCATTTGCAAACATGACTGCGGTAAGTTTTTAGATGACTGTATGAAATAGGTTATTAGTTTACTTTATAACCAGGGGAAAAATAGGGTACTGAAATATTCATAGCAGATAACCAATGTCTGAGCCGTGCAGCTCATGACAGCACCAATATCTCTCTCTGCTCCTTTGACAATAAAAGCTGGAATTATTTTTTCAAGGTCAGGTGCTGTCTTAGGGTAACTAGATCTACGCTCCCTCAGGTTGCCCAGGAACTGCAGAACAGAAGAAGAAAGCTAGGCCTATTTCTTCTGTCACCCTATGGCTTTAGGAGAATTGGAAGCACTGCAAAGTAAGGGAGCCCATTTAGTGTAGGAGGCTGCATGAAGCAACAGTTGCACAGGTCTTTGATTTGGACTAAGCAACTCTCCAAAGCATCCCCTTTCAATTAAGGGAAAAAAGCAACATTGCTCGGTGTGCCTAAGTCCTGTTGCAGCTTACGTGTATTTGTGTATTTCGGTCCTGAGGCTCCACAAAGAAGAAACAAAGTCTTCCCATGGAAAGTCTTGTGAAGGTCAGTTCATGCTCCAGGAGGAGGAGAGAATTCATAGCTCCTGTGTATCAGTGGAACCGAAGGTTATGACAATCAGTATTCAGGAGCAAATGAGAAAGAGATACTTTTATGATATGAGGGAGAGAAAATAAAGGGAATAGTATTGAGGAAAAGTGGAGCACCCGGGCAAGCAGTAGCAGGTTAGCAGACTGAGAGAGAAGTTTGCTTAAGGCTGTGGCTCCTGCTCTGGGCTCAGCTAAGTCTGCCTGGGCTCACTCATTCAGCTGTGAGCTATAAAACTTCTCCCAGGATACCTCCGTCCATTCTTGAAATGATCAGCTGACAAGTGACTTCACGGTCAGTCTCACTGTCCCATGTGCAAAGTGAAGGATGCTGCCTTGGGGCATGGTTCTCATGTTTGTCAAATTGTAGTGCTTTCAGTACACTGGGAATTAAAGAGTTTACCCTTTTTAATTTTGGTCTGGATGTTTAACTTGAAGAAAATGAATAGCAGAGTTGATTCATGTTTGTGTTGTCACAGTATTTATTCGGATATCACGATCCTTAACTCTGTCCTGCATAAACAAATCATAGAACCCAGTTCCAACTCCCCCGCCATGGGCAGGGACACCTCCCACTAGGCCAGGCTGTTTAAAGCCTCATCCAGCCTGGCCTTGAACACTTCCAGGGATGGGGCATCCACAGCCTCCCTGGGCAACCTGTTCCAATGTCTCACCACCCTCACAGTAATGAATTTCTTCCTAACATCTAATCTAAATCTCCCCTCTTTCAGTTTAAAACTGTTACCCCATGTCCTGTCATGACATTCTCTCATAAAGAGTCCCTCCCCATCTTTTCTGTAGGCCCCCTTTATTAGTTTTAATGCACTGAAATCCTTTAGGTAGCTGTCATTTGGTTATAATTCTAAAGGGTAAAGGCTAAATTTTTGTGCTGTTCTCCATTAGTAGCCCTGAGAAATGGTTGCAGACCCATTTGACCAGGATTACGATGCTTTAGCCTTCCTGGTCCCAGATTATAATAGGTTGCTGTGTAAAACACCTGTGTGGGCTTTTCCGTGTATTTTCGATGACTTTTCTTCTTCCAGTATTTCATCAGGGCCAAGTTAATGATATTAGCATATTCAAGTTATATTTAAATATAATCCTGAAACTTCATGGTTTTTCCACGGGTTTGGATACTTGCACCATCCTTGTTTTGTAATTTTCACATTTACCTGACTGGCACACACTATAGCTCTCTTGAAATAGGTCCGTATGGTTTTTGTTTGGAGTCGTAGCTTCTGTTTTCCTAAATGTAATGGAGAGGCATAATGGATTGATAATTATAAATAAGACAAACCATGGGAACTGGCAGAAAGCCACTGCAGGCACCATTAATCTGCTGATTAGGTGTCGTGTGGGATTAGGTGCATCTGTATTTTGATCAGAGGCAGTGGCACCATATGCAAGTGCCACCAGTTTAGCACCATACCTTGGTTGTACCAATATTGTTGGTGTGTATAGAGCAAGAATATCTCGCACCTGCTGTGGTGGATATCGAAAGTTCAGGATCCAGCAGGTGATGGGGAGTGACTCATCCTAGTTCTTCTCATTGACTTTACTGTTACTCGCTGCTCCATCCCTTCTATCTTAAAATGTCTGAACATTGGTGTTAAATTGTCACTGAAAAGAAGTTGTCTCGATCTTTCTCCCAGATATCATTGTCCAGCCAAATCCTTTTTAGTTTTTTGGATCGTGGGTTTGAGTGTAGTGGTTGTCTTATACCTGTGTTAATGTAGCGTCATGAATCCAACATCTTAGCTCTTCTAATACAAATAGATCTCCACTACCGATTAAGCATCTTATTTGTTTATATCTCATCAGGTAACCACGATTAAGTATAGTTTTTCCTTTGAGGACAAGGTGATGTGCAATTGAGTCCTGTATGTTGGTGATGTTACATTTATTTTTCAAAGGAAGTGCTCGCTTCTTGTCAGAACCAGGACTGCATGAGCAGCTGGAGTCAGCTGCATTGCTGTTTGCACCTCACCTATTTCTGCTGCCCAAAAAATGTTCACCTCCAATTGGGGGTCTGTGGCACCAGCCACTTTCTCTGTGTCGCACTTCTCTCTCTATATGTTTCACCGTTCCTTTCTCTGCTCCCTCCCACTTTCTCATGCCCTCTATGACACTTCTGTCTGTCTTACCTCTGTCCAGCCATGCCCCCATTCCCCCATTCCTCCAGATCCCTTTCTCCCAATTTCTATCCCACTTTCTCTCCCCGTTTCCCACCTGCCTGATCCCTTGTGTCACCGGGGGTCACAAAGACCCCTCTCTTCACGCTCTCTCCACTCTGCTCTCTGCTTCCCCCTTTCTTCTTCTGTTTTTCTCTCCCTTTCCCTCCGCCATGCTTTGTCTCTCTTGCTGTACCACCTGATCTCAATCTCTGTCCCTCTGTTGGCCTCTCCCTGTGTGTCTCTGTCTCTGTTTTCCTGCATCTCTCCTCCTTCTGTCTGTCTCTCTGGTGTCTGTCACAGGCACACGCGTTTCACATTTGATGTGTTTACCCGATTCCTTTAAACCAGAGCTACTCAATCTCTTTGTGTTGTTTCCAAGGCAGAAATATTTACCCAGATGCTGTGAACCAGAGATGTCAGTGAAGATAGCTCGTGCCACCAGGTGTCAGGGACATTTGAGCTGTGTTAGATTTCCCATGTGCACACAGGTGAAGTGTACAGCAAGTATCAATAGGCTTCCCCTTTTCCCAAAGAGCTTCCTGTTGATTTGTGGCCAGTTTCACGACCAAGGGGATAGTCAGAAGCATGAATATGTCCTAAATATGGAAAATCCCCCAAATCTGTCACTCTTGATATCCCTGCAGAAAAGTAGGAAACGTGTACAGTAACCTTAAATTTTTGAGCGTATGTTTCTGTTCTTGTAGCAACAGGATAGCCGGCTCCTCGCAGCAACGTTTATCAAAGGTGACGCTGGTTTTAAGAGTATGAAACCTAACCAGTAATGGGGGCTTGGGTGCAACTTAATACAAATTTCATTATTAATAATAATATTTGCAGCGGCAGCTGCAATATGCTCCATTTATCACAAATGAGATATGAGCTGCTGTGTCGTAGCCTGCAGTCAATAGACTTTTTGAGTGAGTTATACTGAAGTCGGCGCTTGCATTCTCGTTTCTGAGTTGATAAGGAGGTGACAGACTTCCCTGATAGGAAACCTGCTTCTGCTTTTCAGCAAAGGGAGCCTAATCCTTCTATTTCTTTTGTTAGCCAGCTCTTCCCATTAGAAGTCATGTTCCTGTCTCACTTTGCTTACAAGGACGCCAGTTACTTTGATTCCGTTATAGGGCTGAGCATGTCTGCAGCTTAGCGCACCAGTTTTCTTTGACAAAAAGCCATTATCATTATTGATGAACCTGTCACTGGCTGGCAAGTTACCAGAAAGCGCTCAGAGGTAAAGCTTTCCTTAGGGTGTGCTTTGCTGCAGTGCTCTGCGTTGGGCCCTCAGACAGACACTGGGGTTTGGGAAAAAAACATCAGGTAGGTGTCAGGTGGAAGAGGGGATGGAGGACAAATCCCAAAGTATTATTTTTAGTATTATCCACTTGCGCTACTGTGGATTTATTCTAACATCTGATCAGCAAATGGGGAAAATATTTCATTATGGTGCATGAGAACCCAATGAAGAAGTTAAGAAGAGTCTTCATCGCTAACCATGGGCGTGTGGGCACCGTAAGGACTTTCCAGTTGTGCAGGCAAAGCTTCAATAAACTGTTTCTCAGAACCCAAGTCTAAAAGGATCTTGAAATTAGAGGTAGTTCTCTAACAGTGAGAGTGATGATGCCTGAACCAATTAATGGAAAAAAGCAGATTTGTCATTGTTTGGGCTTTGTCAGTTTTCTGAAAGATGTGCTTTAACACAGCTTGGAGGAAAAGTACCCCAGTATGTTTGTATGGAAGTTGGTTCAGATGATCAGAGCTATCTGTGGCAGCAAAAGAGACTGTGAAATCTAGTTTGGGCAGTTCATTGCTTAGCCAACCCCTGCTGCAAGTACTATTAAATACAGGACTGTGTTTTATTTTTCCTGGTTTGCCATTATATCACTGAGACACAGCTTGTTGTGCCCCTGGGGATTATCAGTGCACAGAAACTCTGGCTCCATACCTACTGAAATTGCACAGCGTAATTCCTTCTCTGCATATCACCATGGGCTTCTCTCATAAAGACGTCGAATACGAGACAAGCTCATAAATAAAACCACATGCTCTTTCTTGACTAAATCAACCAAATGAAAGTCTGGGCTGGATGAGCAATGCAACTCGAAGTTCAGTCATTTCTTTTGACTAGCGGAAGGACCATGAGGTGAAATAGCGTGTGATTAACCCATGTGCATCTAAGTTCCCTTTGACCTGAACGTTAACATTTACAAAGTGGAAAAGCGCTGCTGACTTTGGGTTAAAGATTTATTAAAGGACAAGGAGGCCCAGTAGCTTTCATGACTAGAACTACACTCAGAGTTCTTTATCTTGCTGTCTGTGACCATCCTCTCTTCCTGAGGCTTGTTCTGCAGTGGCTTATATGGATGTGATGGGTTCCTACTCCTGAGGAATGAAAGGTCAGATCATAAAATTCAGTGACTGCCCAAAATTAGCACCCTTCTTAGCCACTGCACCGCAGTGGGAAGGGCAGGACAGGGCAAAGTGACTAAATTTTCTCCTGAATCCTAGGAGTGGTTCTTTTAGCCTGAAGGCAGAAGCATCACAGCAAGGTGAGCAGGTGGCTTCTCCAGCCTCTATTCATCCAGCATCTGCTTTTTGGCAACAGTGTGTGCTTTCCACTGGAGACAACTTTTATGACCTTTCTTGCACAAATAAATGATAATAATTAACCTGTCTGGCATCTGCTGCTGAATGGTCCCAGAAAAATGACAAGGACGTATTTCATAAGAGCCACTCAACAAAAAGGTATGTTATTAAAAAGAGCCTTTTTTGCCGCAAAGCTGTTGTCAGTGATAAAAACGTATAAATTATATTGCTTCATTTTCTTATATTATGATGAAAGGTTCAAAAAAGATATTAAATCCCCTGGTATTAAGTAGTACCCTGGCAGTCAAATACAGCTGCTCTAGAGAGCTCCTGTCCCATTTGACACTGTGTTAAGGGTTAACAAGCAGAGAAGAAATGCAAGTTGGGGAAGCTGAGATCCTAGAGACATATTAGTGAATGCATTTTAGCTGGACAAAGATAGGCAGGAGAAGAGACTGGTCCTTCTGGAAAGAAGATACATCCCTGTGAAACACAGTGGGCCACTGCAACAGCAGGTCCACGGCCACATCAGAAAGGATTTGTCTCTCTCAGTTGTGTGCATGTGTTGTGCACACATGCCAGATCTGGCAGTTTACCTGAGTAAAATTCCCACACGTTTCAAATCATTCATTCCCAGGTGACATCTGTTCTGGATCTGACTGTTCTGTGACATCGGTTGGAGACGTCACACCGGCTTTCTGGCAGGGCTTGTTGCCTTCACCAATGACAAAACCGACCACGGCTGAGCTGTGCTGCTGCGTCAATGTGTGGCCGGCTCCTTCTGTTCCTGCTGGTCCCCTTTTCCGAGCCTTGTGAACACGCTCAGATCAACACACACAACATGACGAGCTTTACTTTGGGGACCGGACAACCACTCACTACGAGAAGTGATGGTGAGCCGTGAGCCAGTAATTGTACTAATCACAGCAGACGGGCAGACTACCGTCCATGCTGGGAAGCCCCGTGCTAAGCACTGAGTAGAAATTTAGGAAGGTGTAGGCCCTGCTCCGGAAAGCACATACCTTAATAAACAAGGATTAAGGGAAAGGGACAGGGAAGAATATCCAGCCTTGCCTCTGTCACATGGCATGAAATACACAATGCATAGGAAAATACCCATGGAAAGCATAGGGCAGCAAAGGGGTTACTGTTTCTTGTCTCTCCTTTCCCTTTTCTCCCAGGTCATTCGCCCATGTGATGGCCCACCACCTAAACTCTTAAATGATTTGTCAGGAAACGCAAGGCCTCTTAATGCACATGCTGTGAAGTTGAATTATTTTAGCCACCTTTGCCTATTGGATCAAATACAAGCTGCTTCATCTTTTATTTAAAAGTATTTCTGCCAATTCTCCTCATCTTTCATTCACCACTGAGATGCTGAACACTAGATGCCATTTTCAAGCTGTTAAATTTTCAAGCAAGCCCCTTGATACTTTCTCTCACTCCGCCTCTCTGACTCAGACGAGCTCCTTGCCTATTTCCGACATGATGCCTGAGAGAATGGTCACATCTAGTAAGCTGATGGTACCACAGATGTGCATATACATCGTGTGATAGCCAATACTGTTGCATTGACATATCTCTCCTGGGTCTTGTCATGTATTTCAGCCAAAATCTCTTTGGGGTAAAGGCCACATGAAGCCATGCACTGGACAGGTGTCATAAACCCAGAAAGATAGCTGAGAAGATACTGAGCACTTTTAATGCTCATTCTTCCACGCTTAATTCATTGTGTTTATGAATCATGTTTATGTGATAGCAATTCATTGTGTTTCTGCATCATATTTATATGATAACAAAGACAGTTGCTAAAATATTAATGAAGTACATCTATACTTAATGTTTTATAAGATCTATATTTAAGAGCTGCTGCAACTAAGTAAAGGGATTGTTTAAGCTAAATCACAGAACCACAGAGGTTGTAAGTGACCTCTGAAGATCATCTAGTCAACTCCCCTGCCCAAGCAGTGTCAGCTGAAGCAGGTTGCCCAGGACCACATCCAGTTGGGTTTTGAGTACCTTTAGAGTTGGAGAATACAAAACCTCTCTGGGCAACCTGTTCCAGTGCTTGACTGCCACTTAATATTCACATTTATGGGCAAAAAGGAGGATCTGGAGAGCTTAATATTCACATTCAAGGGCAAAAAGGAAAATCCACAGAGCTACAGGCCAGTCAGCCTCACCTCCATGCCTGAGAAGGGATGCTCTATCCCTCCAAGGGATCCTCCGTAGTTTCAAGGCAACTAATGCTGCCAACCACTTCCAGATACATCTCAGGCATGAAGACAGTTGGAAGTAGTCAGCGTGGATTTACGATTTCACTCTTAAATGGGATGGGCTAGGTCCGAAATGCCACAAAAATGTTAAGAAATCTTTTCTACACCATGTATTTTGGAGGTCAATAAATCAAAAAAGCCAAAAGTGTCAGTTCAACAGTCCATCATGAAATAATGTTTTTCCCTCTATGGAATGGAAAAGGAAGGTTAGACAGCCTAATAAGCTTTAAAATGTTTACATGGCCATCAAGTGAGTAAAGGGATCGTACCTTCACCTTCCTTTAAAGTAAACAAGAACAAGCAGGAAGTAAGTCTACCCACCGTTAAAAAGCAACATCTTTATTTTCACCTGTCCCACAAGAAGAAGACAAGAAAGCAAGGCCTGTAAAGAGGTGTGAGCAAGGTGAAATGTAGGTTCTCAAAGGGATATGTAGGCTAAAATGTGACGTTACCTCTCCTGCTGCATGGCTCAGAGGAAGGGGATCTTGGAAACCCCCAAAACTTTGCAACTTGAGTTTCCAAAACTGTAGTCAAACTTATAATTCTTCACAGTCAGAAAACAAGTGAAATGAACTCTTTACTCTTAAATATTGTCTGGTAGGAAAGGAGTCTCAAGGGTAGGTGGCAGGTGCTGGGTACTTTATTTCTTTGGCAATGATGAATCACTGCTCAGGGTGAACTAACACATTCTCAGTCTCTACCTTGAGCTGGAGAACTGCTCACTGCTGGCACAACTGTTTTGTAGGAGAGCTGGCAGAGGCCGGGGTATGGATAGAACCTTACTGGGCAAGCAGTAAGACAGCAAGCCGTAATGGAGACCTAAACTTGGGAATTACTCATTCTATATTCTTCTAGAGCCTAGCACACGGGAGTCCAGGTCTACGGTTCAAGACTTTCAGGCACTGCTGTAATAAAATTAGGTAAATTCACAGTTGTACTCATCCTCAGCCCACCCACCTTGTAATGGGGCTAAATTTTTGTCTGTTTTAGAGCAAACATCAGTGAGGCACTACTACTTGATATTGTACAGCCGGGTTAGCTGAGTCTGTTCCTGATGATTATGTGATAAAACTTTATGAAAAAAAAATAAAGCTTTATGAAAGCAGAGCAGCTCGGCTCAGCCCCTGCATGGTCCCTAAGCTGGGGGTGCTGCAGGCAGTGGGTCAAGGTGGCTCTCAAGCAGGCAGAAAGTCCCCACAGAGTTTAGGAAACGATGGGGCATTTGCTTCCTCAGTTAATCTCTCCACAACTCTCCTGCTTGTTGGTTGTGAGGCACCAGCTCCACCACGTGCCACCAATAAATAAGCCTTGCTACTTTCCAGACAAGTCTTCAGCTGCAGCTCTCTATCTCCATTTCCAAGCAATTCCCCCCCACACCGTGTCTGCAGGGCTTGCTTTGTTTCTCTTTGCTCAGTATGTCATGTGCAAAATGGTATGCAAAAAGGACAACAGAACTGGCTCAAAACATCTTAGCTGAGTAGACAAGCAAATGAAGAAACAAAGGAGTAGGTGGGGTAACGTGGCATTCCAGGGCTGGGGTGCTCCTGCTTTAGGGAGGCAAGTGTTGTAGGGGAAGTGGAAATCCTGTGTCTGGTTTTGAGGCTCCCAATACAGGAAAGACCAATGAACTGCAGCAAGTTCAGCGGTGGCCAAGCAAGATGTTTGGGGGTTAAAGCACACATCCTGCGAGGGCCTGGGCTTGTTCGGCCTGGAAGATGACTTTGGGGGAACCAAGCAGCAGTTTCCAATACCTGCGGAGAGGTTAGTGAGAAGATCGAGCCTGGCTCTTCAAGGGTGGAAGGATGAGACGCAGCTGCTGTCAGTCAAAACAAGGGAAATTCAAGCTGCATATAAAGAAAAGCTTTGTAACTGTGAGGGCAATCAGAGAGTGGAACAAGCTGCTCAGTGAGGCTGTGCAGTTTCCATCCTTAGAAGTCTTCAGAACAAGACTGGATACAGTCCTGATCAGCCTGGCCTGGTCTCAGAGCTGACCTCGCTTGGAGCTGAAGGTTGGAGTAATGACCTTCTGAAGTCTTCTCTGACCTGAATTATCTCCTGATCCTGTCATCCTAAGACCAGAGTGGACAACCAAGAAAAACTCTCTCTGCCTCTCCCCTGTCAATAACCACTGTCTCTTCATGCACCACACCACCTCCCTTGTAGCAGCCAGCCTCATTTGCCAGACTTCAAAAAGTGGCAGCTCTTGGTGGCTCTGACATATTACTCAGGGTGGTTTGAGGAAGTGACACTTTTTAGAGAAGACAAAGCTTTAAGACCTGTCCCTCTTGCAGGCCAAGCTCTCGCTGGCTGCTGTGGGGACCACGCAAACCAGTAATTGCTTTGGGAGTGAAGGCTTCCAGGAGTCTCCAGGAGAGGGGGAGACATTAACTACAGGGTCATGTTCAAATTTCAGTTATGCCTCCTAGAGATTTCCTCCTGGCAGGACTTACAGTAGAGCAGGTCACAGAAAGGAAAGGAAAAAAAAAAAAAAAGCCTTTTTTTTTTTTAAGGAGAGAGGAGAATTCAAAGTAAAAAAAGTCAAATAAAATCAATTGATTTTTTTTTCTGCAGCTTTGGGAAATGCAGAGCTACTTTCATTAGTATTCTGTAGCTAAATGCTTGCTGCTGCTCCTGCCTCAGCAACAGCTTTCTTGAAAAATATTAATATTTCAGAATTTGTAAGTGCCCCTCACTAGCTCTAACCACAGGAATACAAAATCCTCCTGGGCTTTTGGCCCCAAACTGCTGTGTGATGTGTTTCACAAGTGTCACTACCTTCAGCAGGATGAGGATGTGATCCTTTCTTTCCCCAATGTAACACAGCTCGGAAGCATAATGAACAAATATTTGTTACCCATTTAGAGGGTTGTATATGAAAATTGCTAGAGGTACAATTTATGGAAGAAGCTGATAAAGCAGTTGCAAAAATTACTTTTATTTGTTCTTAAACACCTCAGGGTTTTTTTTCCCCCTATGTGTGGGAACTATGACCCCCTTTTTAACATCTGAGGAGGAAAAAGAGCGGCGAGGGAACCCACTCTCCCTCTTCGCCCCCAGTTACTATCTTCAAATCGATCCCGGGCTGGTTCTGTGGCAAAGGGCTGGCGTTTGGTTAAACACAGACCGGGCTGAGCAAACAGGTCGAAAACTCCCTTGGACTTTCTCACTTCCAGCACTGTCAGCCTGCCGTCGGCCTGGCTCGCTCGACCGGCTAGCAGGCTTTGCTTGGCAGGCTGCTTCGGCCAGACACCTGCTTGGGGTTTGTGTCTGCTCCGAGAGGAGGAAGACCAGGAGGAGGATGGCAGGCTTGCAGGTAAGGGGCCAGGCGCCCGCAGCCCACCAGTGCTGGCTGCAGACACCCCTTCTCCGCTGACACTGAGCTTTTGGCATCTGTTTCGCTTTAGCATGGCCCTCTTTTGTGTTTCAGGGTGTGTTTTAAAGCTCTCTTGGGGTAAAGATTTTTGCCGTGTTTCATCTGTCAATAGGCTTTTCTTTCCCTCTTCTCCTCCGTTGGAAATCATTCGTGGCCAGGCTGTCCCATGACAGGACCTGTTCACCGGGGAATTTGTCCTTCCCCTGCCCTCCATATGCACCCCTCCCCCTGCCCCGGCTGCCAGGGGGGTGTTTCCCTCTCAGCCTATGAAATCTGGCTGGCAACATCTGCCCAGATGTTGCAACCCTGGCCACCATCTTCCCCGGCAGCCCAGGGGAGCAGAGGCTCCCTTCCGGGGCAGTTTCTCGCACAGGGGACACCAGCACACCGGGGCTCCAGCCATGCCCTCTTCTCCAAGCCTCAGTGGGGCAGCCAGCAGGAGCTTTGCCCACCGCCATTTGCCAGAGCTTGGGGGAGTTTGGGGAGAAGGGTGGGATGTGGTGGGTGGCTCATGCCCAGGAATGTGAGGCTCACAACCCTGAATCTCATCGGCTCCTCGCTGTCGTTGCGCCAGGACCAGCCTCTCTGAAGAGTCCCGTCTCCTCATACAGTAGAATTTCACTGTGCCCCTTCCTTGCCTGTGCCTGACACTCCCCAGCTCTCATCGTCCTCTTTCAGCGTCGGGGCAGCCTTGCCCCCATACCACTCCGGATGAGTGGCCGACAGGTGTCTGTCAGTGTCGTGGCAGCATCTTCCATGTCCCTGTCTCCAGGTCGCCGCTAGCAGACTCTAACACCTTGTTGGCTGGTGTGACTTTGGCTGCAGGTTGAGCATGGGTCTGCCCAGGGCTGCCCATGGGAACGGGCTGCTCTTCCAGCACCTCCCCTCATATATGTATCATATACATCCATACCCTGTTGTCACCTCTCCCCAGCCAATCTTCTCTTTGCATCTTTCCTCCAAAAGTGTTGCTTCACCCATCCTCTCTGCTCTTCCTGGCATCCGTCTCTCTCTTCCCTCCTCCACCGAGTGCCCTGACCCACCTTGGAGCTGGGCAGGTCCTTTCAGGAAGGGCCTGGCCCTGGACCATCCCAGGCACTTTTGGAGCAGAGGGCTGGTGAGACACAGGGGAGACGGCAGCTCCTGCCAGGGATGTTGTCCCTGCAGGACCATGGCAGCGCCAGGTCAGAGCTCCAGTGTGGGTGCTTTGGTTTAAACCAACAAAGGGTTAAACTGTTAAACTGTGAAGGCCCATGCAAAAGGTGAAAGACCTGCTCTGTTCATCACTCCAAATGCTCACCTCCCTGTTTCTGCAGGTTTGTGTTAGACACTCCCCTGTTGGCTGAATGGAGCTGATACGAAGTGCCATGCCTTTTGTCTTGAGATGAATGTTGTTTTCCTGTGTCCTGCAGCAGGAGCTGATAGAGAAATGTATTATGCAGCGTTTGAAGAAGGGCCTTAATTATTTTGCAGTCTATGTGTTCAGACTTCAAATGCCTTTTTCCCATGCCTGCTGTCTAATCCGGTGAACAAAAGGTTATGGTTTATAGGTCAGAGCATGACACCCATTGCGAGCACTCTGCTTTGCATCCCAGTTATTCCAATCAATGAGCTTTGCTGAATTTTTTATGCTGTGCCAGGCTTTTATCTCTCCCATTTTATTGAAAAACGACAAAACAAAAAACAAAGCGGAGTCAGATGAATTCCTAAGATCCTGTTTGCATAAAAAGCTACAGGATCTCGAACAAAATAACAACAGCAGTAATTGAAAGCAGAAGTGAAAACAAAGAACCGCAGAGAACTTTTTGTTTTACCCAACCACTAGCTCAATTACCAAAATAGTTCTCATTAACCAACCCAACCTGGAGTTACTCAGAACGTGGCTAGGAACCATGGAGGCCAGGCAGGGACCTAGAGGGAGGTCACTTTGGACTAAGAAGCCATTGCTATGCCATGGTGAAGAAGGGTTGGTTTCCACCTTTCCAGATTTTTTTGCACGGGAAGGATGATCCAGTGCCGGCACCAGGAAGGCAGAAAGAGGTCACTTCTCCTGGCTCAGGGCCACCCTGTGCCACACAAACGGGGAGGTGGAGGTGGGCTCAGAGGGTCGGCAATGAGAAGGGCCATTGTACGCCTGGCCCTTGAGCTGGTGCTCCTGACTGACCTGCATCCGCAGGGTCCCCTCGTGGTGCTCCAGAGCCCCAGATGTACGCGGGGAGCTGCGCAGCCATTATTGCCAGCCCAAGTAGTGTTTGACAGCAAACCCTAAGGGCATGGAGAAAAGAGAAGCCTCTCTGAGGCCTGTCACAGGGAAGGAAAAACTAAAATGAGTGAATGAGAAAAGCCACACCGAGCACCCAGGCAAAGCCTTGGAGCCACACTCAGGGTGATAAATCACCGGCAGGACGACATCTCCCCTCCCGCAGCTGCGGTCCTGCCAATGTCGTTTTTTTCCAGCCCTCGATGCAGTTACCTGAGGATTAATTTATTTTTTTTTCTTGGCGAGGAAGAATTGATTTGACCAAACAATGATGCAGCAGCTTCTGCCCCAGCCCTGGGGGCAGCGGGACGATGCCACCCCCTCCCAAATACCATCTCTGACTTGGCTCCCCTGCCCCGACCCCCAGCCTCCTGCCTCCTCACTGGGTGAGGACCAGCAGCTCTGCAGCCCCCGGTGATGCGCAGCCGAGGAAGGCAGCCTGCTGGGAAGCTGCCTGCATGGCTGCCCTGGGCTGGCGAGGAGCCGTGCAGCACTAACGCAGGCATGCAGCAGCTGCTGGCATGAGATGCTGGCTGATGAGTTTCTTTTCTTTCCTTCCCCACCCCCTTCCTAATCCCAGCCAGCAGAAGTAAAGGGGCTTCTGTGGATGTGGATGGGCAGGCCGGCTGGGCAGGTCACCGGCTTTTTAGCCTGAAGGACAGGGGATGGATATTTCACCTCTGTGCCTCCTTCCCCCTCGCCCCAGCACTGTGGCTGATGGGGAGCACACGCTGGTTACCAGATACGAAAACCCACCGAAGAACCACAAACCATCCCCTCCCAGCTCTCCATCAGTTTAGTGGAGCATTTTTCAGGTGATGCTCAAGCAAAGCAGCCTGCACGTTGCATTAACCCTCTCCTCGCTGTGCTAATGGCAGAGCATTCTGGGCCCTGCTGGCTATGCCTCCAGAAAATAAGCATGCCCCCCTCCTCCTCCTCCTCTTTCTCCCCTGTTCTTCAAGGCTACCCCTCAGGCAAACGCTCCAACCACCTCTACACTGCGGGTAGAGGAGGATGCAGTGGGGAGGTCTTGGTTAATTCTGGAACTGCTGCAGTCCCATCAGATATTGCTGCATTTCCTTTTAAACGAGGGGAGGGAAAAAAAAAGAAAAAAAAAAAGAAAAAAAAGTGCTCCAGTACAACACATTTGCCAAGGCTGCTTAGGTGACCTGCTGCTTTGCATATCAATATGCTTCTTGCAGAAGGCAGTGGAGAGCAGAGTCCTAGCGGAGCACGCTCGCTCATGAGAAGGAGAGAAATAGCCTCCCTGATCTGACAGAAACCGAGCTGTTTTCAGGTTCAGGCTAAGCAAGGCTTCCAGCCAGCCTGGCTTCCTCCTGGGAATGGACTTTTCTTACGGGTCACTGAAAGGTGCTGGAGGAAAGCACACGGCTTGTCAGGAGGTTCCAGGTTTGCTTTCTGAGTGTCTGCTACACTGGGAAATTTCTAGGGAGGGCTGCAAATTGCACAAGGCTGAGAAGCCCCTGAGGGAAATAATCCAGGCATTATAATGATATAATAAGGCAGGGATAGGGGATTTGTGCCTCCGCCTTCCTGTCAGACCTCTGTCCTCCGGGGTGTCGCACCGCAGCGAGGGAGGGTGCCCTCCCTGCTGCTGGGGAGCAGCAGCATCGCCGTGACAAAGCCACCCCGTCGCCACAAGCACGCATGTGTTCGCCAAGCGCTGGGACGCCCGGGCTTTGCCACCCCAGTGCCACTGCGTGAAGGCAGACGAGTAGCCCAGCTACTCTTGCAGTTGATAGAAGGAAGCATTAATATTTAACTCTCTCCCCAGGCCGCGGAGCAGAACCATTGATCGCTGCCAACACACCTCTGCGTTCACGCAGAGTTCAACAGAGTTGCTTCGTGCCTTTCTGTAGCATCCGAAGGGACTGTATTTACATTTCTCTCAGTGCGAAGCTAAGGTCTCTGTTATACCTGCTTCCCTCGTGTGTCTCAGCTTCACTGTAGGGCTATTCCCAGTGCCACAAAGCTGGGAGCCACATCCTGCGGGGTCCTGTGGCTTTTAGCCATGCTCAGACCACAGCGGCTGTAGGCAGGGCAGGCAGGGGAGGGCATGCAGGTCTGTTCAGTCCTTGGGTCTCTCAGGTATACATCGCCCTGGAAAAACAGATTATCACCTGCTAATGATTTAATTCTTCCTTACTACCATAGTGGATGGTTCATGTCCAGTGGGGTGGTACTCGTTTAGGGCAAATCAGTAACACGGTGTAAGTTCCAGCAGTTTCCTTTCTTCCCTCATCCCAACTACATCCTGACCTTTTTCTTGATGGTCATGGGGATGTATCACAAGAACTCGACAACCAAATGACCCCCAGTTTCAGGCCCTGAGCATCCAAAGGCTGTGACTCAGTGCATGAATTTACAAGGCAGTCTGCAGATGTTGGAACATCCACTATTCAAGCCAAGTCAGGATGGTGCTAACCCACCTCCGTAGTGTTGATGCATAGTTCTTCTCCTTATACATCACCCCTTTGTTCTTGAGTCTGAGGGCTTATGTGATATTTGGCATATTTCTCAAGTGCCTTCACAGTGCAGAATGTGGTCTTAACGTACATGCAGATGTAGCAGAAGAGCAAATCCTGTGTGTGCTTCCTACTCCATCATGCGGTTGGACAATGAAGCCAACCCAGGAGGCCCACGGAAATATGCCAGTAGCTAACTTGAGAAACTCTTAATGTATACAAAAAGCCTGGGAAAAAAAGCCTGGGGAAGCAATGGATGGCTTGTTTGGAGAGGTTTTGCTTGTTCATTCAAAACGCTGATGAGTTGTGTGGTTTATTTTACAGTACATGTCAGGATTTGGAAATGAACATGTTTCTGAGGATCCACGCTGTCCAGGAGCTTTACCGGAGGGACAGGTACTGAGGTTTTTTAAGTGCTTCATTAAAATGACACGGAATAGAGTGAATATTTGTTCCCTGGGCTCCTTTTCATCTTAACCTGTTTCCTTTCTCTCTGCCACCACAGAAGTCTCCAGGAGCTTTCTTTATGCAGGACTGGAATAATAAGATGCTGGCAAAAATCAGAATTAAGGATTTCCATTCATGCTTTCTATTTTTAAGTTACTCGTGAGCTTCCAAGTTTCACCTAGGGGATTCAGACTTGTCTGAATTACCTCTGCTCAACAGCAGGTTTTTTTCCTAAAGGAATTTGCAGTAAAAGTGTCTTTGCCACACTGAGAAGGAAGCCATCAGCTCTGGAATAAACCAGAGCAGAAGTTTGAAGGTTGGCAGAGAGACATGATCACACAGGAGATGTGGTTTTGGGGATTTCTGTAGGAATTGGGTTCGGTAAAGCTGGCTTTTGGCAGGAGAGCAACTTCCTTGTAGGGAGGGGACATGAACACCTGTAGTAATAAACAGAGAGATTAATTCCTAAAAGTAACTTCTGAGCATGTTAGAATAAAATCAATTACATTGGGTCTTTCTGTTTTAAGGAACAGTGACCCATGTGATGCTAGCCATTCCGTCTGCTGGGGCACGGATGACACTCTGAAGAATTAAAGCGCTCTCATCTCCTCTACACTGGTCTCCTTTACACCACCACATGTTTTGAGGCTGACTGTGCCCTTCCTTGCATGCCCTGTAATCCCTTGGACCTGGATGGCAGCATTTTGCACTCAGTCAATGGCATCCCTTGGTGCAAGTCAGCTCCTCTTCATCCTCTGTGCAAAGCGGCCAGCAGATTTAAGGTCAAACTGGGAACTTCACCCTTTGCTTTTCCTGAGTTTGCTGGATCCCCCCAGTTCTGATGTTTTACATGTTGTGTGTCAGCGTGGACAGTAACACACAACACTAGGACACATTAAATGTGTATGTGTATCCCCTAGGTCTGCACTGCAGACTATGGTGTGCCCACAAGAAAGAAAAACTGCTGTGCTGGCTCAGACTGACGGCTCAGCCGGTGCAGTGTCTTGTTTCTGGGACTGGCTACAGCAGATAGGTGGAGAAAAGACGTAAGGAAAAGACCCCTTAAAACTGGGAGATCAACAGCGGTGATTGTGGTGGTTGCACTTCTCATGATTTCCCAGAGCAGCACCACTTTCCAGGCAAGGAGACCCCTCCAGCTCCTGGAGGAGGTACCCTCATCTGGACTGAGTTTGGACTCGGTGTCAAAACAGTTAATAGAAAAACCTGAAAACAAGTTAGAGAAAAAAAATCACCAGCCCCAGGGGTGGATCCTTTCTCCTCTGCAGTATTTATAAGATTGGCATCTGCAGTAGTGCTGGCTAAGATAAAAATGACAAGGGCTATTGATCCCCCTGCTTCACTGCATACCCGTACCGACAAGATGGAGTCTGAGGGCTGGAAGCTATGTGCGTTAAGAGAGCTTCACCTCTTCCTCCTGCCCACCTGCCAGGGCAGCGTTTGATACTGTATGGATGGCTGATGCGTTCAGCCGCAGCAGGACAACAGGATGCTAAACTAGACCTTGCAGGAGGGAGATAGGATAGCAAATGGTGTATGACTGTCCCACCGGGGTATTTCCTGCCGTTCTTGGATGCCTTTGCTTCTTGCTGATCTCAGACGCTGGCCTACTTAGATCAAAATGTCTAGTTTCTGTTCTCTGCAAAGGAGGAATCTGTCCTTCAGTTATGAACTCACAAGGGCTGCTAAACCTGTGCCATTCATACCCACGGCTCTGCAAAGGGGAAAGGGCCCCCTTTGCACTCCAAAGGAGGACTGCCGCTGTGCAGAAGCCCTGCGGAAAAGCAAAGGCTCCCACACAGGTCACTCCCACTCTTGGGCAGCAAACGGCACTGGCAGGAGGAAGCAGCATGCCACCAAAATCCCTGCTCTGGGCATCCCTCCCGCGGGGCAGAGGGTGGGAGGAGAAGGGGGAACTTTACTGCATAGGAGGGAAGAAGCAAAGGTAAGCAGCTGAGTCTTTATCAGCCCTCTGGAAAGCCAGACAGATGGGGTGCTCTGGGGCAACCTCTCTGAACACTTGGTCCCAGAAGAATTTGTGCATAATAATAGTCTGCTTTGCAGTCTGTAAGTGTTGGGAATAATCCTCTTCTCCCTGATGCTCCTGTCGCTGACCCTACAGAGCACCACTTGCTCCAGCAGCAGGCGTGCTGCCTCAATGGCTGTGCTGACTCCTTTAGGGCACTTCTGAAGCCTCCTGCGTGTGGGAATGGGTTCTGGGGCCTGGCTGGTACCCTCAGGGCACTCAGCCTCATGGGGGCAAGGAGATACGACCACTGGGGCTGATGCACAGACTCAGGAGCACAGTCCATCTCCCAGCATCAGTCTGCGGTCTGCTGACAGGGGCTCCAGAGCTGAACCCCGTGCCACTGTCTCTTACGCCTCATCTTTCCTTTTCCTCCCATTCAGAATAACCCGCAAGTCTGCCCATACGGTCTGTACGCTGAGCAGCTCTCGGGCTCTGCCTTCACCTGTCCTCGGCCGACAAATAAGCGAAGGTATGGTGACCCCCAGCAGCGGGCGGGTGGTGTGGGGAGCTTGGGGTGAGGGACGGGGAGTGATGGAGAGGCTGCCTCTGTGCCACCAGAGCTTTCTGCGAGCCTGGGTGGGTGGAGGCAAAGAAACATGCGTCAGAAAACCTCCACCACATGCTGGGAGAGGGGCAAAGGCAGAAAACCACAGGAGAGGGAGAGGGTGGTCGAGTGGCGTGAGTGGGTTGTGAAAATGCTGAAGAAGGGGGTGTCGGGGTGGGGAAGAAAATGGTTTTCTGAGAGAGGAGAGGAAGGGGAGGGACCTTCACGGGGGCCAAAGGGTCCCGAGTGGGCTGCGTGCTGTGCGAAACAACCTCAGGGTCTCAGCCCTGATGCTGCTGAGAAAACGTCACTGCTGCAACTGGCACTGGGAAGCACCTGATGGACAGTGTCAAAACAGAGCCTCTGAGCAGCACTCTTCCCTCCTCCTAAGGGATGCTCCTGCACACCGGCCAGGGCCAGTGAGGCACTAGCTCAGGCTGTACCTATTTTGGGGCTGGCCAGGGGCTCAGACCAGCACCAGGCACCCAGCACCCTGCTGACTACCCCTCATTCCCAGCAGAGCTGAGGGCAGCTTGTTCCAGCTGGCAGCAAACGTCCCGGACCTCTGTCCTGGTCATTGTGCTCCGGCTATGACCAGATAGCAGAAGATGGGTTTCTCATTTTGCTTCTCCCATGGTGGCTCAAATGAAAGGCAAATGCATCATCCCAGCTGCCTAGCAGAGCTCTGCTCTCCGGGCTGGTGCCAGCTCGCAGTGTGCGTGGGAAAGGGATGAATCATTGTTTGCGGCACGAAGATGTCCTTGATGGAAATTTTCCAGCTCTCAAGGGAGAGCTCCCTCCTCCCCTCTCCCACCCACCCAAACTGCAACCACCGCTGTTAACATATCAAAGGCACTGGCAACCCTGCCCAGCTCAGGCTTTCCTGATTACCTCCGCTCTCCCGCCTGATTAAAAATCCAGCTTCAGGCTTGGCTGTGCCGGTGTGTGGTGTGTGGATGCTGGCCATGGCTGCTGGAGGGGACACCAGGGGCTGCAGCCACAAGGACACATCAGACAGCAAGGAAGAAGAGTGATGGTCCCAGGCAGGGATGGAGTCATGGGGGAATTCCTACAGTAGTAAGAAGCATCATCCCACATAAAACCCTGGTGATCCAGGCTCTACATCAGCTCACTGGTAGTCCTATGGGCATGGCCAGCTAGGCATAGGATGCTACTTTCAGTAATCCATCCAAATTCAGATGCTGGCTGTGACCTTCTGTCTCCTGAAAGCTCCTCTCTACTTTTAGTTAGGTACTTTGCTCGTTCCTGTCTTGTCTGAGCTGCTTTGTAGCTGTGTTTAAATAGGCTTTTTTTCCACCTCAGAGATAGCTGTATCTTTAATTTTTATATACATATATATGTGTATGTGAATGTAAACATGTGTAATTATATATAAACACACATATAGACATTTACCTACTTATAACAGCATATATTTTTATTTAGAGTCTATAATAAAAAAGCCATTTCTCTGGAAGTCCCTGGCTGTGAGCTGGTGTTTGCTATTTAACACACCTTTTGGTCCAATTGACACCAATATTATTTATACCTTTAGAAGGTCAGTCACCTGGCAGCCACACAGAGGGTTTAAGCTCTTCCCTAGGCTAATCCAGGTCTTTTCCTTCTTTGTAGCTGGCTGTATCGGATCCTACCTTCAGTCTGCCACAAACCCTTCAAGCCTCTCAAGGAGGGCCACTTGACACACGATTGGGATGAAGTTGAGCCTGACCCTAACCAGGTAACTGTGCTGGAAAAAGCCCTGGTCCTGCCAGGAGGGCAGTCAAATATTAAGCCAATCAAGGGTGCAAAGGCACTGGGCTGTAAGATGTCCGAGGAGAGTGGTAGGGAGCTCGGGGTCTGGCCACCACAGGAGCTGGGTCCTTTCTGCCACCTGCTGTTCCTCACCTATGGGTCATCCAAGGAAGGACAGCCCTCGATTCGATGCTTGTTGCTTCCCACATTGATAGATGCTTGTGCTGTTCCCAGCACGGCCGCAGTGTCACAGGGTTTGGTCTGTGCTATCTCACACCTCCCTTGGGAGCTCCTGTTGGCCACCTCTCAGGCTGCTCCCTCTTCCTCTTCAGTTTTCCCCCATGAAAGGCTCACCATGCCCCAGCCCAGCAAGCAGAGCAGCAGCATGTCTCTGCCATCCATCCACGCCTTCCCTGTGCTTTCGTTGAGGCTGCTGGCTGCCAGCCCGCTTCCCTGCAGGCCTCGTGGGAAATCAAGCTTCATTCTGGAGAGTCACGCAGAGACATGGCATTTGTCTTCCTCTGTTACAGCCCTGCTATCATCTTTAATCATGATTTCTTCCCTGCCAGCCCCAGAACATTTGGCTTGTTAATCTGACTCTCTCCTCCTGCCATTCTCCTCTCAACATTGTATCATGGCCATTGCTTTTTACTCCTCTCAGGTTTTGCCATTAGATGCATCATCATTAGCTAATTTCAAGTCTCCCAGCAGCCTTGCCATTTGTCTAAATACTTTCCCAGTTTTACTGGAATATGTTTTCCAGACACTGACCAAGGAGCGGTGACAGGCTTGTATTTAGGAAGGTGCTCCTTCTTAAATGAAGCTCCAATGACTTCTGTTACCACCTCATCCATCCCTGATGCCCTTTTGCAGCCTGCATCTACCATTCCTGTTATTTATGATTACGGTAACTCCAAGATGCCCAGCTCTCAAGGATCTCAAGCTATTTACGTGTAGCACATCTTTTACCTAAAGGAACAGCAGTGAGACTCTCGCCCCCTCTCTCTCTCACCTGGAAGGGTTATTTCCTAGCAGCAAGTGGGAGCCATGCACTTTCTTCTCATCCTTCCCTTCTTATCCTCTCTGAACCAGAGCCAGAGGCCAGGTTCAGTTTGTTGGACAAGACCAACGCTTCCCTGCAGTGCTTTGTGTTTCGCCCAGCTCATTTAAGGAGCTTTCCTGATCATCATCCATCTAAAAGGATGGACATATGGAGGTACCTTATGCAAAGCTCCTTGAAGTCAATAGGAAAAAAATCTCTTAATGTTGCCCAAAGACAATGGCAGAATTATAAAAGGCACAGGGCACAAAACAGAAAAGGGGACTAAGATGATGAAAAAATACGGAGTGACATCCATGCAAGAAATGCTGAAACAGAAGATGGCTCTCCAGCCAGGAACATAGATGACCAAGATAAACTATGATTGAGAGACAGGGAGAAAATTAATACCAATAACGAATGTCACATTAAAAAATAAATAAAGGCACAAACTGTGAAACTTCTTGCCAGAGGATTCAGGTGGGTTTAAAAAGTGATTGGACAAACCTTGGAGAAAGAAAACGTATAAAGTAATAGTAAGCACAGAGGTGCCATATTTCAGGAGGCTCACGGACCATACATCAGGGAAACCACACTAAAGGCTTCCTCATTTTAAGCACCAGGCCCTGGCAGCTGCTGTCTGTCTTAGACTTGACTTCTGCTCAGGGCACTTGTTCTTCTCTTCTTGCATCAGTGAAACCCAAATGCAGCAGAGAAACACTGGACGAATGGTGTGCAGACCCGGGCAGTGGCTTAGCAGTTTGCAAGCATTTCTGAGGAGAGGGGCCAGACACCATTTTCCGTTGCAACCAGTGGGCTGGATCACATTTCCCACAGGAATGACAGCTGTGGAGAGGTCCACAGGGACAAAAGTGAAAATTAAGCTGTTATGTAGGAACTGCACTCTACTTATTACTTCATCTGTAGAGTTACTGTCATCTTCTGCATTCCTCAGTGAGAAAAGACCATCTTTATACCTGACATTTATTTCCTTTCTTTTGCCTGTTCTCATTCCCTGTCTCTCTCTCTCCCCTCAGTCTTCAGGGTCCTCTCTCTTTGTCCCTCCATGTGTCCTTTCTGTCAGTATTTCCCAATGGATTCTGTCAACTGGGTCCCAATTCCCAACCCTGAAGGCTTAAAACAACCATTAGAGGAACAGTTCACATTGAGATGTCATGACTGGCCTTCGCAGCTGCTGTGAAATGAGCAGGGAAGGGGAAGGTCCCACTGCTGGGGGTGGCAGCAGGCTCAGGAACACCTTCTGACCGTGCTTTGCGCTGGCACTGGTTCATGTCTGGAAGGCTGAATTGGTAACCAAAGGCAAACATGCTTTAAAGAAGTCCGAAAGCAAAACCTGAGGTTCAGCACTCTCTTACTGGCTCATCTGTCAGGTGCCGATGCCTCGCAAGGGCCACATCCGATCTGCTTGTGGGGGTGCTTGGTGTCTCCATCCAGAACATGTGACTTCTCCATCACCTCCTCCCCTCCGCCCGCACCCCAGCTGTGACACCCCGAGCAGGGACCATCACGGAGACACCCGGGTCTCCTGGGGAGGAAAATGTGGCTCTGCCTGGCAGCAGATGGAATGGGGGGGAGGAGAAAGGAACAAGGGATGGATCCAACCCAGGCGACCCAAGGCTGCTGCAAGGCTGTAGTGGTTGGATGCCCTCAGGAAGCAGATGGCTTCAGAGAGCAGAGAGGAGAGGGTCAAGCTGTGGGGCCAGGCCTGGGGTGCAGATGATTAATTAGCAATGAGCCCCTGCTTCACTCAGCTTTACTGGCAGATGCACTCTCTGGGCACAGTTCCCTGTTTCCTCCCAAGGCCGGCTCTCCGGGAGAGCCTGACAAGTCGCCTGGCCACCCACGTTTTGTTTTGGGTCTGGAAAACTTCCATGAGGCTTGGGGGAAATCAATATCTTTGTATTCCTTTCAGATTTAGCTGAAATTTCACATAGTTCAAAATTAGTGGGAGAGGCAGGCACAGACACAGAGTCCCATAAGCTTTGTTTTCTCAGGGCACCCGCCTGAAAATGTATCAAGAACTGCCAGGCTGGGTAGCTAAAAGCAAGAAAATGTTCTTGTGGGTGCCCAGAATCACAGGCACTTTCATCTGGGGTCAAGCATATCGATGCAGGGGATCTATGTCTGGCAGCTGGCCCTGTCAACATCCTCCTAATTTGGGGTGTTTGAGCTGGTCTACGCTGAACACCCCCCCATTGAGGGGCTGTCAGTCACAGCACCTCGCTCCAAAGAGCTGCAAAGCTGAAACTTTAATATGATATTAGAGGCAATAAATACTTCGGGCTCCTCTGGCACCTTCTGCCTGAGGATCTCGGCAGGCTTTGCAAGAAGTAATTAGCGCTGCTCAGAGCTCCCACTCACGCAGGTAGAGATATTTCTGCTTCGGATGTGTGGAAAATGAGGTGGAGCAAACAGGAGTGTTATGCTTGGGTCATGGATGAAATGAATCATCCAGCAGGGAGTGGAGCGCAGGACCGTGACAATTTGGATGTGGAAAGCCGGCACGTCTGAATTTCTTTGCTCTCAACAGTGTTGTTAGTAATAAGGGTAGAGACAGCTTTTAAAAAGGACTTTTTTTTTTTTTTAAACCTCATCACTACACAAGCCTGACAATTATTTCACAAAATTATGATTTAAAAGCAAAAACATCTTCATAAATCAAAAGAAACCTGTAAACCAAGTTAAGCAAGGCAATGAGGAAAGAGATAGCTACCTGAGCTGCAGAGAGCAGGGAAGCAGGGGGGGGCAGGGTTCTACTTTCTTTTAAATTGCCACTGTTTGCATTATAACCACTGACATTGCTTTCTTGCTTTTTGTTTGCCACAATCTAGCTGCGCTGGAAACCTTTCGAGATCCCAAAAGCCCCTCAGAATAAGCTGGACTTTGTGAGCGTAAGTTAAAGGGCCTGGGCATCCCAGGATACTCCATCTCTGCTCCCTCTTGGAGGGCTAGTGGGGCACATGGGATGCCCAGCACTGGGCTAACAGTGCTGGTTTTGACACGGCTGGGCTGGCAGAGCATCCACGGGAGGGGAGAGGATCCCAGATTTCAACCAACTGACAGTGGACTTGATTTTCTTCATTGCCTTTCAAGGAACTCTTCCCAAAAAACGCCCCAATCTCCAGCTCTCCCCAGTCCGTGGGCTGGAAAACAGCAGTTTATGTGGATTTTTAAGGAACACCTAATATATTAAAGAAAAGCCAACACGTCTGGCAAAAGGCCCTCCATGGGAAGGCTGGTAGCAGTACGGGAAGTGGGGAGAGGAGGGTGAGCCCCAGGGAGGGGGTGGGATGAGGGGAGGGAAGGCGTCTGTCCCCGGTCCCGCTGCCTGCCGCTCACTCCCCACGCTTTGGGTTTGCCCGCAGGGGCTGCACACCCTGTGCGGCGCCGGTGAGCCCAGAGGACGCAATGGCATCGCTGTCCATATTTTCGTCTGCAACACCTCCATGCTCGACAGGTCAGTGAGTGCTACCCCGGAGGCTTAGGCTGTCCCGGGCTGGCTGCCTGCGTGTGTCTGTCTGTCACCGCTGTGCTTGAGTCCAGCCGCTCCCAGCAGTGCTGTCTCTGTCCCTGTGTGCCTGTGTGCAAAGGCGAAGGTGTCCGTGGTGTCCACATCAGGTGTTTGTGAAGCAGGTTGTGCTCCATGGCTGAGCACTGGGGGAGTGGGTGGGGAGCCAGCAAGAGAAGGAAGGAGCTGGGCATGGGGATCATAGAATCATATGGGTTTGGGTTAGAAGGGACCTTAAAGATCGTCTAGTTCCAAGCCCCCTGCCATGGGCAGGGACACCTCCCACTGGACCAGGCTGCTCAGAGCCCCATCCAGCCTGGTCTTGAACACTTCCAGGGATGGAGCATCCACAGCCTCCCTGGGCAACCCATCCCAGTGCCTCACCACCCTCACAGTAATGAGTTTTTTCCTAATATCAAATCTAAATCTACCCTCCTTCAGTTTGAAGCTGTTACCCCTTGTCCTATTGCTCCACTCCCTGATAAAGAGTCCCTCCCCATCCTTCCTGTAGCCCCCTTTAGGTACTGGCAGGCCGCTATAAGGTATCCCTAAGCCTCCTCTTCTCCAGGCTGAACAGCTCCATTTCTCCCAGCCTGTCCTCATAGCAGAGGTGCTCCAGCCCTCTGATCATCTTCGTGGCAAGATGCAGCAAGAGGGGATGTGTTGTATCCAGATGCTCTCATCCCAGGGGCCACAGATGCCCCTTGGAGGTCAGCATGTGCACAAGCTCTGGTGGTCATTGCTACCCCTTGCAGCGGCTCAGGGGGGAGGTCAGCCCTGCTCCCCGCTTTACAGTGCCTGATGCACCCATGGCCATAAAGGCAGAGACCTGGCAGAGGTCAGAGGAGATCCTGCTTCCAGAGCATGTGCGTTAAATCTCCCTGCCTCCTCTGCACCTCTCTGTGTACTGCATTTGCTGACCCACAGGCAGCTTTTTTCGGGTGCCAAAGGGGAGACCTCTGCCACGCTGGTCTCCCAGCTCAAAACTCCCCAGCTGTGGTCGTGGCATGTGCAAGCGCCTGGTGGTTACGGCACCTTGACCTTCCTGTTCTCCTTTTTCTTTAGATGTCTTTATAATTCGGATGGTGACTTCCTGATTGGTGAGTTGATGTTTTGGCTTTTCCTTTCTCCCACAAGGGTCTATCTGGGTTGCCACCTCCCTGCCTCTTTGTTCCTCCAGAGCCTTGGGCCCTACAGCCAAGATTTCAAGGAGAGGGTTGGCTGCACCCTCCTGCCATCCAGATTTGGTGGCCTGGCACCAGCTGGGCTGCTGGGCTGCACCGCTCCCCTGCAGCTCAGAGAGCGCCTGTCCGTGCCAGGCCTCAGCTTTGGTTTTGAGCAGTGACCCAGCTTCCTTGGCGTGGTGCTCAGGGATCGTTTCCCAGCGTTCCTCGGATCGGTATTAGGCACACCGCAGGCGGAGGTTTTCTGGAAAACATAAGCGTCAGGATTTCTGAACAGCTTACAGCTAGATGCCTTCGCTGCTTCGGTCCAAGAGTATTTGGCACGGCAGCTTAGCTCCTGCGCTCCGCCAGCCCCAGGCAACCAGGCTGCCACGATGAGCGTTGAGGTTGGCACATAATGTGCACACACGCTGAAAAATATTCTGAGCGGTATCAGAAGCCTGATGTTTACTTGTAACTTTCTTGAACAAGGGACAGAAATGCCTTGGCATCACCAACAGAAACATTTCTCCCATCAAATAGCTATTAAATTGTTCTCGATCACCTCCCTCACGACCACAAAGTTAAAGTGCCAGGGCAGGTTTTGTAAACCTGCTAGCTTTTAAAGTCAAAATGTGAGCTCTCCTGCACCAGGACAGTCAAGGAAAATAAGACAGACATTAGCAAAACATTACTTCTAGCCTCAGGAAGCAGGCAGAATTAGCTCTTCCCGGACATCTCACACTGCCACAGTGATGACAAGGATGGATACGTGCACCACTTTATGCAAACATCATGAGACTGACAGGTGTGGACCCAAATATATCAAGTCTCCTTTATTTGGACTGTGGCACAAACCCTGTGTTAAGGGAGCAGAAGGTGATGGATGGCCTCACCTCAGGCAGGTACCTGCTGCGATGTGGGGGCCATGGGGCTGGGCTGGAAGCTCTCCCTCCAGTGTGGGCATCTCTGCATGGGAGAGGGAGCCCCGTCCTGCTGGGAAGCAGGCTCAGAAAGGGCCCATTGCTCTTCCTTGGAGCCAGGGTGCTCTGGGGGGACAGAGAAGGTGGCAATCAACACGTTGCTTCATCTTTTCTGCCTGCATTTCGTTTCCACAGTGCCCCAGCAAGGGAAACTGCTCATCACCACCGAGTTTGGGAAGATGCTAGTGGAGCCCAATGAAATCTGTGTCATCCAGGTAAGGGCTGACTGCGCCTTGCCTGTGGCTCAGAGCCTGACGATGGAGCGAGCCAGCTCCTACAATCAGCTATTCCTGGTTTGTCAGAGAAGTCCTGGATGGATCCTAGTATCTTCCTTTATTTTACAGCAAGGAATGCGTTTCAGTGTGGAGGTGTTTGGAGAGACCAGAGGCTACATCCTGGAGGTGTATGGGGCACACTTTGAGCTGCCTGACCTGGGGCCCATTGGTAACAATCTCCCGTCAGAGCTACAGTGAATTTCATAGATACAGACAGGAATTACAAGCCCCAATCCATCCTTTTATCTCCTATGTAATACATCCTCCCATGCACATGCATCTTCCCAAGGACACTTTCCATCCCAACACCGTTATTTCCCAGCAGGGCAAGCATTCTCCCACATAAATGTGACAGCTCAGTTTTCCCAGTTTTCCCCTGGGACTGAAGTAACCATTTCTCTCCCACCCCCTTTTCCACTTTCTCTAGTTCCTTCTGGTTTGGGGGTCCCCATCTGCTGGCTCTGAACCTGTTCCTACCAAAAGAAACTCAAAAGGCCTCACCATCGATGCCTCTTACTTACAGATATGGCATAATCTGGAGTTAATGGAGAGAATTTACTCGGTAAAAGGAAAGGCAGATTTGAGAGGCAACAGATATTCTTGAAGCTCAATTTTAGATTTAATCAAGTGGTGGTTTCTCCCCACCTCTGTTATTAGAGGTGCCTTAGAGCTCTAGAGTAAGAACACCTTAGTGTCAGAAGTTGTTCCCCTTGGAAAATTAGAAATCAACAATATGAGCAGCACAGGACTAGGAACTAGCAACACATTCGCATCTCCGTGTTGTGCTGCCAGGATCTGCTTTCCCTGAGCACAGGTCTAGCTCTCAGAAATCACGGATCCTCTCTGCCAGCTGCCTCCTGGTCCATGCAATGTCGCAGATCAGGAAGGCGCAGGCTCTTGCTGCCATGACAAAGGTATGGCGAGGGTGCACGGCATCTGAAGCCCTGCCGACCCCTCTGTGCTGTCCCAGCTGGCTTTCTGGAGGTGCTCAGCTCAGGTTATTTCACTTTCTTTATCCTTGCAGTATTTGCCTCCAAACTTTTCTTGTTCAGGAAAACACCTCCTGGTTAGTGCTACTAAGATTGTCTCAGGAAAGGGAAAAGAAACTTCCCTTGTAACTGCTAAAATAACTACAAACCCAGTAACAATAGTTTCACACTTTCAGATCGGTGGTTTGTGGTTGGTTGTTTTTCATTTTAGGTTGCTTCGCCCCTTACCCCCTCCCCCCTCGACTGGGCATGTTTTTTACCTCTCAGTGAGATCTAGAAGATTGGCTATGCTTGAAGTAAACTGACTAGGTATTATTAACCAGTAACAAGCTTTGTCCAGACCATCTGCATTCAGAAGGCATTTGCAAACATCTCATAGCCATAGTGAAACTGAAGCTGGCCATTCCTGCAGCGGGGAACCAGCCCCCTGGGAACCAGCCATTTGATGGGACCCAGCTCGAGCATCTCTCCCGTGTGATGTGCACAGCTCTTTCTGCATCGAGCCTACAGTGATTTTTCAGCAGCTTTCCTTTCAGCCAGCTGAGGTTACCTGCCTTCAGCCACTTCTCGCGCCCTGTGCCTCCTCCACTTGATTATTGATATTGTTGCCCCAGCCTGTTTGTAACAAGTTTTCCCATTAGCTAGTTTTTCAGGCACTGTTGGACTGGGATGGGATTTTTTCTGGTCTCCAGAAGGCAGGAATCTATTATACTGTTTACTTTGTGAAGAGAAAGAAAATGAGTGTGCTTGCCTGTAAACCTTTTCAGGAGGTGGTAATTATAAGAGCTCCTCTTCTCACCACCTACCTGCCTTCCCCTCAGAGACCAAGAGCCTTTGTATTTCAGTCTTACTTTATTCTAACTTCACTTTTCACTTGAAAAAATGACAGCCAGAGAAAAGCACTGACTGTTAAGCCCTAGCAGCAGGTAGTAATGTCTGCATTTTTATCCAAGAAATTCAAAACACTTTGTAACAATAACACTAATGAGAAGAAGAAGAATACTTCAGCACCCATATGGTGCTTTACACTTTGGAAATGCACTCCTCACACCAACCAACCCCTCAGTATGCCCAGAGTCTGCAGGCATCACTAGCCTTTATTTTATTACTCTTTCTGCAAGCATTCAGAGATGTATTTGGCCCCCTCATGACATGCCTTGTAACTTCTGCATGGCTACGTGTCTGACTAGCAGAATGTCCAGGAGCAGAGAACAATTCACCCTCCATTTTTTGCTTAATTCATGGTTGTTGCATGCCTTTAATTGAGGATGACGTACTAATCTTGTTCAGAAGGCAACTAAGGGATACGTGTCTTAGTCACATAAGGGTAGCATGGACTTAAACACTCAGATGCATTACAATTACCTACTTGTAGGAGCACAAAAAGTACGTGACTATCTCAGGTTTTGTGGTGGGCCAAGAAGCAGTACAGTCATTCAAAATGCAGAAAGGCACCCATAAAGCCAAGAAATTGCACCAGCCTCTCGCTTTTTTAGCAGGTTGCCCAAAGAGCTCTGGCATCTCTCTTTCTTTCACAGGAGCCAACGGCCTGGCCAACCCGCGTGACTTCTTGGTGCCCGTCGCATGGTACGAGGACCGCCGAGTGCCGGGGGGTTACACGGTGATCAGCAAGTACCAGGGCAAGCTGTTTGCAGCCCAGCAGGTGAGGATGCCCCAGGACAACAGGCAACACCGAAGCGCGGTGACTGACAGGGCATGGCCTGGGATATGCATCTCAGTAGCGTGCATGTAGTCTCAGGAGGTCCTGCTGGGTCAAGTGGAGCAGGACTGAGCCCTTGCCTTGTTGGGTCATTCATCTTCCCAGTTGAGGCTCCACAGTTTGGAAAAAAAGTGTTTGTGAAGACTTTGCTGCCCAAAGACTCAAAGATGGTCTTTCCTTCACTGTTTCCATACGCTTATAATGAGAGAGTAGAAAAGAGGAACTGGGGCTGCTGTAAAAAGCCAGGGTTTCCTTACCAGAGAGCCAGTGCTGCAGCTGGCCATTTTCAAGTACTCAAAAGCCCTTGGAGACCAAACCCCAGAGGGAGGGCTGGGGCTCACTGTGTGGAAATTCCAGGAAAAACCACCTCCTCGCAGTGGCAGGCTGTGCCTAAAGGGCTTCGTACTCCAGGTTCCTGGTGTACCTCTCACCAGCACAAAACTCATTTTTATTTTGGGAAAGAGCAGTGCCCTGCACACGTGCAGCAAGTCAGAAGGCTGTGTATGGTAACCCTCTGCCTCTTTGCTTTGGTAGGATTTCTCCCCCTTCAATGTGGTAGCTTGGCACGGGAACTACACACCATACAAATACCATCTGGAAAAATTCATGGTCATTAATTCTGTTGCTTTTGACCATGCGGTAAGTTCTGGGGCTGGGCAAGGCAGAGCAATGCTGTGTGGACACTGTAGCATCCAAACTCCCCCTGAGCTCCAGGGGTTCAGCGCCTGTTAAAAGACACACTGTGCTCTAAGAAATAGCGTGAAATCTCCTATGCTGCTTTCTCTGGGCCCAAACCAAGCTCTTGTAGAGGAAGACAACCTCCTTTTTGGTACAAAGACATAACTGGAGGTTGATCCGCTTCTTAAACAGCTTTATGCAGCTTAGCATAGAATTTCTGTGCCCTGGAAGAGAGCTGAATACTCAAGCCAACACACACGGTGCAACTCAGCAAAAAGACTTTTGCTTCAAATTCTTGCCTTGATTTATTTCTTGCAATGGAGCAAGCTCTTTCCCCTGGTTCCTCTGAGCCCAGCACTGAAATTAATTTGAAGAGCTGGCAGCTTTCATTGCAATAATTTCTAGATCTTATGGAAAATAACTAAAGCCAAACCTAATGTGAACAGCTCTTCCAAAAAGGAAACCAGCCCAGTGGGAGAGGTGCCCACAGCGATGCCATCTCTTGGCGCTGCTTCTGCAAGTGGGTGTGCAAGGACACTGGAGAATTTCTAGTGAGACAACCAACAGAAAGTATTGTTTAAACTCCAGAAAAACCTGCCAGGAGAAGGATGAATTTGGGATCAAAGCCCAGAAAATCACTTTACAGGACTAGAGGCTTCAAAAATCCTTGAAGCAAGCCACAATTTCTCTGCGCTTTGTTCTCTCTGTTTGTAAACTAACAGGACTGTGAGGCTAGATGCCTTCACAGCATGTTCCTGTCCTCTGTAATCGGCTAAGGAGAGGAACACTTTCGTGATAGGAGAGGTGCTGGAGACTGCTCCTGGAATTAGAGTACTCCATCTTTCAAGGCTGTCCCTCCCCTGCATCTGTGCTGCTGACTCCAAGGGCATCTTTGCTGGGGCAGGGAAGGCTCTCCAAGGCTGCCTAAAGGAAGAACCATCCAGTCCCACCACCTGCCTCCCATGTTCAGCATGGGACCGAGATGCTGGATGCTGTCACACAGGGTCACAGATATCACCCATACCACCTGGTGCAGTTGGTAAAAGTGTTTTGGTGAGGGGGAGGCTGTATCAGTCAGGTTTACCAGCTGGATGACCTGAGCAGATAGCTCTGAGCCCTGCTCTGTTTCATGCTTTTTCCTTTGCTTTTATCAGGATCCTTCTATCTTCACTGTCCTGACAGCCAAGTCGACCCGTCCTGGAGTGGCACTCGCTGACTTTGTCATATTCCCCCCACGATGGGGGGTAGCTAACAACACCTTCCGCCCACCATACTACCACCGTACGTCTGCTCTTTGTTGGATATGCTCGAGTACAAGATTTCAGGGAAAAAATAAGCCTCCATTTATTTGGAGAGCACGAGCGGGGAAGAAGCAGTCTGATTTGTTGCCCTTGGCACAGTTAGAGTCAGCTTCTTGGAGTCAGTCAGTCCTCCCTGGAAAACGAACAAACCCAAAGACGTTCCTATTTAGAGCATCTCAGGAAAACTCAGAGGTGACGGGCAGGTGGTGTCCGTGTAGATGGATGTGTCTCTACTCAAGGGGCTCCCACTGAGACCGGGTGCATACTGAACCTGGCATCGCACAAATGTGTCATAAATTGTCCTGTCATCCAGCCATGAATTGCTTAATGTCTTGTTAGAGTACGTAGATAGAATCATAGAATCGGTGAGGTTGGAAGGGACCTTTAAGATCATCAAGTCCAATCATATGATGAAGAACAGGAGAAAGGAAAATACAGCATCACAGGTGGTGAGAAGCAGAGAGACTCAGAGCTTCCCACGGCCACTCACAGGGTGAGACCAAAGGATTGAGCTGGCTCTCCTGAGCCACTCTTCACCACCTGCACAGTGATGGAGGTACCTCTGGCATTTAAGAAGCCAGAGATGAGGAACTGAGCTCCTTCTCAGGCAGTTGGTTAATTTTGGGAGAGTTTGGTTGCCATCACCAGAGACGGTTTCTTTTTGGCAGTTTTTTAGTTTAATCTTGGCAGACCACGGCCACGTGTTGCATTGAAAGGATGCTAGAAATCCAGTTGCCCACATGGGATTGCCCTTCAAGGGTAGGGATGAGCCAGCCTGCTCTGAGACTGAGGGGGAAAGCTTGCTCATGCAGCAACCCTTCTGTCGACAGCTAAAAGGTCCCGTCTCAGAAGCTGTCAAGGTCGCTCTGTGGTTACTTTGAAGTGCTGAGAGGCTTTCTGCACACTTACCAACCACAGTTTAATAGCCAGCTCATCTTGCTATTTAGACATATTTCCAAGCGTCTTGGGGGCTGGCAGAATTAAGTGGCGCTTGCAAGCACAGTAGGCAGCTGTGCTGCCATCTGAGTAAATCCCAGAGGTAAAGTCCTGCCTAGTCGTTCTGCTTTCATTCCAAATAATTACATGTATGACATGGAAACGTGTCCCCTGACTGGCTGGGATAGTGCCAGGTCAGTTACCACTTTTATTAGACCCTAAAAGGTGAGACACACGGCCAGCTTACCATGATTAAGTTGCTGGGCATCAGAACTGTGCTAACTTTCCACAGACATGTCGTGTTGAACAACATAAACTTGTTCAACCTTGCTTAGTCTGTGGTAAAAGACGGCTGAAAAAACTCTCGTTCTCTTGTCTGTGTTGTGAGCTAAGAGTACCCATATCTATCACAGCTACTCGCTTGACCAGAGTATCTGGGCCATAGGCTTGAGCAGAAAATTCGTGATGAGCAGGTTGGTTGTCTACCGTAGCCCAGGCATGGAGGGGTAGAGCTTGAGTGGGTACGGCAGACATCGCAAACGTCAATTACCAAGACACTGCACGTTAGTTCCCTCTGAAATTAGTGCAGTGATGAGAATCTTGTACCATTAGAGAGTCATAACAAGACAGAGCAACCCTGGGGTAGGAGTAGCATGAGCTCAGTGCTGCTGAACTCTCCTCTCTCCAGATATTTTACAAGAGGCTGATTTTATTTGCCAGAAATCCCCTGTTGCCTCCTTTTCTCAGGTGCAGTGAAAAGCCTGTGTTCAGAGAACTTTGGTGCACTCAGAGTCACGGCTTTCTTCTAGCCTTAGCTTTGCCCAAAGTATAAATATAGCAATGGTGGTCCAAAAATTTCCCCCAAGACACGGTAACAATTTCACACACAAAGGTGTCTGCGCAGCTCATAAATACTGACTTCTCTTGGTCACCTTTCTGCATCCCTGGAGGCTGTGAATTACTCCAAGGGTCTTTGCACCACAGGTTGAAAAATGTGATATAGCTTTTGTACCATATATTGCCCCTGTGCCTGGGAGAGTATTTGCGTGATTCCCGCTTTAGTGTGACCGAGAATCTAATGGCCACTAAGTGATTTTAACTTCACAGCATCCTGCTAGTAGAGGACAATGCTACTTTACCGACAGGAAAGGGAGGTGTGCCTAAGTTCTTGGGGTGAGGTAGGAAATCTGTGATGGAATAAGAAACTGGACTCAGCTCATCTCTTAAATCCTCGCCTGGCTTCCTACTCACCAGCCCATCCTTCCTAAGCAGTAGTATGAGTCCAGTTGCAGACGCGTTGGATTTCCAGCTCCTAGGGTCTGTGCAGCCGTTTGAGCACACCAAGCGCAGTACATGAGCGAGGTCAGTGAAAAGCCCGTAACAATCCAGTCTTACATGAGACACTGACAGCTTGGGATGAAAATTAATAAATGTTTGCGTACATATATAGGCCAAGTCTGCTTTGAGCTAAATTAGTTTTGTTGTTGAAGTCCAATGATCCTGGATTGTACTTAATGAAGACTGAACTAGGGGTTCAAAAGGGCTATATATAACATAGCTACAGAAGCGTGTCCCGGTTTTGCAAAAACTGACTGCTAAGCAGAAAGCTGTCATATTGTTTAGTCACATCAGGTCTACTAAAGCCGAAAGCTTGGGATGGCACTTGTTAAAGTACTTCCCCTACAGGGGGCATAACTCAGTAAGTACTGAATGATTAGATATAGCCATCCTTACCTAAGTCAGTGGTTTGTTACTCCTTTGGTTTCAGAGGATACTTAAAATTATTAAAAGAATACTTAAAAGTATTCTTCCTTGGGCAAAGATGAATTTGGCTCCTTGTCTTCGGGCACATAGTGGCTCTCTAGACATACGTAAATGATTCACAAATCGAAAGTGTAATGTACTGAAGCACCTGGCTGGACTGGAGGTGGTAGAAGAATATTGAAGAAAATGCTCAGGCTTACAACCTGGGACCGCAGAGCAGGCTCTCTCACCAGACTGACGGCCAGGCATTATATGCTTCAGTGCCTGTATCACAGGGAGGATTATACTGAACTTTCTTTCCAGCACTTTAGGATCTCTAATCCAAATCTCTAAAGATGAGGTTATACCACACAGGTGCAGTACTCACACAGCTCGAGGTGGTAGGAAAAGCACAGGTCTACCAACATCAATGCACCTTCATTAGGGAGCTGCCAGTTTCTGAATCCAGATAACTAAGAGCAGAATAAACCTTGAACAGCTTTACAAGCATTGCTTGTAGGATCCCTGATGTCCTCTCTTGTGATGCCCTGCCTAGGAACCTCCGCTCCACCCGCTGCCTGGCCCAGCTTAGCCGTGGGCTTCGAGGAGCTCACAGCCCAGCTGGGGTTGCAACCTCTTCTCTCTGCCTCCTGCAGGGAACTGCATGAGTGAGTTCATGGGGCTCATCAAAGGCCACTACGAAGCAAAGGAGGAAGGCTTCCAGCCTGGAGGGGGCAGCTTGCACAGCATGATGACTCCTCACGGGCCAGACGCTGACTGCTTTGAGAAAGCGAGCAAAGCCAAGCTGGAGCCTGAGAGGGTTGCAGAAGGGACCATGGTAAGGAGCCGAGAGAGACGGTAAGATTTTGAATACAGCACGGCATACTGTGGCAGTGCCACTCTCCCAGTACAGCCTAGCTTCTTGCTGGCAAGTTGGAAAAGTACCTGGACCAAAGAGCTGCAGCATTCGCCTCCCTTGCCGATCAGCACCATTCAACTCCCAGGAGCTCCCCTGGAGACACGCGATGCCAGGCAGCTTTGATCATCTGCCCACATAAATTGTTGCCTGAGCAGGAAGCTGGGAATTTTCATACTGGTTAATTTAATTTTTGTCTTAGCCTATGGACAAAGAAACGAAACCCCTAATCGTCCTACTTTCTCCACCCCCTAAAATCTAATGATGATCATCAACAGACCTTGAACTAGAGCTTTTGGAACAACCTAGCCTTCTTGGGTATGCAGGGAATCCAAAGTCACTCCTGAGACCCGGTTAATACCAGCATTGCAATGCCAGCTCTGAGGAGCTTTCTCCCCCTGAGCTGATCGGGCTGGAGGCAGAACCTGGCAAGACCGGACCATGTGTGCAGCTCCCGCCTGTGGCAGAGCACAGCCACCTTGCCCAGATGCAAACTCTCACCCTCTTGCCCTAACCTAACTTCCCTCTTCCCAACAGGCCTTCATGTTTGAATCATCCCTCAGTCTGGCTGTCACCAAATGGGGTCTCCAGACCTCCAACTGCCTAGATAAAAACTACTACAAATGCTGGGAGCCTCTGAAAAGCCATTTCAACCCAAAGTGCAAGTAAAGAGAAGTATTTGTCGCTTGCAATATGTGAGTGAAGACAGGGAAACCCAGCATACCTACGTGTGGTGGCACAGTCGACTCGGGCTACGCAGAGTGCTCCAGCTCATTTCCAGCACTGCCAGCAGCCACCAAGCCACGAAAATGATTATCCCTATGTAACTTGGCAAATGCAGTAAGAAAACCCACCATTATTTTTAATTTTCAAGTACCCAATTAAAGCTTTCCCAGTGACATACTGAAGCTGAAGTACTTGCGTGGCTTTCACTATGTGCAGTTGGTGTGAACACTGTACCTTGTACAGATAGGAGGTAACATCCAGCCCCCATTCACAGGGTCTCCTGAAAATACGACCCAGTGCATCTTTCACAGAGAGAAACTAGGGATCAGTGCAGCATTTTATGCTGTCTGTAGGGGAAGAGTTTTCCAAGCAGAGCTAAAGGCTCTAGCAGACCTAAGCCTCCTATTAGACAAGCCATTTCAACCTGCTGCTCTGTGGAGGGTTGCCAAGGAAAGACTTGATTGTCAGAAAAGTAGTCTGCAAATTAGAAAAGGGTTGAGAATCCAAAGTGCTTCACTGCTAAGTGAGGCAAGATTTCCTTTCCAACCCCATGCTCCAGCCATCCTTCCACATCAACTTGTCAGCATTTGACAAATTCTCTCCCTAGTCAAGAGATAATTTGCAGCACAGCAAGTGCAAAAGGGGCTTGTCTGGCCAATCCAGGCATATGTTCCTGGGAAGGCACCTGGAGGAATGTTCAAGAGCAGACAACATCATGGAGGACCTCAAAATTCGTTGGAGTATGCAAGCCTCACCTCCTGGTGGTGAGTTCCACAGGGTGGAGGCAGAAAGCGAAGCCCCAGGTAGGCTGGGAACCAGGAGCACAGCCCAGGCACCCCAAATCTCAGGCCTGTGGTTTAGCACATACCCATGTGCAACATTTACTAAGCTTGGTGCCATCAGGATTTATGATTCTTACTTTCCAAGAGAAGCAGTCCTCAATTTTCCAAAAGAGAAGGAAATGTAGAGCTGCAACACCTAACTTAAGTCAGTTACATCCATCATCGGTTTTGGATCTGCACCAGATCCTGGGGGGGAAGAAAAAGCATTGGCTTTGAGCAAAGTATTACATTATAAAATCTACAGGGAGATGTTTACTCTAAAATAGCCAGCTCAGAAAAGGACGTTCAGGAGAATCAATTTGCCAGAGAAGCTGATTTAATCAGACTGATCCAGGGATAAATGAGGTCTAAATGTTTCATAGGCAGAGGGGACAAGCTTGTTTTCTCTTTGGGGCCTAAATTATCATCCAGTGACCTGCAGGCTTGAGTTTCGCTTGCTACAGACCGAAGCAGACATGGGTGGTAACACACCAAGTCAAGGGTAAAATTCCATGAGGCACTTTCACTCTCCAGTCTTCACCCTACATTTCTGAAGGGAAACTCCCCTCTCCTTCCTTTATGTACCCATCACCACGGCCTCAAAGCACCAAGCCCACCTCCAGCAGCACAGCACGCTCATTCCTTGCAAGCTTGGAGTTCTGTAAATAAGGAGAGAGGAAAAGTAGGGCAGCCTTTCCCCAAGCACCTTGCTCAAATCTGCAGGGATGTACCATCAGACACTCTCATCTGCAAAGGAAAGGGCTGTGGCAGGTGCCGCGAGCATCAATCCAAAGCTGGCCTGAAGACGAGACATGCGGTGCCCATCCACAACCCATCCCGAACCGTTTGCTCAACCAGCCTGAAACAAATACAGCTGCAAGGCAGAATTTACATGTGTGGCAACTCGAGTTCCAATTAGCTGGAGGAAATGGGTCCTGGGAGATCAAATTAGTTTGTGGCAGCAAGAAGATAGTTAATTTAGCATGCTCAGACAAGCAATTATTTCTTTCCCTAAATACCACTTTCTCCATGCATTGATGGCTCTCTCTCTCCACTGACCCACAGATGTATTTTGTAATATCATTTCTGACAGTCTTTTAGAAGCTGTTCTGCAGAAAGAATAATCTGGGCTTGCTTTCGTTAAGCTAACAGAAGAACAAGCCACAGAGACAGGTGCAAAGAGGGCTGTTGAGAGCACATACGGGAACGAGAAAGCAGGCCCCAGCCTTGCCCAGCTGCTGCACACAGCCCCAGTGCCAAGCCTGAACATTTCATGACCCAGACAGGAAAGGGAAGGGCTGCAACAGGAAACATTTTTAAAAAAATAATAAAATTAATCAATCAGGAAACGCATTTTTACTGTGCGAGTGACTGAGCGCTAGCACAGGTTGCGCAGAGAGGTTGTGGAGTCTCCACCCTTGGGGATCCTCAAAAGCCACCTGGACACGGTCTGCGTCAGCCGGCTCAAGGTGGCCCTGCCCCAGCACTGGGGTTGGACCAGGCGACCGCCAGAGCTCCCTTCCTACCCCAGCCACTCTGTGAAAAAGCTGAACTCACTCTGATGAAGAGGGGCTGCAAATGGCCCACATTCACAGCCTAATCATCCAGGAAAGGGACTCACCAGAGCTGCTCTTGCTCATTTCACTGTCAAGACCATAGGCTGCTCCCCCAGGAGGCAGGTTTTTTCAAGTTCTGCATCAAACTAAGTTTTCGGCATTGACCTCAACATTTGGGAAGAAACCACTCCTGTATAATGTCTGAAGACAGAGGGTTGTTTGGATCATGATGGCACCTACAGGTCATGTGAAAATTCAAGTTTGAATTAAAAATCTTTTCCTTGCAGTACTTTGGCAGTAACAATTCCAGAGCCCCCTGTACCAGTCGGCCTGTGCAGAAAAGACCCGAGTTCTTACAAGAATAAGCAGAAAAGACATCTTTGCAGGTACAAGGTTCAGTTGCACTTTGTAGGTTTGGTGTTTTTAATCATGGCCTACTTGCAGGGGTGAAATCGAATTCTCTTATACTGCAAGGGAATCCGTGTCAAAAATAAAAATCCTTATCTTCCTACTTCTTGTCTCCCACTCACAGGAATCATAGAATTAGTGGAAGGGCTAGTCACCCACAGCATGACAATGTTAAGCCCACTATTTCCAAGTCTGGTACAGTACTTTTACCCAAAAGTTTATTACAGTAAACAAATGCATGGTTTAGCCTTGTATTTTATTAGGGAAAAGAAAAATTAACTCAACTTATTGAGAGCAGTCAGGCAGGCTCCTAAAGTTATCAAAAGCATATTGCAGAACTTGCCTATTATCTGATTAGTGCAAACTACAGAGTCAAACTGACGCCAGGAAGAAATACCTAGAAGGCAAGTCGCAGTTCTTTGGGAAACTGCTTAGGGATTGCTCAACTTTTTAGCCTGCTACTAATTTCAAACTTCAGCCTGTGCTGCTCTGACAGCAGCAACTTCCACAGTTTAAAAGGAGCCTCTGCATGTAGCCCAAAGGAGTACCCTGGCTGAGCTCAGGACACCTTCTCAGTATCTATCTGCGTTAGATATCAAGATCATGCATTTCTGCACTTTACATAATCATTAAAGATGCAAGACAACCAACAAGCAATTAAGATTTATTCTTGTGAAGGAGAAATGTCAGCACACAATACATCTTATTTTATTTATATCCCATGAACAGCACTGCAACTCCAGGAACTTAAAATACACTGAACGGTCGCTCGTATTTACCTTCTTGGATAAGCTTCTCTTTACGATCCTGTGGAAGAAAGAGAACATTCATCATTATCCCATTACAGAAGAAGTTTCAATCAGGCTGGGATAAGAGAAAAGCAGTTCTAATATTTCAGCACAGATTACAGGAAGATAGCACCACGTATGATCTTAAGGGTGTTCTCCAACCTAAATGATTCTATAAGCACAAACTCTGGTAACAGCCATTCTTTAATTAAAAGCAAAAAAAGAAGAGGGCATTTAGCCTCACCTTCCAGCTAGGGAAGACATGCTCAGACTGACCTCTCTGCACATCCATCCACTCCCACAGGCCAGCAGACACCGACTCCTGTGATGTATTTTTCACCAAACTAGTTGCATCAGTTAATTTATACATTTGGTTTCTACCTCCTCCTTCTTGCTGAATAATCCAGTTTAGAGATCTAATTATGGAGAAACTTCTTCATGAAACTCGCCTAAGTGTGCCTGTGTTCCCTTTCAGCCCGTTTGTATCTCACTCCGCAGTCATGTACCTTTCTGACAGGTATCGTTACAGTACACAGACACTGCAGATATTGCCCACATTCCTTCTGCTGGGTAAAACCAGAAGACTTCCTTAAGACTCAGCAATTTATCTTTTGCTTTCCCAGTCACACCACAAACACTCCTCAGAGAAAAGAGTGTAATAGTTATTGTGCTTTATATACTAACAGAAAACAAAAGACAAATCCCCAAACATCAGTAAAGGAACTGGAATACAGGAAAACAAATTGTCCTGAAGAGTAAAGACTTCAGCTTAAATATTCCCAGGCAAGCATGTCTAGATTTCACTCACACAGGTTTCTTTTCAAGCACTCACACGCTAAGCCACACTTGGTGGCTAAGCACAAGTGTGGCTTCGTGTACAAAACAAAACCAGCATGACAAAAATACTGCAGAGATTTATATCAACGTGCTCAGTATGTTTCTTAAACCTGTTTTTTTAAATTTATCCTAGTAAACAGCATTCCCTGCAAATATGCTATTGATTTTAATTGATGCTTGTGCTTCCTAGTCTATGACTTCATCTAAAAATGCTACTTCTGTGTGAAAGAGGGAAGTAAGAGTGTTTTACAATAGCCACAAATGCACTAGTAAAAACAGCCACTGTCTGCCAGTCACCTAGCACTTTCTTGTGTATGTATACAGATGAGTATTTTCAGAATGGTCTACCGTTGCTCAGATTCTGACATACACATTTCAGAACTTAGAACAAAAGCAAGATAAACCTTCCAAAACCTTAAAAATCCACCTGAGAGCAGGCACTGTAATGAGCGTAAGTAGTCCTCCCCACTTGCTTCGTGAAATTAGAGAAATGGCTAAGCAATTCACAGAGACCTCACTAGGTCTGTCATCCATAAGCTCTCTATTTATTTATTTTAGAAAGAACAGTTACTGTATGCAAACAACTCTTATGATTAATCTACACTGTCAGTGCAACAGAGCGCTTCATTATAGCAAAATATCCTGATCAGGGAAACTGTGACTGGCCATACCCAAGGGTACAATACAGGGCTTTGAAATCAGTTCCGAGGCTTTGAGATAGCAGGCTCGCTATCCGTCTCCCTTTCCTCATTAATTTAACGGTATGAATCATTCTTAGGTGGAAGAGAATCCCACCAATTAAGTCTCCAAGCAGATCAGTGGTGTCCACCGACACTCAGCGCCGTCAATGGACTTACCCTGTCCGCTTTGAAGACGGCGGCCCAGAAGAGGATTGGGCCTATCGCAAAAACGGCTCCTAGGAAGGACGTCTTGGGCGTCGGGCGGAAAGTAGGGTAGACGTTCTGCGTCCTAGCATAGGCCCAGCGGACCAAGGCTGGATCTTCCTGGGGTTGGAAAGAAAGCCACCGTGAGCGCTCAGGGACCTTGCAGCAGCCACCCGACTGGGGGCAGCCCCCGTCACCCCCACCGCGGGGCGGGGGCCTAAAATAACCCCAGCTGCCTCTGTGACCAGACCGGGACGGGCGACAAGGTCACGG